>VZZY01003310.1:20741-113655 GCA_013400335.1 Eurystomus gularis | reverse complement strand
ACTACTACCGATAACCCTCTTTTCCTCCATATGCTTCAAGATGATGCCCAGAATGAGCCATTCCATCATCTTTCCAGGGATGGAACAACAATGCCACCCATAATAGCCCAACCTTTGATCTTTACCCACAAGCTCTAAACTCACTCACCATCCACCCCCAGGGAGAGCTCAACACATTCCAGTTGCTCTCTCACATAAAGAGCAACTCCACCACCTCACCTTGCAGGCCTGTCTTTCCTAAAAAGGCCATAGCCATCCATGACAGTGTTCCAGTCATGTGAGCTATCCCACCATGTCTGAGTTATTGCAATGAGATTGTGTCCCTGCGATTGCACACAGATCTCCAGTTCCTCCTGCTTATTCCCCACGCTGTGTGCATTGGTGTATAAGCATTTCAGAGAGGGAGTTAAGCATTTAGTTTTCACCCTTGATGGGTGGTAGGCCTCCAGGTTCACAGAACTCTCTATGTTAATTACAGCTTGACTATTTATTAAAGCTTTTCTGCAACAGATGTTGTCACACTGTGAAGTTTACCAGCTGTGTTGACACTATAGTTTCAACAGTCCAATATGTAAACCCCTCCTGCTTCTCTTCAAAACCAATGGCAAAGACCATTTTTCAACACAAAAGTCAATAAATCCCCATGTGTTAGAAAACAACCATAATATGTATTTCTAAAATTATTATTGCATAGTGAACACAGTACATGTATGACCCAAAGGAATCATTTATATTTTAAATTGCATCTTACTCTGCACTAACAACAAATTCGTAAAGCTATCATGGTTGTGGCACACACTGCGACACACAAATCATCATGTTTTAAACTCGGACAAGGAAACAGAAGTTTAATATACATCCCAACAGCAGCAGGCATTCAAAAAGTCAGAAATACAAGTGGTGGGCGAAACAGGCGGAGCCTGACCTCATTAGGCAGGATGTGGCATCAGGCTACTGAGACTAAGTGTATCTCATTCTGCATGGGATCATCTCAGTAACCCAGACTGATGAACTGGAAAGTCAGGAATCAAACAGATCAACTTGAACAAAGCAGCTGCAGGGAACGAGTGCAATCACCCCAAATATCCTGAAACCCATTCCAATACTCTAAGCTCCAGATGTTGAAATAATCTTACTACTACTAAATTCACCCAAATTAAGGGGTTTGGGGTTGGAAAGGGGGATCTGTTGGGTTTTTTTCTGGGATTAATGAGCCCTCAAATTGTAAAATGATACTTTATTTTTTTATTATTAATTTGATTTTTCAAAAGATTTATTGTAACAATATATACCATTTCATACTTTGCAAGTTTTTTAGGGCTCCTCCCAATTGTGGTACAACTTTCTCCTTATGTTTTGTATCATGAACAGGTTTTGGATTTTACTCGTTGTTGGTCTTTTAGCATAATCACCCTAAGCACCATCTCCGGAGGCCTGAAAATTGAATCATTGAGACCAATCATCCTGTCAAAGGCATTTACATTCTCATTCAGTTTCTGGCAACCAGACTGTGATACAAACTGTTTTGATCAAAATTAAGCTTTTTTTAACCTGCTGAAATGGCATAATCCAAAAGGAACCTCCTCTTTCCTTTTGAGAAACTAAACATCCCTATTCCTAAGGAGCACTCCATATAAATCGGCTCTTTCAAAAAAATGATACTAATGACCGGTAACCAATAAGAGACTGAAACTGAATTAATGTGCACCGTGTAATCATCAGGGAGTGAAGATGGGTATGGCACTGGAAAACTGAATTTCCTCTCAAATATGTAAACACAGATTTTTTTAAATGTGGTGTTCCCACCCACCTCCAAAATATCAAAAGTATTAATTTGAGGGATTTAGGGAAAGAAATAATCAGCATAAGCCTGAATCTTCTCTTCATGATGAATAATTGACATACAAGAGTATACTATTATCATACTAGAGTAAGAGACAGATAAAGTGATAATCTTCTAAAATCACTGCTGCGTGATGTCAGACTTAAAGCTGCCCTGGATCGGGGTGTAATTTTTTCTAAAATATTAATATTGCTGGAGGGAACTTCTAACTCTATGCTGCCTTAGAAAGATTGTTCAAGTTTTGTTTCAATATTTAATGAGTTCGCTATGATGTTTCAAAAGAACAACTAGAAAGGGACCATTACAGAAGTACTCTCTCTTTCATGGGTAACATGAAAGGGATATGGATAGTTAAATTAACAGTTAATCAGGGCTTCTGAGAGAATTTGACTAATGCATTTATCGTTAACTTTACAAACATGTTCTTTCAAATCAAGGAGGTTTCTTTTCTTCTCTCTTTTAAAGTAGGATCTTAGTCCAGTTTTTCATTCATCAAAGCAAAAGGTTCATGATATTTGTTGAGAACCCTTATAACTGTGAAAAAATAAGGTACTACTTGATCCTTTTCTTTTTCTGTGAGGAATCTCCCTATTTTTCCTATTTATTTTTATGTAATTTAAACATTATTTTCTGGCAGCTAAATGAAAAAAAATATTTGCATCATAGATATAATCTATGACTGCATTTGGGGATACGCAGAGGTGACAGTATAGGAGTAGTGAATGCAGGGATGAATCATCTTATCTTCTAATGGATTTTGTAAATTAGCTAAAAACCTGATTTCAGCTCTTCCTCTGTCTTTCTCTATGAAAGCTCTATGAAATACTAATATCTCAGATAACTCTTTGAGATCAAAAGAGTTTTTGTCAGGCCAAATCTCAAAAAAAAACACTAGGAGAGAAATCCTTCAGAACCTGCCACATCATAAAAACAAACAGACTTCTGATACTTCAAATCCCATTACTAATTTACAAAGCAGAGACAAATCCATACTCTTGAAGTGCATTTGAAGAATGTTTCCTGATGCATTGCTAAGTGACGGGGAGATTGATTGTGTGCTTTTCATTTTGAAGGATGCAATTTCCACACTTATTTCTGTGTGTGCAAAAAATTTCCAATAGCCATAACCTGCCCTTTAAAAGGAGGAAAAACATGCTTTAAATTAAAAGACTGAGCCAGATTTTTTAAAAAAGGTCTTATCTTTCTCTTACTCAGTTAAATGCAACGCAAAAATATAAAATAATTAACATATAAGAAATGCATACAACTGCATTTCCTATAAAACTGAATATATTTGTGTAAACTAGTTCTTTAAAAAGAGCACCAACAAGTTTCACTTGAGTACCGTACAGAATTTAAATTCTCTGATTATCATTAATATGTCTTTCCACAGAAATTCATGGTGTTTCAACAAGATATATTAGGAAAATGTATTCAAGAAACGGTATCAGGGAATGATTAGTACAGAAAATTCTAAAAGTTAAATGTTTCTAAGCTGAGTAGATATGAAATAGTATTCCAAAATCCAGCATAGAAGGTAAATGTCCCAAAAGGTTTGGTTAGAAAATATTCTCTCTACAGAAGATATATAGATATATATATTTAGGAAAGTGTCAGACCTTTCATTAGACAATTTATCATAAAACATTTTGTACCACAGAAAGTCTCTCAGCCGTTGTCATAAGAAGTAATGAACCTTTAGCCTTTCAGAGCTCTGTGCCATTAAGCCTAAAGGAATCTACACATATTTTGAGTAGTTAGAAAAGGGTGTCTCCAGTTTTTCAAGGTTAAATAAATTAACAAGTTAATGAAAATATATTATCTTGTACATCAAGAAGCTACAATCTTCTAGGAATTATTAAAAAAAAAAATCACAAACCAACGATCTTTTTTCTTAGTTTATGTAAGAATTCTGCTCTAACTTTGAGCTGAATCTGCTGATGGCTGATTACCAGCACACAAAAGTTAAGGTTTATATGATGCACAACATGGCTTTGTTGTCTCAGGTTTATTTTCTCTCTGCTTCTGTTATGATCACAATTCCGTTACCATATCTTTTATCCTCCTCTTTCCCTATGGTGATGGTTAATTCCAATATTCTTATGCTGAAAAAAATGTGCAAAGCATCTCTCGGAGATCACAGAAAGAAAAACTACATGAACCAGAAAAGTTACTTTCTGGATTATACGTAAGCAATTGATATGATACAATATGATATTATGCAAGCAATATATAGCTGTATTATTTTTTCTTATATTCCTTAGATTTTCAGATTAATTTACTATATATTTATGTATATTTTATGTACTGTGTATTTTACCACACTTCAGTATGGTTCTTTCAAACAATCCAAGACACACCAGGAGTATCTGAGGAAGAGCCCTACAAGCTTGATGCTGCATTTCCCCTTTCTCAGTATCTACAGAACAGGGTCACTCCATAGGGAAAGAACAGCAGAAAATACCTTAAAATAAATATCATAAAATGAAGAAAAATAATTTCATCATATCTAAAATGAATCAACATAATTTTGCCATAACATACAACAAAACTCTTGCTAAAGCAACCAATAAAACCTCTAGATGGGATGAGATGTACAGGAAAATCAGAAGGAAACAGATGTTTTCTTAACGTTTCCAGAGTGTGCATGTTCCTCACACATCAAAGAGAGAAAGAAAAATATAGGGAAAAAATAAAGGAAACAAGCATACCCCTCAACAATAATAATTGTGATTTTCTATTACCTCTAAGTGTGGTCTGTATTCTGGATAACAAGCCTGTTGTTGGAGCCAAACAGCTTTTAGCTATGTGAAGCTGCTGGAGCATGTAACTCATTCTGAACACAGCAGGCTGCTTCAAAGAGGGGGAAATGCTAACTTATATATCAGTAATTTGCAGTAATAGAAAGCTGTTACTAAATCAATGTCTCATCTGGAAAATAAATGTTTCAATTTCACCTTGCACTTCAGCTAGTGGCAAGCGACTATTATCTTGTGACTTTCTATTAGATTGGCACGCTCTCTGACATCCGTGTACAGCAAACACAGCCTAAAACTGTTTCCTAGAATCAACCTCGAAAAAAAAGTGTAGAGATTTTTCTGCAGGTGATTGAGAATTACGACAACCTTGCAATGTGTCAACCTGGTAATTCATTTGTTTGAGACAATTTGGACATTTTCTGCATTCTCCAAATCCTTAACCAATGAATTCCTGGATTATAAATGTTTAAGAACAAGTGCTACCAGTCAGATAACTTTTTGATTTCATAGCAGGCTTTCCTAAGCTAAGGGACAACCACTGTTATTTTAAAGATAAACAAGAGATGGGCAGTGATTCCTCAACATCATGCAGCTTCTTGAGGGCAGACATATAATTGAGATTCACTTTTCTCAAGGACTACTAGCGAGGGTCAAGTTTAAAAAAAAAAAAACAACAAAGAGAAGTAACTCCAAAAAACTGAAAAACTTTCCCATTTCTACGATCAACCATTCATTTTTCCATTTTTTTCCTTTTTTCAAAACCAGAACACAGAGAACAAGCTAAAGAAAATAAATAATGTAGTACAGAATTGGAGTCAGTCTTTTAACTGTTGCATAATACAACTAATTAGACAGAAAATACGGCTCATTTTTTCAAGTAAGTTAAAATTCAATAAAATCCTTATGGATAATTTTTAATGGATACGCTGTTGGGAGAATAAGTCCCAGGACCTATGGAATTTGAGGTTTCAGGTTTCCATAATGAAGCTACAAGGTAGTAAGACCATATGGCTGAGCTCCAGGCTCCACAGGACAGCAATTTTCAAGATATCAAGTTTGAAGTAAGATGTCAGAAGTTTCTGAACTTTAAGCTTATGTCAAATAGCAGTATGGAACTCCTTTTACAATCAACTACTACTAATATGAAATAAATTCAAATAAGAAAAAATGTCACATAATAAAAACTGATGATCATAAAGCATCTCTGAGAAACACTTTACCGAGATGTGAACAGTAGTTATATACAAATATTCATAACTTGTATCATACTTTGAAGAATGCAGAGAAATTACAAGATGCAGTAAGCAGAACAGGATATACTGACACTGCATTTTGCACGCCTGACTAAATACAACCAGTTATCACATTTATGTGATAGAACAGGAATACTGAAATCTATTGTTTGATCTGTTACGGCTATATATAAAAATTTTGCTTCTTTAGGTAACATTTGTCAGGGACCAATAAAGCTATGTATGATATGTAGCTAAACCTGTGACCCCTGAGCTGCACGTAGCTATTATCAGCTGAAGTGATTAATCATTCTCCCTCTCCATGCTTGAGGATGGTACTTAATTGCCAGTGGGTTATCCAGGCCTTGGGCTGCTGCTGTGCTCAAATGCACAATCTCACAGAATAGTTGAGATTAGAAGGGAACTCTGTGATCACCTAGTTCAAGCCCCTGCTCAAGGATGGTCAGCTAGGGCAGCTTGTCCAGGGTCACATCTGGCTGGGTTTTCAATATCTCCAATGATGCAGACTCCACAACTTCTCCAGGCAGCCTGTGCCAGCGTCTGGCCACACTCACAGTGAAAAAGTTCTTTCTTGTGTTGAGATAAATTTAAAGTATTTTTATTACGTCCATTGCCTCTTGTCATGTTACTGTACCCTACTGAGATGAGTTTGCCTCCATCTTTTTCAGTCCCTCCCACCTGCTATTAATACATACAGACAAGATCCTCTTGAGCTTTCTCAACTCCAGGCTGAACTACTCCAGCTCTCTCAGCCTCTCCTTATCTGAAAAACACCCTTAATAACTTTTACAGCCCTGCACTGGACTCACTCCAATAAGTAGATATATTTCTTGTACTGGGGAGCCCAGAACTGAACACAGTACTCAAGGTGTGACCTCACCAGTGCTGAGGACACCCTGACCCTTCTTAGCAAATCTGTTTACTAACCAGTCAGCCTCCAGCATGTACTGATGCCTGGGTTATTTCTCCCCAGATGCAGAATTTTTAATTTCCCCTTTTTTTTAAATATAATGAAGTTCCTGTCAGGCCATTTCTCCAGCCTGTGGAGGTCACTCTGAATGGTGGCAGAACTCCCTGGTGTGTCTCTTCCCAGTGAATTCTTGACTGTGAGAGAAAGCAATGCATTCACATCACCACCAAATCAGGTTTGTCCTGTGCACTAATAATTAACTCTTAGTAATAATTCTCTCCCACTTGAGAATTATTCCTGGGGCAGTCTTCTCTGATTATCCAGGGAAATGTAGTATATTGTGTCTTTTGGACACACACAGAATTTCCCTACAGAACTACCAGGGCTTGCACGTTGCTACCTTTTCATGGCTGTAATACTCTCCATATAAATGCTTCTTTAATATTTTAAGGATATAAAGAAGATATTTGCATAATGGGAACTCAAATTCTGTGGCCCACACAGTCACTTGCAACATTTGACTTTTCTATATTCTTAGTCTTCTTATATGAGAAGTCCCAACAATAAGAACTTTTGAAGAAAAATATACTTGAAACTTATCCCACTTCTGACACCAAAACATTCCATATTAATTTCAAATAACTATTCTATAGGGACTAGATTATAGAGCCTGCACACTGTAATCTTCCTACCAGACAGAACAAGGCTAGGCACCATCCAAAATCCTATTACTCTCAGAGAATAGACTAACGTACAGACTTGTTTCTACTGAAATCCTACACGTAGGTTTGTGCATTAACTACCATATAACAGAATTTAAGATCCTAACTATAGTTATTTTTTTAATAACATTTTTTTCTCCTCTCCTTCTATAAATAGGATGCGTAAGATGACTGAGTGTTGAAGTCAGCCCCAATACTGAGGTACATATGGAGAGTGTGTAAGAGGAAAAAATGAATTATGGTTGATTAAATGATAAATAACCAAAACTAGGCGTTTTTCTGTACAATTTTACCAAATACCTCATCTCTAACTTAAAGATCACAAGAATTGTTTGGAAGTTACCCAAAGGAAAAAAAAAGAACAATGGATCTCAGCAAAAACAAGAGCTCCAATTCATTTAAATTGACAACATTATAAAAATACAGTGATGTTTACAATATCTCTGTCATACCCCATTGGTAAACACATATGCTCCACTATGGCCTCAAGCTGCACCAGGGAAGGTTTAGATTGGATATTAGGAAGAAATTCTTTACTGAAAGAGTGGTTAGGCATTGGAACAGGCTGCTCAGGGAAGTGGTGAAGTCATCGTCCCTGGAGATATTAAAAAAATGAGTAGATGTGGCACTTAAGACATGGTCTACTCGTCAGGGAGATGTTGGGATGAAGTTTGGACTTGATGATGCTAGAGATCTTCTCCAACCTAAATGATTCTATGATTCTAAGTATGTAGGCTAACACTATTTCATCATCAAGCATTAAACCATTTCATGTGTGTCAACAACAACAGACATATTTATAATTTCAGAAAAAAACAAGTGATTAAAATCAAGTCAACAACCATCTACGTTTGTTGACCTAACAATATAGGTTGCAACTGTGTGTCAAAACATGGTTTTCACATTGCATTAAGATTTCGCATAGCATTTCCTGGTTAGGTTATGTAAACTTCTCATGCTGGAGAGAGCTGCAGGAAATTAAATTTAAAGTTAATAAAAAATAATTTAACAGTGACATTGTGTATCTCTCAGCTGATCTCTTCTAAATATAAAGCAGGCATCCTTCAATGAAATCTCATTTATTCACTGTCCATGCTATTGCATTCAAGCTGGAACTAATGGAATTTCCAGGACACAATTCCTTCTCATTTATAAGTTATCAACAGGAAATAATCTGATTTCCCTATTACTTTACTATCACAAAGCATCCAACAATATAACTGCAATGTGTTGTTTTAACCACTATTTTAGAATTTTTAATTCTTTTTCTGTTATATTTTTAATTACAAATGTGACTATCCTACAATTCTCAGTATATCAAATACTCATAGGAAAAATAGATATGTTAGTATGAGAACATCAGCATCTTTTTTATTGTTATTCAGATGTTTCAGGTGAAATCCTAGCCCAACTTAAAACAGTACATTGACTTCAACAAGGTAGAGTTTGAGCTAATTAACCTCACTGTACTTAACATTTTTTAGGTTTCCTTACAAAATCAAGTTTAGTGACATGTGTTGGATAAACTATTCACTTGACCTGCACTTACTGCTGAGCAAAATACTGTTAAAATGAAAACTTAGATCAAGCCACAAACACTGTGTAAGAAAGCGAGGAAGTATGTCACTTGATTAGGAAGCTGACAAATCTGTGAAGATACGCTAAATGTCTTGCAAGATATGCCACAATCTGAGAGATTTAGTGTGACATAGTGACAAAATAAGACTTGCAGATGAGGATCTTGCAGGACTGCAGTTTTATGCTGCTTGCATTATCAACTTTCTCTGTGTCTCTGAAGGCATTATTCTGAAATGTATAGGTAATTTATCCATACAAATTTTAATGAATGCTATTGTTAAATACTGATATTAATAGTAATTATTAGATAATTAAATAAATAGTCAATAATTTGTATAGAAATCTAGCGGTACTTTATAACCACCAATGACAGATATCCTAACCTTCTAATGCGTTGATAGTATTATTTCACAACTCTGTCATCACATAGTGATGTGAGAGTTTCACAGGCAGTACCACAGACAGTATTTCTCTGCATAATTATTAAATGTAAAAAAACTTAGTCACAAAGAGATTCTGTCAAACATCATAAGTATCAAAACTTCTGATGCTAGAATATTATCCTATTTACATCTGAACAAGTGATTGGCTCTTTTTCTGATAAACAATGACACAACACAATCCCCCTAGAAGTTGTATTTCAGTTTTACAGTATCAGAAATATCACGAGTCACAGGGAGCACTGCACTGTATCTCCTGGGTCTGATTCACCACTAAGGCATTTCTGCATTACCTGTGCCTCAGTCATTTTCAAGCACCTTTATGTAGAGAAGCAGAAGTTAAAAATTTAGGTCCTCTGAACTACAGAAAGTAAAACTCAGAACCAAATGTAGACATGTTCTTATTTGGAGCCTTGGCAAAACAGCAATAACACTGACTATTTCATATTCAGTGTATTGTCCAAGGAACTGAGCACTCTGATTTAGATTCAACAAAATGACACTGAAACAATGTACAAAATATGTATTTGGTATGTCCAGGCAGACTGTGCAGAACCTTTGATCAGATTAATAATAAAATGTTCATTCCTGAGATTTGTATCCCAAATAAAACAAAGTAACAGCCCAAACAACCAAGCCTCCTCTCTTCCCCTGAAGAAAATGTCTAGGAAATGCTAAGTTAACTCTTCTGGCACCATCCCAGCTCAGTAGCCCCTCTGCTACTTCTTATGCAATGCCCATTCCCCAAACCCCTGTGCTGCTAGGAGGGAGGAGGTAGAGAAAATCGAGGGTAAAGTTGAACCTTGAAAGAAGGGAGGGGCAGGGGGGAATGTATTTTTAAGATTTGTTTTTATTTCTCATTACACTGATTTGATTGGTAAGAAATTACACTAATTTCCTCAAGTTGAGTCTGTTTTGCCTGTGATGGTAATTGATGAGTGATTTCTCCCTGTTCTTACCTCAACCCACAAGCCTTTCACTTTATTTTCTTTCCCCTGTCACAGGGGAGTGATAGAGCAGCTTTGGTGGGCACGTGGTGTCCAGCCAGGGTCGACCCACGACACATTAAGAACCATAGGAATAGAAATAATTTGCAAACATCTGTTACTGGCATAGTGCTGCTACAAAAATATGTTTTCGTCCTGCTGGGTATATGCAAAACAGAAGATACCAACTGATACTACAGTCTCTTTGGACCTTTGTGTAGCCAACCAGCATAAATGCTCATGGAAATGAGTTAATGTCATAGAGTATCAATGTTTAAATTGGAAGACTCTAAAGATGTACTTGCCATTTTCCATTCCCAATCTTTACTACTTCTTCCTCTTTGCCAAGCTCTATGTGACTTTTTTTTAAATTTGTTTTGAGTCATTCTGTCAGCCTGTTTTGGAAGATTTTCTAATTTAAGATTTCATTATCTTCTTTCCTTCAGCTCTGAATGGTCTGTCACTTTCTATACCCATCATGCTGAGCTACCCAAGTGCACTTTTGATTTTCAGCTGCCAACTGAGAAAGTCAAGGTCTAGATTGGGGTTTTCCCCTCCCCTTTCTCACTCTTTTTCCTGTGGACAGCAACTAGTTATTATTTTTTTTTCACATCATAGAGTAAGGTGCTGACCTGAATGGGCCTGAGTGCTTTCAGATGCTACTGGAAATAAATGGATGCCAAAAACATTCAGCCTTTCACAGGAACAGGCCGAAAGGTTAAAAAATGTAAGTAACTTACTATGAAAGACTCCTACAGAATGAACAGTTATACAGATAATAGTTTAAAGAGCAGTGTGTCTAACTACATAAACCAAAACCATTTAAATAAACAACTTATAAGCTGAAAGTTGAGTTGCATTGAGACGTGTGACCTTTGGTATTAGAGGTAACCAACATTATCATGCTGATTAATGGAAAAGTCCTGGTCTCATTTTAAATCAGATGCTTAGGTTAATTGTTTTTTACCAGCTGAAATATTGTGCATTCAGTTGAAGGAGGTCTGCCAGGCAGGGGCTGGCTCCAATAGAAAGGGCAGGTAATGGTCTCAGTGAAATGTCCTGGCTGAGCTTAGAAGTCCTGAAGAAACAGACACCTCAAGCATGGATGCACTTTAACACATACATAGCTTATTGAGTTTCACTCAACTAAATCAGAATTCAGTGTAAATCCATGTAAACATATCCACTGGATAACATCTAGGGTTTTTTTCTAGCACATTTTTTCACTGAAAATTATCCTCAGGTGACAAAACTGATGAATATTTGTATAGAAAATTACAGAAAGGGATACTGCTTTAAATTTATATTTGTTTTCAAAGCTTTATGTCCTGTAAAATAATCAACTATTAAAGAAATCCAAAAGAGAAGCAAAGAAGGCAGGGGGGACTCCAGGGGGAAAGGACATGCTGAAGATGACCAGATGCTAAGGCTGCAAGATGTCCATTATCTTTAGCAGAAGACATTTATATTTATGAAATATTTCCCAATATGGGTATGAAAAATGATTAGAGATGCACTTAGAGAAAATAGGGAAATCCTAAAGGCAATAAAGCAAGATAGAGGATAGAAAAAAGAAGATATGCAGGTATTTGCTGAACCAGAGGATCAGAAGAATGAGCTGTGAATAAGACATCTAAAAGTTAAAAAAACATGACCATGAAGAAGCAGCAGAGGAGCATATTGAGTCCTGGAGGACAAAGAGAGCTGAGAAATCCAGAATCCTCATGATGGAATGAGAAAAAAAAAATACTCACAAACTACATTCAAAATGAAAAAACAGAGGCAATGCAGACTCAACTAGAAAAGAGGAAAGACAGCCATGAGACCAGACTCATGAAAAATAAGGGTAAACAGATATCAGACAGAAAGCAGAAAACAAAATTGTCTTCAAAAACAAAAAAAAAGAAAAGACAGGAAGAACTTCAGATTTGTATGAAAAGTAGAGGGAAAAACCAGATTATGAGTGCAGGCTTATTAATAGAGAGGAAGACAAGAGCCAATCCAAAAAATGAAGCTTCCATCATGTGCAATAAATAATTTCTAGGGTTGAGTTTCATAAAAAAGAGGGAAAGTAGGCAAGTAGAGACTAAAGAGGGACACCAGGGAAGGCAAGGAAGACCAGTGGAAAACCAATAAAACCAATGTGTTATTATTTATAGAAACAGTAACCTGAAAGGAAGTAATGGCATATCAAATTTGGCATAAAACCACTTTTGACACACAGAAGCAACTCAAATATTTTTACACTACGCAAGACCATAAGAACATAGTAATCTAACCTGAATTTCAAATTAATTGAAGTAAGATATCTAAGGGATGTACAGAAGATAATGTAATTCAATTCTCAAATGAATATTTGAAAATAGTATGAATTAAATGTAGTTCAGTAGTATTATTTAAATACCTTTTTACATACATACATATAGATAGATATACATAGATAAATACACACATATAGAAATGCCTATATCCAAACTACATCATTGACATTTCACAAAATAACCCCTCAGTAACAGGAAAAATCTGTCCTTTATGTAATGTGAGAAAAAACATCTTATTATTAAATTACATATTATTCCTTCCTAATATTTACGACTAGAAATGAACTCATATGGCAGAAAGAATGAAGTGGACCAATCAAATCAGTGAGTCAAGTCGTGATAAAGAAATAATAGCCATGTCCTTAAGATATATTCTGCATGTTGTTATAACCCTTAAAGACTGAAAATTTTGGACATATCCACAAAAAGCCATTCTTTAAGGATATTCAAATCCACATATAACTACATAAAATCATTCCTGGTCTTTCATTATCTGTCTTCCTCACTCCAAAACTAAATCCAAGCAGATAATTTGTGGAAGTGATACTCCTTTAAAAACAACAGTAGCTACAATGCTGGATAATATGGTAATGCAGAAGTTAAAATTATAGTAGAGAAGATACATTCCAATCCATTCATCCACCGTTGGTTTTACAAGCAGTTTCCTGGTAAACAACCCAGCTAAATTTATCAGTAGGGATATACCAAACAGTACTCATATTTATCTTTCATTTTAATATATCATCTACCATGGTTAGTCTTTTTCAGAATAGAATACTTGAAATCTTAATTTTTGTCTCCTGCACATCTATAATTTAGCAACTTTATTTCATTTTGTTCTGAAAGAATCAAATGAATGAAATATTTTTAGACGATTGTAATGATTCATCATCTAAGTCTTGTAAAGTCCAATAACCCAAGGATATAATTTTTAACCAGTAGAGGATAAAAAAGTCATAACTCACAGCTGGGTTGCCTGCAACATAGCAAAATTTGCAGCTGTAGTATCACAGGATGGAAATAAAAGATTTCTGAAATGTGAGGAAAAATGACTTAATAATGGCTTTTCCAAATTCCAAACTTTTTTTTATATTGCAAAGCTGGAAACCAGATTTCTTTCCAGAGAGAAATCTTCCATCACTCTGTTGATAATAACAATATTAAACTGCTTAGGTACTAAACCCAGGACAAACCACCAAGGTATTTCTAAAAATCTTAATGAGCAGAGAGATGGTTCTATAAGAAATATTTCATTTTTTTCCAGATTGGAAAAAATTGATAGTTTGAAGAGACTATTTTTATTTTTCTTCCTCATAATTTGTGTGGGTCAAGTAAAGAACAAACACAAACTCTTCTTATTCTAATACATTATTTTTGTATTTTCTCCTGTCCTTCCTCTTCCTTACCCCACATCTCAACATACTAAAATTGAAAATAATAACAGAGTATGAAATAAGGAGGGAAATTTATTTGAGGAGAGGGGAAAAACAAATTGACCGACTCTCAGGATAACTAAGAAACGTTTCAAAACCTCTCACACTTCCATTTAAAGTAGGTATTAAGGTTCTTTAGATAGAATACCTTTTATTGTTTTCCCATGAAGTGCTACACACAAATTTGTATTGTCATGTCAGGTATTAATTACTTCAAGCAATTCAGCACTTTTTGCTTAGTAGTCAACTCATCATATCTAATTGTCTGACATACTGAAACACAGCTAAACATTTTTTTTCACTGTGAGCTTGAAAATACAACAAATATATATCCTCCCATACTCCCTTTTCACAGAATCACAGAATGCTAGGGATTGGAAGCGACCTCAAAAGATCATCTAGTCCAATCCCCCCACCAGAGCAGGATCACCTAGATCAGGTCACACAGGAACGTGTCCAGGTGGGTTTTAAACATCTCCAGAGAAGGAGACTCCACAACATCCCTGGGCAGCTTGTTGCAGTGCTCTGTCACCCTCACAGTGAAAGAGTTTTTCCTCATATTTATGTGGAACCTCCTATGTTCCAGCTTGCACCCATTGCCCCTTGTCCTATCACTGGATGTCACTTGAGAGGAGCCTGGCTCCATCCTCCTGACACTCACCCTTTACATATTTATAAACATTAATGAGGTCACCCCTCAGTTTCCTCTTCTCCAGGCTAAAGAGTCCCAGCTCCCTCAGCCTTTCCTCAGAAGGGTGATGTTCTACTCCTTTTAGTTGTCTGGAAACAGTTTTGAAAAAGTAATTATACAAAAACTCCTGTGAATTCTAGAAGACTGATATATAGTGAATTTACACTTACAAAAAGCCCAAGCAACTTCCTGATGGTCTTCCCTTACTGTAGAGCAGTTGTGTTTGAGAACACAATCGCCATTCTTCACATTGACAGAGGCTTTTAGGGGATGTAACCGAATAAAGGATTGAGGTACCATTTTCCATTCCTTGAGGACCAATACAAAGCTTGGACAACGTATACACCCCGTATCAGCCTGTTCTGCAAAGCTAAGCCAGATTTACAATTGAAAGAATCCTTGCACCAGTTCCTGTCTGAGGAGAATTCCACACACCAGAATCAATCACTCTCTCAAGTTCTTAATTAAAATTGTCTTACTTTTTAATATGTCCAACAATAATGATCTACTGATATTCAGTGTTCTGCTCTGCAGTCTGTATAGCAAAATGCAAATGTCACCTCTAGCTATTTTTACCAGAAGAACATGGCCTCTCTTACTGCAGAGCCAACTTTCCCCTCTCGGTACAAGAGGATTCAATGCAAATTGTTATTCCAAGCTGTGCATAAGAGAAAAAATATTGCAGGAGGAATGGAAAGGGATCTGAGAGGCAGCAGCAATCATCTGGCCTACAAAATTGATTTTGGCAGTATGCACAGCTTAAACATTTATTACTTAGTCAAGCAGCCTAACAGACACTGCAATCTCAGGACATGCTGTAATGTCCATATAATTCTGGATACACACCACATTTGATGGTCAAGAAATCTGCAGGGAAAGGCAGCTATGCTGAATGATAATGATAATGGGCTTGCAATTTAGTAGAAAATTATTTTTCACACGTTTTATTACAAACTACCCACATTACTGCTACATAGTTAGGGAAACAAAAAGTAGAAACTGAAAGGTGCTTTGGCACCTTGTTGCCTAAAACCCTGACTTTTCAAAATCAAAGAACGTCAACGAGAAAAGTCCTGTAAGTCTCTTCATTGTACAGTTTTCTATTTTCTTGAAGCCAGACACAAAATGAACAGTTTCACCAGATATAATGAGTTTTGCTTGGCGTGGCTTTTCACATCATATCCTTTCAGTATTTAGAAAGACTATATCACATGAGAGATGCACGCAGATGAATTTCTGGTTAAAAGAACAAGAAGGACATAATATAGAAAGCTTGGGAGTTGTTGGTCCCCAAAGAGGTCACTGTGAAAAAACCTCAGAGCAATCAGTTAGGGCTATGCCTAAAGTCCATGTTTTATTATTGAAAACCCAAATGCAAGATGTTTATTTTTGCTTCTTTTTTAAAAAGAAAATGAAATGAAATAAACTATTTCCTGGACTTAAGTCTTGATACATTTTATTGCATTTAGAAAGGAATAAGGGTTAACAGAATGAAATGTGACTTGGTTTTGTGGAATTTGGTTTTTGCGGGGAATTCTGTGTTAGTATAGCACGCTGACTGTAGTTCTGTTCTAGTAATATAAGTTTGTCTGTTGGTTTTGATTGTTTTGGGTTTTCTTTAAATATCTCATATTTATTCGATTTAGGTAAAGTAGGGTGAAAGACATCAACCAGAAGGTAAATTTCTGCAGCTGACCAATAGGAACCTAGAAGATCAGGAGGCAGAACTATTTGGAGCACTTCTCTAGTGAAGTATAGATGGTAAGCATGAAGTTTGGGATTCTCTGGAAGTATGACTGAAACTGAATAAGCGAAAACTAAGATGTCTGCATGTAGGCACAAACACCGACATGCAGTATGGATATGCTTACTCTGTAAAAGGAAGTTGGAGACAGAATTTTTTTTCTGCCAAAATTTATCTGAAATAAAATAAAAAAATTGGAAGTAAAAATAATGACTAGTAAAAGGAGAGTACTACCGCCATATGAAGATAGCATCTTTCAAAAGGATGATAAAGTCAACCCTATAACTTCTTGGCATCCCTGTAACAAGTGGCTTTATAGTGCAACAGGCTTAAAGAAAAGACCCCATCATAAATAGCTAGTGAAATATGAGTGGCCACTGCTGGAATTTAGTATTTAATTTCCCTAAGTTAACTGATCTGATTTGATTTTAAATATTTAAAGTATAGCTCTATGCTGCAGAAGCACTTGAAGTGTTAGCTGAGAAAACTCTTTAACACAAAATAACAGATAGAAATGTAAAAATTAGTATCTCTTGTTTCCTTTTGTTTTCCTTGTTTTGTTTCCTTGTTTTTGTTATTTGCTTGAGGCAAATAACAAAACCTAGCAAAATTCAAACACTATCCCAAATATTTTAGGCACAAATCACTTAGTTATTCGACTTTTCCCCAATGTTTGTAAATAAGAACTTATATATAAAAAAAGTTTTAAAAATATAAATTAACATTCCATGAAACATATTAAGCGTTAAGAGGCGTAAACAATCTCAAAGCCATCTTTCAGTCAGCTCCCACACTAATACATACCAAATAAAATATAAAATCAGTCATATTGCTTTTAAATGGCAAGTTCAGAAGTAGAATACTTCAAAAGACCTGCTTTCAGTAGAAATTAGTGTTTAAAAAATTTTATGGCATTTAGGTTCTAAATTTACTTCTGAAAATGGGAATCCTGTTTCTTTATTTTACAGAAACATTTGAAAATTCTATTCAAAATGCTAAAGGTAAGACAATCTAAGTCTAGAAGAGTACCTGGAATTATAACGGAAGTATGTTCTATTTCCATTTTGCCATTCTTTCTTTTCCCATTAAGAACCTTATGTTTAATAATCAGTTAATAACAATAATCAGTTAGTTAATAGCATTTAATAATCAGTCTTGGATAAACTTTCCAGGCCAAAATATATATGCAAATATTCAGCTCAGGAATATGGTAATACAAAATTTTTGTGACACATCACTATCAGGCAGATTGCTTTAAATCTGCATTGATAATTCCTTACATGCTTTGAAATAGCATGTATCTAATCAATTTAGCCCTTTGAGGGGAATGAATTAATCTTGGTTACCAGACAGTCACTCTGTATTCTACCTCACTATCTTAAATTTTGATAACATAAGACAGAAGTCATTGTAAACTTGGTGTCAGGTGAATATGCTAGACCATCCATCCAATAAAACTAATGGAATCTCAGTACTAAAATACTAGTGCCTCCTCGTGACGGAGGATATTGTTCAAGTTGTTTGGCTTTCTGAATTCTGATGGAAACAAGGTTTTTCATCAAGTTAGAAAAGCTATTTCTTTTGCTGCTTATTTAAAAGGATTTTTATTCAGAGAGCTTTAGTAAGCTACTTAGGGGAAGAAAAAATAAATCATAATTGTCAGAACATAAAAAGCAATACTGACCCTAGAGGTCTTTGCTTCAACTTCTGCCTCAGAATCTTCCTTCAAGGTTTAATATTGAAGCAACCAGGCAGTACTTAGGGACTTAGCTGCAACTAACATTTGCTTTATACTTACCCCAAGCTATAGTGTTTGGTATTTAAAGAGGCTGACACTGAAAATTCATTTTAAGGTCCACTTCACCCATTAACATGTTTTCACAAATAACTCACTGATTAAAATAATGGAAAATATATATTAAAAAGTAAATTGGAAGAAACAGTAATCTCACGTGCCATCTACACAAGACAGACATAACGATATAATCCAATTTCTATTTCCAAATTTAAAGGTGTGATCACACACAAAATCAGACTTGAAACAATCATTTTTCAACCTCAGCAGTAGTAAGACTGCACTATACTTTTATCCCTTAGAAGAGACCATTAGAAAAATAGTTCTGAATAGCTTGTTCCGCAGCTATAACCAAGATATATCAATAGCACTAATCTTGAAATATTTTGAACCAATAAATTTAATAAAACTTTATTGCCTGTCCACTAATGCTATTTGAACAAAAGAAAAAAAAAAACAACGCAATTGCTCCTTTAGTCATTTAACGAATGCTGATGTAGCACACCAAAACATTTACACAACACTTTATCACTACCTTAATCCCTGAATACATGTTATTATCCACACATAGGAACTTCCATGAATAAGGGACAATGCACTTTTTCCTAGTTTTTTGGAATTATTTGGGGTTTTTTTTGAAGAAGGAATATTCTTTCTCCCATTTCATTTTCCAGCATTTTTAAGTTTCTTCTAAAGGCATACATCGCCTTTTCAAGGTTGTAGCCTGAAATAGCCAAGATATGCAGAAATTGTTCAATAGTATATAAATTCCAGCCAAAGAGATAATATTCCAGTCATGATAAAAACCACTGTAGCATCCCAACTGAATTTTTCATTATTGCTAATAGTTTTTACTGTCTCCCAGTACTAAGCACTATTATGTCAAAATACTTTATCAATAACTGAATATTTACATAGGTGATGCACCACTACAAAGGTAAAAATCGATGTCTACTACAAAACTTGCTATCAAAAAATAATATACATCTTAGAATATTTTAAGAAGCAGCAAAATTTTGACTGCCATCCCAACAAACAGTATGTATATTTTAAATATTATTATTATGCTATAAGGACCACCAGTTAATTGCAAGTGCATTTATGACTGTTTTAATGGGTTCTGAGCAGGAGAAGCCTTTGTTTCTTGATGGTAGCTGTCGCCAGCTGTCATGATGTTCAAGACACATTACTGTCAACCTGACGCTTTAATCAACTCTTCAATGATGATCAAGTAGTGACATATGGAAGCAATATTTCAATTTCTTATTTAGAGAAAATAAACCAGGAGTAAGCACACACAAAAAAGGCAATCATTGTTTGTGTGCTTTGCCTAACACCTTTCCTAAAAGTGTAACACCAGTACAGACTCACATCTAGAGCAACCATTGCAGCAGATGGTGCATTATGCATCTGAGACAGTGAGGGCAACGTGTGGTGGTATCCACCACACACAGATTCATCTCACTTGCCTTGTGTCAAGGATTCCCTCTTACCTCCGGCCTGCAGTTCCCATACTCAGCTTAGGCATGAGCATTGTGCAGTTTTAATGGGGATTTAGAAACAAGATTTCCGTTATTACTAATAGGAGATTCATGACTAATTTCCAGTGCATGCAGTAGAAAGACAACCTGAGGGTCTGTTCTGTTTTCAGCAGCAAATGGATTGCATTTCAAAACCTAAATGGGAATCTTGAAAAATACTGAATTAAAAGCCTAATTTGCATCTATTTTACTGGGACTGCCCGCCACTGCAATGGAACTGTAATCCTCAGAAACAGACAAATAAATGAACTCCCTAGACTTTTCCCTGTCCCCACTTAGGTTATGGCACCAGATACAGGGAAAACCAAAAATAACTCCCATAATATTTTTTTCTACAATCAAATAAGCTACAAAGTGATAAACTGGATGTAGTGAATGGGTATTTTGTAATGATGTATCACATACAAGAATTACAGACCAAGGCAACAAAGGGAACCTTGTGGTTGGTGTGTACTACAGGTGACCAGATCAAGAGGAGCCTACTGATGAAGACTTCTTACTCTAGCTACAGGAGGCTTCATGCTCACAGGCTGTCATCCAGCTAGAGGACTTCAGCCACCCCAGCATCTGCTGAAAAAGTGACACGGTGAGCAGTACACAATCCAGGAGAGTCCTGGAATGCATGGAGGATAACTTCTTAAGGGAGGTAACAGACAGCCCTACCAGAGGGCATGCAATACTGGACCTGAGGATCACCAATACAAGTGAGCTAATCGCTGACGTCAAGATTGGAGGCAGTCTGGGCTGCAGTGATCATGCACTGGTGGACTACACAGCCTTTAAATGTCACTTCCCACCTGAATCACTCTATGATATTTCTATGATGA
This sequence comes from Eurystomus gularis, assembly GCA_013400335.1. Classification (NCBI taxonomy): domain Eukaryota; kingdom Metazoa; phylum Chordata; class Aves; order Coraciiformes; family Coraciidae; genus Eurystomus; species Eurystomus gularis. The sequence continues at coordinate 92,812 of VZZY01003310.1, read as the reverse complement.
AATGAAAGGAAATACTTCACAAGAAGCTCATCACTGTATTGCAAAACAAACGACTATATATGTAGGAAGCCAAAGAATATTATTTTATAGCACATATTAGTTTGCCAGGTTTAAATAGGTGATGCATCACTACTGGCTAAACCAGTTTCCCAGTTTCACAGCACTAAATGGAGGATGGATTCACACACTCAGAATTTTATATGACAGAAATTCAATATTTGATTCAAATTTTAAGTAATAAAAAATAACTGAAATGGAAATGAAACCTGAACAGGGAAGAAGGACTGTCATGGATAACATATTGCTTAACTGTCAGTGATTCTTAAATTCCCAGCTTCATACAGAAAAAAAAAAAATTGACAAAGAAAGATCAAAAGATTCTAACTGAAAATTCATATTTAGGAATGTGCATGGCTCAAACTGTCTCTCTCCCCTAGAGACAAAAACCTGCTCATGTAAGAGGCAGTAGAAGTGAAAACCAATCTCAAGGTGGAGTAGGCAAGTCAAATATCTCGTCATTGAAACCCATTCTGTGAGATCCAAAGAGAAATTCTTTGTTTCTCTTGGCATCCTACAAAACACACACAATAAAGGAGTAAAAAATGAAATCTGCTTGGACAAGGTGTAATTCAGCCCAAAACGATTGGCTTTCTAGCAATAGAAGTTGTAAACTGTGTCTCATCCACTCTTTCTCAAAAGGATTTGTTGTAATATCTGCTTTGTAAATGTTCACTAGGTGACTGCGATGTAGACAAGGAATTGCAGATTTATTGCAAACAGTTTTCAAAGTGTCCAACTGTTCCCTAATACAGTGGGAACTGAAACCATCAAAAAATGACAAGTCAGCTTATGTGAACAGGAAGAAAAATGACAACAGTGTCCAAGATATGTTATCACTCTTTCTAGGGTTATAAAAATTGTGTGGATAATATTGCTTGTGAAAACTCCAGTTTCAGAAATCTGTTGGCGAACAGCTATATTCCAATGGCTCACTGTGTTTCAGATGACACATGAACTTTTTTATTGTAAAATAAAACCTAGCGACAATTTTGTGTTTATTGATACGAACTCAAGCTGTTATCTCTGAAAACAACATCTGTAATCAAAATTTACCCAGCTATGCAACAAGAGGATTTTACTGATGCAGAACTACAGTCTTCCTGGTAATTGTCTAGGCTTCCCCCTCCCTGGTAATTAATATGGTAGCTATACCCAAAGAATCATTAATTTCTCATGAACCACATATATTGCACATGCAGTTATGTCTCTCAGAAAAGGTAGGTTTCTGTCTGTTATTATCATTTTATTAGATAATAAAGTTTTACCTTTCCTATGGAAGTCATAGCATGGTTTAATTTTTAGGTTAGCGGGCTATATCATAACAACATTACCAAGCATGTATTTTTAAAAGACAGAAGTGTCCTTAGGAATACCATCTAAAGTGTTAAATTCAACACAACAACAAAACATTTAACATACTGTTGTGACGACAGTCTTATAACAAAGTTCACAGAGTGTTTACAAATATCCTAATGATTGGAGGCAAGTTTTTGTAACATTTTAACAGCTAAGTATCAATTCTCTTCAAACAAAAGTAAAGGACATGGCCTGTCTCTTGCCTCTAATCCTGCAATTAAGATGCACTTTACCACTTATTAAAGCCAGAATCTCAGAATAATCCTCTAGGTCTGTCAGTCAAGCACACCATATAAGAATAGGAGCTACTATGATTCTTTCCCCCATCATACTGACATTTCCATTTTCATCTCTATGTCATTTATATAAGCCGCACACAACTGTGGCCATGAATTTTAAAGAGCTCAGGTCACGTTAGGGTCTCTTTCCTCTTGATGAGATTTTGAAAAAGGAGGAAGACTGCATACTTGAAATTAGGACCCTAAATAATAATAAAAAAAACCTTAAAATTATGGATCCTATTTAATTTTTCTTCCCCTTTCAAAAAAAACATTTGAATGCTGAGTTTTTTTTTTTATAGGATAATAATTTTTTCTTGATGATGAGCACAGAAAAAGGAAGTTATTTTCATCTTGAAAGATAACTTAAATACTTAATTTTGAAATACAATTAAAGAATCCTCAGTAGTATATGCATATATATTTTTTCTGACACTGTTCAGAAAGAATAGTCAAATTCTCTACTAAAGTCTGTTACTGCAGTTCTGGAAATGCACTACATGCAGTGTAAGTACTACTGCCTCACACAGCGTGTTATTTGCCTGAGCTATATATGCTTTGGGGATACTTAAAAATGTTTTCAGTACTCATTTCTGCCTGAGGGGAAAACCATGTAAAGAAGAGAGGTCAGGAATTATTTGTATTCAATGAGAACACAGCTTAGAGAAACAATGGGTAAGAAAATTGGAATATTTGTTTTGTTTCACCTCCAGTTCCATTTCTGAAACTCAGATCCAGTCCTACTGGATCTCTTTAACTATGGCTCCTGCTAATTCATAAGATGAATGATATGCCTAATAAAGCACATCCCTGAAGTACTGTTGAAAAAAGAAGAAAAGACAGTAACAGCAAATCTGTATACAAATGGAGATGAAAATTTTGTTTGGAGGTTATTTGTTTTTAGGAATGGGACACAAATAATAAGCTTAGTATTAAAATAAAATCACTTTGTTCCCATGCTACTTACAGCCTTCATAAATATCTGTTGGTATGTGGACTGCTGCATGTTGGTAAGATGTTTGCCGTCGGAAAACAGGATCTTCTTCAAATACTGGTCTGATTCTCTGGCTGCCGGATTCAGTGTCATTCTTTTCAGGCTTTTTAAAAAAAGACATGTAAAGTGCAAAATATTACAAAGTATGCTAAAAACATTTCCACTCACATTTGCCTCTTAAATAAAAGGCTCTCAGCCTTTCTTTCATAGCTAACATTTTGCATTCATGTATAAATGCACTAATTTGTTCCAGATCCAGAAATATTTGTGTATATTTTATTTTAAATTATGAGTTACCTAATGCAAATCAGTGCAATGAAGAGCTGCAAAATAAAAGTAACAGCCCAACGCCTTACACACCTAAATGTTATAACTGTCTAGAAATTTTATACTCATAATATAAGGTAAATATATTACCTTTTATTACATGTAATAATTTTTACTGAATCTTAAATATAAGTACCGTATATCTCGTATTTCATTCTACAGATTATATAGTAAATCACGAATCCTAAAATGATACCACCAATATACATTTAACAAATAGAATTTTTGAGAAACAGTGGTGCACATCCAGAAAAAGAAAGGAAATTAACCCTTTGTGGAACTTCTGATTGAAACAGGTTTTGTTCATTAGTTTATTTTAATAATAAGCCTTGATGAAATCTCCTATACTCTCCCAGCTACAACTGCCTCAGTAAAAAGATTCCTAAACACTCAGGTGCTCACCACCACCTGCATGCCTTGGGTTGATTCTCTCTCACCTGTCTGCATCCCAGCTTCTTGATTCCTTCCAATTCACTTAGTTATTTGGACTAGTTTTCATAAATTTTGAAAAGCAGATGCTTTTTCTAATTCGGCTACAAAAATTGCATGAAGTCTGGAAACCAAGGAGGTAGTAAGATTAAAGAAGAGACGGTAATGTCTTTACCTGGCTTAGCTGCAGCTGGAACAGGAGGTCCCATGGCATGAGTAGGCTGCCACTTAAATCAGTAATGAGCCAACTATGATACCAAATCATTACTAAGGCCAGCAATTGTAGACAATTCTATTTTTAATACTACACAGTAATCAATTTTTGAACATGTGCTGTGCTTGAAAAAATAGTGCTGATAAAGAAGCACCTGTTTGGTCAGTCAGGCATGTGAGTGCTGAGGCTATTCTTCATATACTACCACTGTGCCTATTACCTGCTATCAAAGCATAGACAGCTAAATTTTGACTTACCCACAAAATAATCTAATTAAATTGCATGTGTTTCCTCATCTGCCTCATCACATGGTTACGGACAAATGTGATACTAAGTATAGGTTCAGATGTTGCCTGAAGTAAGTAGGAGCCTCAGATGGGTTTCAAGGAGGTGGTTTCCTTTGGAAACACAAAGGGCAGAACTCACCTAACCAGTGACATCCACCGATTTCAACAACATTGCAGTTTTGAGCTCATCACCCCAGGCTGCACTCATTGTCAATGAGGAAAAATGGGCATTTTTTAGAGTGCAATTCATTTCATCTTAATTAGACACCTCTTTTTCTGTGACATCAATCATGCCTTAGAAGTGCCTCCTACTTTCCATTGACTATAAAAGTAGCCCTAGGGCAGGCTGCCTGGATGCAGAATTCTGCAACACAGCTGTCTAGGATCAGGTGAGATGGATCTCATAATATAAGTCAATAAATATCTAGAAGAAAAGAAGGTGGGTACTAATTTTGACTACTTTTATGCAGCATAGCTACTACATCTATATACCAATTAACAGGTAAAGTCCAGGCATATAATGGCATTCAATAACCTACATTGATGAGATGTGTAAATCACCTAAAAACATTATTCTCCTTGGAACACCACCTAAGACCACATATTGCCTTTTACTTTCACATATGTGGTATTATATTCAGTAACAGTTCTAGTGTTCACAACAACTTCTGAATTTCATACTTTCGCATTTCGACGTTTCTAAGACAGTAATGTTTTAGTTTTGGAATGTGGATTTAAAAAGCGGGAAACACTTGTACAATGCAGCCTGAAACATTTTGGTCCACTATGCCATTCTCTGAAATCTACCACGAAGTCAAGCCATGTATTGAGTCTGGCTGGGATGGAGTTAACTTTCTCCACAGCAGCCCCCGTAGTGCTGTGCTTTGTATTGGTAGCTAGAAAGGTGTTGATAGCACCCCAGTCTTTTGGCTGCTGCTGAGCAGTGCTCACACAGCATTAAGGCTGTCTCTCCAATCCCCACTCCACCACACCCCAAAGGCCAGTAGGCTGGAGGTGGGCAAGAGGCTGGGAGGGATCATAGCCAGGACAGCTGACCCAAGCTGACCAAAGAGATATTCCATAGCATGTGATGTCATGCTCAGCAATATAGGCTAAGAGAAAGGAGAAGAGGATGGAGGCAGTCATCATTAAGACATTTGTCTTCTGGAGCCACCACTAAGTGTACTGAGGACCTGCTTCCCAGGAAGTGGCTGGACATCACCTGCTGATAAGAAGTACAGAATAAATCTTTTTGTTTTCCTTTGCTTCTATGCGTGGCCTTTGCTTTTCTTTAATAAACCATCTTTATCTTGACCAATGAGTCCTTCGCCATCTTATTTTCTCCCCCTTCCCTGTCCTGCTAAGGAGGGGGAGTAATAGAGTGGCTTGGTGGGCACCCGGTAGTCAGCCAAGGTCAACCCACCACAAACTTACTTTGAAGTGTGCAAACGGGAGCCAGGATCAATAATAGTTTGTGTTCTACAATTTTAAATGACACATTATGATGTGAATCATAATGTAAGTTGACTCAATTTTTACGTATATTTTTGGTGCGGGTTTTTCTTCTACATTATCACACAGGATTTATTTTTTTCCTCCCAGAACTGGAGAGATGAAGTAAATTCTGGAGTTCTTCTCAAAAGTTATCTTATGGCTTCATACTGCTCAAAGTAATGAGGTTGTCTAATTCTGCAAATGTAATCTCAACAATCATTCATATGAGAAAATTTCTCTCCTGTCTGAAAGCCATTTGTTTTTTAAAAACCCTAACACTCTTATACCTGAAATTAGTACCAATGACTGCAAACTCTCAATGCTTTCACAGAACACTTCAGAAAATAATTGGGGCCCATCAAGCCACATTATTACAATAAAACACCAGAATGAGCAGGTGTCAAAATGTTTCTTCCAACTAATTTTCCACAAGAAATACCTCGGAGAGAGGAGGGCTGGTAAAAGAAAAAGGGAGTAAACTATAAGGTCCATCCTAGCAGGTCTTGGACAAAAGTTTTCATACTACACTGAAATTCCTAAAGTACCTGAACACAAAGTTTTCATATTTTTTCTGCTTGGTATTTCAACTTCATTCCAAGTAATACATACTGACTTTCAGCCTCTCCCATCACTCATGTGCTATGGCAGAAGCTTCAAGTCTACTGCCAAATTTTGATTAAACTTTGTTGAAACTGTAAGGGTTTAAATAATCCACCTGAATGAATTAAACTTTCAAACATAAAGTCTACTTCCCACATTTCTAACAGCACACACACCTGGTCTCCCCCCAAAAATGACCACGATAAAGACTCCTACCGATATTCCATGATACCAAAACAAGAACATGAATCTTGAAATTCTTTTCAATTTAATTGATGCAGGGCAGTGGAAATACCAGAAATATATAAAGTATCAAGATGCTTTTGTGTTGACTTTTCCTGGGTGTATTTTGTGAAGTACAACTCTGATACTGCAACAATGCATCTATTTGGCCCCAAAACCCCAGAGACAACAAACAACAAAATCCTAGGAAAGTTCTGTACTTTTCTTCATACGGTATTAATTTTGTAACTAAATCTAAAGGTGTCTGAAGTGGTTCTGCACACAACAGGCAAGTATCAGAAGCTTTACAGGCAAATTAGTGTCACACTCACTTGGGCCCCTACCTCCTGACCAGCACGATTAATGCTGTGCCAAGCTTTACATATCCAATGTTTATAGTGAATACTTCTATATAAAGTAATACTATTTAGTTTTCAAATTTGCCAAATCTATGAATTTAAAGTAACCTACATCTAAATTAGAAAAAAAAAAAAAGAAGGAATAATTAAAAAGGAAAACCTCAATGTTATTAATTATTTTAGTCTGGTATTTCTTTCAAAAGCCTGTCAGATTGTGGCATTGGTTGGTACAGTTTTAATATCTGGTTAAACTTTTTTTTCAGTAAAGTAGCAAAATACATATTTTGAAGGAAAGTAATCCAACATGTGAATGTAATTAAAATGCAACCCCAACCAATTTATCTTTCAAGTCAGGAGCTGAAATACAATCAATACTGGCACAGGAAAATCCCACAGGACATAGTGGCTGAAGATTAATTTTCTATCTGTTCAAACCTGGCCTTCACTTATTGAATTACATTGTTACCTACCACTGACAGTCAGCAAAATAACTCACTACTTTCTCTGCAATGAATCTCCAGACCTATTTCTCCCTTCCCTGTGAAGCACATAAAAATCTATTTTTCTTTTCAGTTCACATTTGCGCCATTTTAAGGCTTTTCTTTTAATAAATAAAGTTTTTTTTTTCATGTGTTTACTGACACATTTATCAGAATAAAGGGAAATTGATATAGCAGTTAAAATTCAGGTAAAATGGGTTGTGTAGCTATTCTTAGTGATCTTGGCTAAATCACTTTTGGCATAATCTAAAATAAACTGGAGGTTATTTTCTGGTTTTCATAAGCCAAATACATAGCAGAAAGAACGCAACTTCTCTCTCAGAGGCTTTGTGAACATAAATTAAAAGTAGGTACATGAGGTAACCAGAAATTTTATGGGAAGAAGTATCACTGAAAGATGTGTATAGAAAAGCGAACCATTAAAACAAAATGAAACAAAGTCATTTCAAGAACCTGATCTAGTTTAACCACTCATTTCACTGCAGCCAAACATCCCAGTTCCTTTCCACAGCATTCAGTGACTCGATTTTGCATCTCTACTAGTAAATCTTCATTTAGTGGAAAAACACTGATTACTGTAGAAATATGTAAATTTTTTTGCACAAATGTAAAACTTACTGCTTTTTGCTTCTTGCAGCTGTTGGAAACTGCAGATCAGAAAACTGATATGAATCTTAAAAATGCCAACAATGAAATACGCAAAAAACCACAACCAAACTGACACAATCTTCCGTTGTTTTCTGAAGGCTGACTTTTTCAGGAGCAATGTAGAAGTTACCCAAAGCTTCTGAAAAGATTTAGTATCAAACCAAAAGAATACAAGGTAGCTTTCATTATTTTTTTTTTTATTTCTGAACCCATATCCAGCAAGAAACAATGGCACCTGCCTGTTTTCCTTCCTGTGTAAAATAGAAAGGAATTGCCTGCTAGTATTTTCCATTACCCTAGTATCTAGGGACCATGTTTTGCATAAAACCTTGCTGTCCCTACAGTTTTAGGGACACCAAAATTATTGCTCTGTCATTGCTTTCTGTCTTTCCTTGCAGATTTCCAGAAGTTTTATATTTTCTTCTCTAAGTTTCTGCTCTTTTTGGTTTTCTGAATATCTCGAGGTTTCTAAATGTAAAATTTTAAACAATTGAGCCTCACAGCATATGCTGCTTTTATTCCACACCCAGATCTCCTTTGTACAAATGAATGTTATCATTGTACAAAATAAGCACAGAATTTTTCCTGCAGTCAGTTCCTTACTCAAAATCAATTTTGCTGGTTTTTTGAGTTTTTTCCTCCCTGAGGAAAATAATCCAGTGGAACTGGATATACAGCCCCTCCAACACTGCTTGTGGCCCCATTAAAAAGTTACAGCTGGACTTGACAGGGAGAGTAGAGGGAGATGTCGCTTGAAGCACACAGCTCAGCAATACCCCCGCAGCAAGCAAAGGATGGGAACAGCTCTTCTAAGGACAAGAGAGAGGGAAGTTAATTTTGAAGAGGCAGCTACAATGCATTTCTAACAGACGTAGCACTTTTGCAGCATTTTAGATGTCATGAATGCACTGCCTTCTGATAATTAATTTTATTTCCTTTTTGATAAATGTGATTTTCAGGCTGATGGAAAACTGCCGAGGGTGTTTAAGACAGAACTGCACGCAGTTTAGTTCAGTTTTGTATGTGTGTCACTGTAGGACTGCAGCCTTCGTTCAGCTACTCTAAGATTTTAAGTAAAGGGACACCCTTCCGTCTACTCCTAGAGACAAAATTCAACCAAAAGAATTAAAAATAAAATAAGAAAAAATTTGGCTCAGAACTTCAACTGTTACAACAGAAAGCTGTTAAATATAATAATTTATATACATATATTTGTATATGTAAACATAGGTATGGGTAGCTTCAGAAGTAGTGAAACAGTTTTCTATTGCAACTGCCAGTGTGTTGTGCTCAATAACCACTTATTTGTTTTTTGTTGTTTTCAGTTCTTTTAGTGTTTCCATATGCTTCTCATGTGATACATTTGAAGTCACTGTATGCCAGTGAGAAAATAAATCTAACTCTGGATTGACTATTTACATTTTTAAAAAATACTTCTTTTATAGCAGCCAACTTATTTTCACCATTCTGCTAACTGATTAACTTAAGTATCAAATATGAGTCAAATTAATTAAAAAAGTATTTATTTGCCTCTTAAGCCATTTTTCTGAATTGAAACTATTTTTGATTGATAATAATTTCTATACATCTACTTAGAGGCCTGTTCCTATCTACTACATACACAACTGTATTATTTTTTTATGGATAGTTCAAAACCTGCTCTATGTATTCATGACCTTCATGACTCACAGCTCTTGATCAGAACTTTTAGATACCAAAAAAATTATTACATATCCCAAACAAAATAGTCTTTTCATTTTCTTGGTATCACAACCTATTTACAAAATTCACTGAATTATGATTTTGTTTTCATGAATAAACAAATCCTTGATGTAATTCATTTATCAAATGTAAGGACTTGGAAGTTTGGGGACGGACTTTTTAGTAGGGCCTGTTGTAATACACAAAAGGTAATGGTTTAAACTAAAAAAGGGTAGTTTCAGGATAGTTATACGGAGGAAATTTTTTACAATGAGGGTGGTGAAATACTGGCACAGGTTGTCCAGAGAGCTGGTAGATGCCCCATCCCTGGTAACATCCAAGGTCAGATCGGAACAGGGCTCTCAGCAATTTGATCTCGTTGAAGACGTTCGTGACCGTTGCAGAGGGGTTGGACTAGATAGCCTTTAAAGGTCTCTTCCAACCCAAACTATTCTGATTCTATGAAAATCTCACTCTCCTATAGCATTTCAGTGAATTACATTTTAGAGAAACAGATGAAAAGTTCCTAATTTATTCAGATGGAGGGAGTTTCAAAACAGAAATCCAAGCTTCTGGCATCATCTTCTGTTTCACAGAGCTGACATCACACCTATGAGTCCGCTTTAAAAACAAGACTTGGGGAACTACAGTTTCCTGTAAATAATATAATAATTCTCTTAATTTCGGAAAAAAAGGAACGTTATCAAGATAACAGATAATTTGTCAATAAGCTAAAAGAAACCTTTAGGACAAAAAGATAGTAATAAAGAAATTTATGAAAATTATAAGAGCAATTGTTATTAATTTCTAATGATTATACTAGCATTTTATCATCCATGTTGTGAAGAAAAATGCTAAAAGGGCTGATACTATTTTATCTTTAATCATACCCACAGCACCTATCCTTGAAGATTTCAGCCACAGTTTACAAACCATTAAATAAAACCTCTTTGCAATTCTGCAGGTAGGAAACTGAAAGTGACAGCCTGTTTTCAATGACACGATGACAAGTTACCCAGCTAGAAATGTAGTCAGCATATGGCTGGACAAGTATTAAGGAATTTCGTGATAGACTAGTGGTCCAAATGGGACAGAATATAGCAATATACCATACCAAAAATTCAAATCTGTCTAACTAATATTTTTCCCAGAGAAGCTGAAGTACTCACCTGCTAAGATTTAGTCTTTTAAATTGAAGATAAGAATTCAAATTCCTACCGGACTTGTCAATGGAATTTGTTCCACTTTGTAAGACAAGACTAGTCCTCCAGCTCTTTGGTGTTTACTTGAAAACTAAAACAATAAAGTGCTTGAGCCAACATGTTCCTGCAACTAATGTCCACCACATTCAGGGAGACCACCAACTTGCAACCATGGGCCCAAAGGAAGCAAGCCACAATACATGTGCCTCTGATTTGGAGAGGCAGAGACTCTATTCTGTAAGTGTCCCAACAAGGTAAGGCTAAGGTGGTTAGATAGGGTGGTAGGGTGAGGAGCTGAAAATCTGAATTGAGCTAACCATATTAGTGTCCATGCAATCAGCTTGTCCTTCCTAAAACTGACATGATATTTTTGTGAATTAGAATTAGTATTTGTTGAAACCTTGATTTCTTATTTAAAATTCAGAAAAGAATTGAAAGTGATGTTCTTTTCTCATTGTCACAGATTACAGCTGACCTTCACAGCAAAGCTGCATAAAGTCTGCTGTAGTAGCATCAGTATGCAAAAATTCATTTCTCTCCTCTCCTATTTTCCCTTTAGCTACAATGTCAGGTAAGATGAAATATGTAGTTTAAATATTTAAGGACTTAAGATATATAAGACATATTTATCTTCCTAAAGATAAGTGTGACACTTCCCCACCTCCAAGTCATTTGGAACCTCTCTCAATCCCCACAGTTTCAAGGATGATGGAAAGCTGCCTTGTAATGACATCAGCACCCTTGGATCTCTCCCATCTGGTCCCATGCACTTGTGCGTGTCTGACTAGCTGCAGTGGTCCGTAATTCAACCCCTTCCATTCCTGAAGATTCGGGCAACAACTCTATATGCCTCCTAGATCGTACATCTTGGTTATGAGTTCAGGAATCAACAGAGAACCCAACTTGGTTCTCTTCTAAATGGGGTGATGGCCTGGGAAAACTTAGGGGTTCAGGACCAGAGTGTTCATGAAGAGTGATTTTTCTACTTGCTCTTAAGTTATCATGTGTTGCACAGAACTGCCTATTTCAGCACTGACTTAATAGTGGCTTGACTGGATAAGATTATATCATTAGCCAACACTAGGAATATAGGGTGATATAAGAATAAAAGTACAGCTCACTGATTGAAATGTTAGAAGTAGTTCAGAAAAGTCCAATCAGTTATTAAAAAAAAATCCTTTAAAATTCATAGCCTCCTTCAATCATTGATCATTCACATCCCATTAGAGTACCCAAACATCGGTAACAAAATAAAATAAAAATGTCCATTGTTGACAAAAGTTCATCTACAACTTCAAGACCAAATGCACTCTAGATAATTTAGATTTTTGATACATCACCCAATTAAATTTCAAACTAGGAACTATGCTACTCTTATTGGAATAAATTACACTGCCTACCTTTTACCACCTCCACATCTGATTAAAGATCATGTCCCTGGAGAACAAGAACTGTTAAATCATCTTAATGCTTCATTGGGAATTACTTATAATACCAGTTGAATGAGAACATTTAATTAATTTGATTTTTTCATCTGATGCCTTTGTCTTTGCCATGCTTTTCTAAGCCATCAACTGATCCTGTTTCACAGTGCATTTTTATCTTCAGTCACAGTGGTTAGGTCCAGATTTTGTACATCCTGCAGCATACCAATTAGTTATTGCTCTTTTTTCTTAATTTGTACCATTTTCTGTGTCAATAACAACATTATAACAGCAAAGCCCTGCTTTGAGAAGGAAGTTGGACTACAGGACCTCCAGAAGGCCTCCCAGGATAATTTTTTCTGTTAGTCTCTGAGATAACACTATGCAAACACTACTCACTCATTCATGCTAAATATATATATATATATAGAATGCAGCTTTTTCACCAATTAAATGCCAGCTGTATCAAGGTAGATACAAGCTGTAGGTAACACTAAACCGTGCACTGCCCTCTGGCTTACACATGAACAACAGACTTTCCCTGCAGACTAAATACCATTTATTTATTTAAGTAAATTGCCATAGCTCTATGTAAGGCTATTTATACGTTTTTTTAAAAATGCTAGTATGGTGAAATCCTAACAATGCATTAAAGTAGAAAAATAACATCCACAGAGACTGAAGGAAATTTTAGAAGATACTCTGCCCAAGAATAGAAACACATCAGAAGAAGAAAAAACAAACAAAAAAACGCCAAACAAACAAACTAACAAAAAGTCACCACCAACCAAAACAGAATGGGAATTGATGGGAATTGCAGAGTGTCTTCTTTGACCCTTATACAAACGGAATATTAAAGTCAATTTTGTAATTACAATATTTACCTCTTATCTCAGCTATATTTATGATGAAGGGTTCATTTGGTCATTTATTTCATCTGGAATATGACTAAGCAGTAGATCCGCAGAACTACAGAAGACACGCCTATCAGCACATTGTCTTTCTTTTAACTTCTTTAACTTCTTGAATTTGAAAACATGACTTAAAGACTAGCTATCCTGAGTCTAAATATTAAATCTTATTAAAATATAATAAGTGCTCCATTCCAGGATTCTTAATATGACTTGTAATTTTCAAAGTCTACTTCCACCTTTAATGAATCATAGGAAAATATCAGATTCAGTCATTCATTTTGATTTGTATCCCTTCAATGTGACCCACACATTGCAAACTGACATGTCAAAACACTTGTCCAACATTGTTCTCTGTAATCAGTACTTGAAATGCTATAAACAATCTATAACAAGTTCCGCTTTTGGAGTTGCTTTTATTTACCAATAAACAATTACACTACATTCACTGCAACTGTTATCACTCATGCATTTGATATTAGTAGGAGATATCCTGAAGGAAGAAATTTTCCATTAAACTGATGAATCACTAGCTTTAGGGCTGAATTTTGATCTTTGATGTGGCATAAACTTAGTCTCCATGGGGAAACTTCAAGCATTGCTCTTTTGTGCAAATTTGCCTTCAAGGTAGGATTCTCTGCATTAAGAACATCCTCATCTTTTTTAGGACACTGACAACTACAGTTATCACTCTTGCCATTATTATTTCATAACTCCGTTTCACAGGTAGCAGATAGCTTTGGGGCAGTCATATATTTCATTATCATGTATTTTTCATTGCAGCCTCGAACATATATTCATTTGGGAGAACAGAAAAACTTGTACAAATTTAAATTAAGGACACCTGACACCTAGTTTTTTAACTGGAATACTAAAAAAAAACCAAAATAACAAGAAAAAGGGGGGGAAAGGGGAGAAAAAGTAGCAAGAACCCCTGCTCCCTGTGGCAATAGATCATTATAATTTCAATAGGTAGCTCAAAGGAATGTCTTTTCTCCCTATGGGTTGGACTCAAGCTTACCTATAATGCCTTGAAATGGAAAGACATGTTTCCCAGTGATACTTGGTAAAAGGCACACATTCCTCTGTGAACAACACAAAAAGTCTTGGTATTAAAGCACACAATGTCTATCATGCCCTCACTATCAGTTCCAATGCTGATTTTCAAGAGAATGGCATCCAAATCATACCATCAGAAATTATAAGACTGGATTCCAGACATGAGAGAGGAAAGCACACAGCAAAAACACTGGAGTATGCATTTTCCTAAAAGAGCTGGAACTGAAGGTACCACAAAATTGTTGGAAATAAGAACAATAAGTCCTCTTGTATAAAAAGGATGAACAAGTAAAACCGAACAACATAAAAAGACGGTTTTCCTGCTTACTCCTCCTCCGCATATACTAAAGATAAGATGCTTTGCACTATCTTACAACAGGATTTTTCTACATCTTCACTACAGAAAGCAGTGTACATTTTAACCATAAAAATTATTTTGTTATACACTGCAGCATGAGAGATACAACATCTCAAAGTGTAATTAGTTACATAAAAAAAGAAAGACAAAATATGGATCTACCTTTTTAAGGCAGTTCATTTTCTAACATATTAACTCAAATGAATTTTTTCCAACATACGTGCCAAAAAGTATGTTCTATGATATCTAGAACATATACGCAATATCTTAGCCTACTGAAAAAGCCTAGCAGATTAAGTAGAAGAAAATTAGTCTAAAAACAACTGGAACTTACACACAGGAAGAAGAGCAACAACAAAAAGAGACCTGCTAGGTGTATATGGACTACTTGTCAGTGCCTTCTTGAGTGCAGGGGTGTACAAATCACAGTTATTGTCAAGTTATCTAACTACACTTTCCAATCTGTATGAAATACACCTTGTCCGCTTACCATAAATGAGAACAGCTGGGGCAAATTCTTTATGACTCATTTTAACTTTTTTTTTTTTTAGCATTGAAGAAGTAAAGGACAAAGGGAAGATAAAAAGAAGCATGATACTTCATAATTGTGGCACTGTTAGGTGTGATCTTACAATGTCAAATCATACTGGTTGTGAATAACACAAAACTTTAGATAAGGAGCTCAAACCAGATGGTAAGATTGATTTTGCTATTTGTATGCTGGCATCCAGAGTCTGTCAAAACACTGAGATAGAACTCCTCTTACATACAGGATACAAAGGAGATTTCTAAAGGTATGTATTATCAGAATAAGGTTAAAAAAACCTTCCAAAACCAGAGGAACTTTTTACCTGCTGGATGACATGTAATAAGTAAAGCAATCCTTTCCCCTTTCTCTGTTCTGTCAGGGCAAGTCTTTACATTCAGTCTCACTTTCCAGTCCAGCAACAGGCAGTTGTTGGACTTGCAGAAACCTGCCAACATCCTCTAGAAAAGTCTTTATACCTTCTACCTTTGATACTTGATACCGCGAGTCCTCCATCTGCCCTGCCCTGGCTCCAAACCCTCCTCCCAACCGACTATATTCAGGTGCTATCTTCCCCCTCTAGGGCTTTACCTGACCCAAAACGCAGCTTCTGGGACACTGGCTTACAGAAGAAACCCTTCTTTTCTGCTGCCTAGCTACAAAATACATAAAATATTATACTTGTTTGTTCAATAAATCAAATATTCTGTCATTTTTCAATATGTATTATGAGAAGAAAAGCCAGAAGATTCCTGAATTCTGTTAGAAGGAAAAAATTCAGCATTTTTTTTATCAAATCTAGAGGGTTCAAACTTGATTTCCAGTAAACCTGGAATAATTCCTTAGCAAACTTCTTTTTACTAAGTCAATCATAGCTGTAAATCAAAGCCAATTCTGTGACACTTGATAGCATAAATTAGTAGAGAAGAAATGACTTTTGTAAATGTATAAGCAGAGACTCAGTGCCACTGTCAGCATGCCTCTAAATCTCAAACAAGCAGACCTACAAGGAGCGTGCCTCTTAGATAACCATTATGGTCTCTGCTTACTTCTGCTTGATATTTACTTTGGCAATAGATGCATATTTACAAAAAAAAAAAAAAGAAAAGGGAAAAAAAGGAAGAAAACCTGGGAGGTGGAAACTATTTTGTTTTCTAAAAAGCACAGGATGTACTTTCTAAATGAAGTAAGGGGATGTGACCTATTTAAATATTTTCTCAGTTCTCCATTTTAAACTGGGAGATGGTTTCAGCGGATGGAAAGAGAATAGGTTATAGTTTACCCATGTTTCCAAATGAGGATTAGGGTGTTTTAAAAAACACTTACAGAAAAGCCAGCCAAAGATTATTAGAATTATTCCTGTTCTCCATCTGATGCATTCCACTTATATGCCCAGAACTGTGGTATGTTAAAAACCCATCAGGAATTTTTTTTGAATGATGTTCACATTCACACCTAACCATCCTTCCTTTGTTTTACAACAGCTTTCAACTTGAGGTAGATATATCATTTTTCATTATTATTTAATAAAAGACCCGATAGCTACATTTATTCCGCAGCTTTAAATTGAAATAAAGCTAACGTTTCAAATGTTATTCCTAAATAACAAGGCATCACTGAATTAGGAATACTGTGTAAACCATGTGCAAGGACACCTTATCAGTTTTAAAATATTTCTTCCTGCAAGTTTTATAAAGTAATAAAAAACTTGTTTTTCATATTTAAAACAACCATAGGCATGCTTCAGATCGCTTCTGTCTAATGGTCTAATGGACCATGGGTCTAATGGAACCCACATGCTGACCCTAATCACAGAGTGAATTCACATTTTGTGCAGATACTTACTTCCCAAAGGGACCCATAATTCTAGAGCTTTCCTGTTAATTCAGTAAAATCAAACAAAAGGTGCTACTACCACTTAACACATGATCGATAACTGCTCAAGAAGTACTGCTCTGTTAGTCATGACTGCAATCCGACATGGGACTGCATGAAGGAATCTCTAACAAATCACTTGTGCTAACTAGGGGGACAACTCTTGCCAGGAGATGCAACCTGTTACTCCCAGTTAAAAAGTAATGAGTAGGACCTACAGGGGAGCTGCAAACTTCCAGTGAGGTGTGGCTAGTTTCATTTTAACAAAACATTTTTTTACTTGTAAGACTTAGCCCTTTCAGTTAAGTCACTGAAAAAAATTGGCTGTTGTATCTTGTGCAGGAAGGAGTTTATAAAACCGTGACAAGAAATTAACCTAAAAAAAGGTAGAAAAGGAGCAAGAGACAAAGAAAAGATGAGAAAAACGTTAAGGAAGCAATCAAGGAAGAATGAAAAGTAAGCAACTGAGTGATTCAGTGCATAGTGGAGGGGTGGATTACCTGAACACATGGAAACAGAAAAATTACATTTAGACAGTATCTATAAAGAAGATGTGGAATCAT
Organism: Eurystomus gularis; assembly: GCA_013400335.1. Classification (NCBI taxonomy): domain Eukaryota; kingdom Metazoa; phylum Chordata; class Aves; order Coraciiformes; family Coraciidae; genus Eurystomus; species Eurystomus gularis. Next base: position 75,425 of record VZZY01003310.1, on the reverse strand, counting down.
TAGAAATAAAATGGAGACCCATACAAAAGGATAGAACTGAACAGTGAAACGAGGATGACTTATCAATAGGGTGGGGTACAATTGACAAGAAGAGAAAACTGGCAAAGCAATATAAAAACTTATGGGAAAGGGCAGCTTTCTGTGGTACCACTCAGTTGTCCAGTGAAAGCACTGCAGTATTTGTCCAAATACAACACAAGCAGTTGACACCTGCAAATTAAAGTGCACGACACAGACTGCAATATATCAAACCAAAAGTGTTCTAGGGAACAGGACAGCAAATGAAAACGTGGAAGACCTGAATTAAATTACAAGTTTGGCCATTATCTTCCTATGAGATATGAAAAATGGGAATATAATACCTCCTACCTTGTTGTGAGGATAAAACTCATTCATTAACATGAAGTGCTCACACATTACATACAGTGCTAGGGGGGAAATAAGCAAGTAGAATCTAATTGCTGTTGTAGGAGAAAGAGTACAAGAGGTACATTACTGATTGATGGACTAGAGGGTTACAAACTGATTGTTTTATCTGGGAGACTGAGAAATTCAAAGGCCAAAAAATGATTGGTCTTCATGTGCTTTTTTTCTTTTTTTTAAGTCCAAGCAAACACAGTCATTAGATTCAAAAAGACCCATCAAGACAGCAGATGAAAAATGAGAAGGATCTCCTGAATGAGGTACATAAACAGGAAGAAAGAAAACAAACTGTACTCCGGCATATTAACACACACTGGAAAAAACAGACAGAAGTTGGGGGATTGTTGTTCTGATAAAATTACAATTTTAAAAGTACGAGTAGAGATAAATAAAAATGGGAAGGAAGGACCTGTGAGATTAATTTCTTCTAATTTTTAGCATCTATAACTCAAGATCTAAAAGGGTCTGTTATAGAAACCTGGTCAACAGAGAGAATCACACAACTAGAAGTGATTCAGCTGACCTTAGACACCTATGTCAGAATGAACTGAACAGCTCTCTAGGGTTATCCACAGTGACTAGCTCAGATACTTGATTTTAATAAAGAAATTTCTGCTACTAATCATTCCAACCTGTACTAAGTTAGAAATATAATACAGTGTCCTGTGATTAAATGAAAGCTCACAGCATGAAAGAGAAAAAAGTACAAACTTGTTAGAGACAGCAAAGAATGGATGGTAAAAGCAGTTTTACTAGCAAGTGCTTCAGACATGACTCTATTAAAATCGATCTATGAAAAAGGATGCCACCAAGGTCTGCTCAAGCATTTTTTCAGGCAGGAATGAGGGAGAAGAGTTTGTGGTGTCTGCACACATAATTGAGACCTGGATGCAAGTTTTCCCAAAAAAGAAAAAATCAGCATCAGCTCACTGGTCATCTTATCCTTATTGCTGCTTCTTTCAAGTTAGATCACTGACCACAATGACAGCATAGGCACAAATACGGCTATTTTCATGCTCAATGTGCTTTATCCAAAAGTAATTAACTGATTCTTACCAACTTAATGAGATGCAAATAATCTGTAAACATATCCCAGAACTTTCTATTCCCAACAAAGTGCTACAATTAAAATCAATTTTTTTCTTAAATTCCTAATCTACATTTATTTGAACAGTCTTGACTTTTTTTAATATTTGCATAAAAATTTTAACAGTGATAAGCTCAAGACACATTGAAGACACTTTTTGAGGAGGTGCATGTTAGTGGTTCCAGAAATACTGGGCCTTTTCAAGGGATTCAAATCTGCATGTATAAACTGTGTCTAAAATAATTGTTCTTTTTTCTATAATATAAATAAGATTTATTTTGTTTATAAAGAATTAATACTGATATTTCAGCTGAAGGAGGATAACGTTTTGTATCACTATGAAATATTCTCCTATTCCAAACAGCAAGAATAATAGAATCATAGAACCATTTGCATTGGAAAAGATCTTTAAGATCATGAAGTCCAACTGCTAAGCCAGCACTGCAGGTCATCACTAACCCATGTCCCTCAGTGCCACATCTACACAGCTTTTAAATACCTCCAGGGGTGGTGACGCCACCACTTCCCTGGGCAGCATACTCCAGTGCCTAACAGCCATTACACTGAATAATTTTTTCTTAATATCCAACCTAAAAAAAAAGAAATTCCTGGGGAAAGTCAAAGAAAATGAGAGCAAACTCTGGAACGGTATTTCCTTTCCAGCCTTGCCTAACAGATTCAGATTTATGTTGCAGAACTAGGCACCTCAAGACCTTTCCCAATACTATTTAATCATAACAGATACAGCAGGGTCTTTTACTTTACACCATAATCTACCATCACTATATGGTACATTTAGATTCAAAAGCCAATGTTTAAGCTTTGTAATTCTGTTTCCAGAAGTGATTAGCACCTGAAGTCCCACTGAATTTAACGTGAAGAGACCAATAACTTTCAAATTTTGGTTACTTTTAATTAATTTTACTTAAAGCATGCAAATTGTAAAACTCAAGACAGTAGACTGTTGTATCTGAATTCCAGTACTCGTAACTCTATATGAGCATATCAAATAGTTCTGCTTGACATGATCTATGTACCTTCTTTAATTGCCTTACAGCAGAAGCATCAATTACAATAGTGATGCCATCAATCTCTAAAGAATACTTGATTAAAAAGTGCAAATGAAGCATGCTGGAAATTCTGATTAATACATTTGCAACTTTTTTTTCTATGGTTTTATAAATCAAATCTATAATGAATACAAGCAGTTGTATTATCTCAAGTGAAGGTGAAGATAACTTGTCTTCTCCCCAGAAGACATTAAGATTTTTAATAGTTCAAGCCAGATAGGTAACTTCAAACCACTTAAGAGTTTTAGAACCAAGAACTGAAATATCATATATTTTGTCTAAATTTTGGGACTGGCTTTTCAATTTTCCCAGAGCTTATTTTGCATCTGTATGAGTGATCACAAGATTGTGAAAATAGTTGTTCAGTAACATTTTGTATCTGCTCTCCTCTCACGTAAAAAGTGTCGTACAGAGAATACAGAACAAGGTAATATGAGCTTAGGAAAGAGGGCCAGAAAATGGTTCCTCCAGAATAAAGTAAATTATTTACATTTATCATTTTGATTCTGCAGGCCTATAATTATGATTTTATTGCATTTCAAAATGTGAACAATACTGCTGTCAGATTCTTTTTTCTTTCAGCACATTCCCTGTCTGATCAGTAACTCAGACTGTATGAGGGGAGACAGATTTGAGAATTAGAACATAAAATATTATCTGGCTCCTGAGGAAACTTCTGAGATATTTCTAAGTTTCTAGGTTTCTTGCTTCTGCAAGATATTTAAATGCCAGTCTTACAGTTTCATTAATATTTTCAATCTCTTGATTTTCTGCAATTACAGGCAATGAAACAAAAAGAAACATCTTACTTACATCATTCTGATCATCTTTTGCATTGTAATAGACTATATCATTATTCTGCAAGAGAAAGAAAAGTAATTCTGTTAGTTTGAAAGTAAAGTTTACTAGCAGTAATTTGTACTAATATACATTTTAAAATGAACCTGCATTTCTTCACGTACTGTCTTTGAAATATGACAGAATCAGACCTTTGCTTGCTCTCTGTTGCATGCAATGTTTCACATGCCTGTGTTTAACTCCATTCATTTAATGAAGTTAAATTTTAAATTTTATGTTAACATACACAAGTCACTCAAAAATCCAGCTAGACGAGTACAGACAACGTTGGATAAAATTCAGAGCTCACAGAAGATTTCCACAAGCTGTTTCTTTTACAGGGATATGACTCTCTCACTATGCAATTATGTGATTTATGCACCATGACATCTAGAAGGCAATAGATACAGTGACACATTGGCATTGCTAAGTGGGTTAAAATATTTGTTGCACACACATTTATTGTTTTATTCACCTCCCATGGTGAAAATAGAAATCTGGGGAAATACATCACAGGAGACTCTGGCTGATACAGCATAGAGTGGATCCTGGCAGCTCTGTGGAAACACTGTACCATGTAATTCACGCAAGGCGATGAAGGAAATGATTGCTAGCTTCCATTACAAAACCAGTCAGAACCTTCATTCAGTGCAGTAGTTTAAAAACTGGAGTATTTCCTATAGAATACAGTTTTGTTTTCTCTTGAAATATTTCTGAATCATTTGAAAGCTGTAAAGATTTAGGTTCACTGTAGTAGCTTTCCACTAAATAGAATTGCTGTAATGTCCCTATACTTTCTTGAATGAACCTAACCCATTGTTATGTGCACTTCTGCATGAAATAGGCACATATGTAGATAGCATTTTTTAAGTCCCATTGTATATTATGAATTTAAAAAAAAAAAGAGAAGTTACATTTCTTTATGTCCAGCTGCTTGTTTAAAATAGGTGATTGCTGCTAACCTCCAAAAGTAGCCTTAATTTATATTTTCAGTTCTGTTTATGGTAATGCCTTTGGATTTATGTACCTAAAGTTGACTACAAAATATATTTTTTTCTTTTATAAATACCAACAGGAAAGAATGATTTCAATAATCATTTTCAAGGGCATAAGCCAACAAAAATTATTACTTGCACTAAAAAAGCACCATGACATGTGCTACAAGGTGATGCAGTTCATTTTTATAAACCATCGTTTTCCTCACTTCATAAATAGTGACATCGTTCGTTCTCCTTTGTGACCTTTTTGAGACACAAATATGAAATAAATTATAGATGAGCTAAACGCCATTTGAGGTAAATGCTATTAACATGAACTTGTCCTCTTTCTTTTTCCCTCCAAATGCACTTTTCCATCAAGATGTTGTTCTGTCTACAGTCCAGTTGGTTTTATGTCAGTCTCTGGGTAACTCAGCCAGACCTCAGTGTGTTACAGACACAGGAGAAAATTCCTTTCGTTATTAAAGAACAAAGCTAATTGCTTATTCACCTGGTTGTTGTAAAGAAAAGACCATGTAATGCTTGTGGAAGCAGCAAGAGGCAAAAGATTTAATTTTCTTCTGATCCTTTTTACTTCATACATAGTTGTATACAAAATAACTGTTCTGAAAATAATTTGAGCTGTTCAAAAAGCCATGTGATTCTTTAGCAAGCAACATTTAAAACTGCAAAGGATACAACTCTGAGTGGTACTACCAGGAAATGTTAGCACAAGTGTTTTCATCATAAGATGAGATATTTAATTTTAAAAATTTATGTTGTTACACTTCAGAAGAAAGAGGGAAAAAATACTACTTTCAGCACACCCTGTTATGTTATGTTACGTTATGTTATAGCAGTTCCCCTAGAATCTCTTCCCTGGAAGATTTTGCTCAGGAAAAAAAGACCAGGAAAAGCAATACAGATGTACTTACGTGGATATTATGTATATATTCCTTTCGGTTAGTAATTTCATTTTCAAAAGGAATATTTTCATAAAATACAATTCTATTAGGCCTTTCTTCTAATGACTCTTATCTAGATCAGTTTATTTCCCCAGTCCCTTCCCACTGCTCAGGTTTACCTTAACAGTACATCTTGTCACAGAATTGCTTAACGCATAGGATTTTTAACACTGTCCTCTACACATACAATTCTCTTTATCTACTCAAACAAAATGATTCTTTATCACCGCAATTATATTTTCCCCTGTCTTTTATATTTTGATTTATTTGCTTAGGTTGATCAAGGCTGGCATGGCATTGTTATCTAGTTCTACTAGACTAAACAGTATTTTATAAATCACCTATTAAAGAATTACATTTCAGAAACATGATACATTTACAAGTTAATTAAAATTACCCCAACACCACCCTAAATGAATTAGATATTTTATTAGGTTATATGTACCTTGCAGTTCATTACCCTGCCTGGAGATAATACCTATATAATGCATACACTAACACACTACCACTGACATCAGTCATATCTCACTTAATGCAGAAAATATGAGATACAACAGTGCTACAACACACTGAATGCTGTACAGTTCACAAATTAGATTCATGGTTTAGTTGGATCTTTAGAGGACAATTTTTCATAATTTAACACTTCTAGCTGACAAGAAAAAATGGCTTTGTTGCTTGTTCTCAAGTGAGTAGTTTAGTTATTTATTAACTTCTTGACACAAAGAATTTGAGTCTTCCCACTATTATATACTTCTGCCACCACATAACACTGCACACTTATTTAGGAAGCCTAAGATAAAATGTAAATATCCCAGATATTTATTTTTGTTCTTTATCCACTAATATGATGAGAGAGCGGGGTAAATAGTCACTGTTACTTCTGTTCATTAAGGAAGGGATTTGGTAAGACAGCCCTCAGGCTGAATTTATGGAACAATTATTTCAGGAGACCATATGCATAAATTAGAAACTTTAACATAGTATCACTGTACAAGTTCAAAAAAATTTATGCAGTTGGAAAGGTGAAAGGTAGTTTTTGCCATCATTAATTCCCCCTTCAAAGCAACAGTTTCAGTGCCTTACAAGGATATGCAAGGCATATAAAAATTACATTAATGACAAGGTCATAAAAGTTTTATTTGTGACTCTTACTATTTTCTTCTATCCTAATAAGTGTTTTCTTTCCACACTTCAACTGACATTATTATCTGCTGAAGTTAGATTGTTCCATTGTCTTTATATTGCTTTTCATTTCAATAGCACTTTGTTTCCCAGCTTTGGGTTTAAAACAATTCCAATGGGAAACACTACATATTGGGTAGTATTAACAACTTTCTAAATTTCACCACACAGAACCCAAAGTTTCTGGTCTTTATGATCTCTGTGTCTAGAGATTTGAAGAAACACACAGATTCATCAAATAGAAGAAAAGCATGGGAAAATAAAATCTTTCAGAGCATGTGCAGGAGAAATTTGGATTCACTCCAACACTGACTTACACTCACATTTTGATCCTCTATGTAGCAAGTTTACAGACAGTACTGATTCAACTCATTAAATGCTTAATCACAATTCAGGGTTACACGAGTGGAACTGAAGTTGGTTTGTAATCACAGGTAACAATACTTCTTTTAATCAAACTCTTTCAAGAGTTCACAAAGGGATTACATTGCAACAAGGCATAGCTGACTACAGATTGATGTAGTCATATAAGTACATATGGTAATTGCACATAATAATTACATATAGTAAATCACTGCAATGTATCTATGTCATTTTGTCGGTATAAGCTACATATCCTCCTTTACAAAGCGGCAAAGATGAGAGCTCCTTGTCATCACTGTCATGTAATGGCTTCTGTAGGAAAACCTGCTCTCTAAATCCTATGCTAGAAATCCAAGAATTGTCCATGAAATATAGACCCCATCAACTGGTCAAACCTCTTTTTCAGTGAAAATATTGTATGTGTGGTTTTTAAGTATTTGCTTTTCCACAAGATAGTTTTGCATTTAATTCAGGGAAGAAAAAAAGAATTACTGGGAATCCTAAGATTTCCAACAAACATCCAATACTATTTATTCAGAAATGTTGCTTTCACTGAAGCTGCGATTAAGATTAATTATGCCCTCAAGTCTGTATGTGAGGCTTCCTAGAGACTCTACATAACCTAGATCCTGTGACTGTAGCCCAAAATGCTGTTAGGCATGCAGGGAAGATTGAAGGTCTGAAATGAATTCTAGAACTTTGTGAGACATTATAATGAACTACCTGCAAATAAATTAATTATTTTTTTAAAAAATAGGAGAGGGAGAAACAAGTTCTTTGCAGCTTTTCATATAGTAAGAAATTAATGAAATGTGTTAATTTAGATGGACATCACAATAACATTTTTTTCCTAAAAGTAGAAGTTCCAAAACAATTGTAGGTAAAATGTGAAAGCAAAAAATAACGTTTTTTTTCTATTCCTTTATTTGCTACAGAGATGCTAGAAGATCATTAACTCCCTCAGAAAAGAAAACAGAAGAGTTTTTGTTAAACAACTCCATACATCAAACATTTTCTTAAATGAACCATTGGACGTAAACCTAAAATTAGTGTAATGGATTATATTGGAAATGTGTATGACCACAGAATTATTATTACATGTTTTAAAACCTGAAATTAAGGCCAAATACAGCTATTTGATTTTTGTTTTAGAACAGCATACTTCCCATGCCTTTTAAGTATTTTATACAAAACACGCTAAAGCAACCAAAAAGAGGACACTTATAAAAGCTCCTTTACATTGCAGTTAATCTGCTGCTAGCGATACCTACATGGATTCTTTTGTTCTGCAGGTAATGAGGTAGAGCAAGAAAGCAAAAGCTAAGAAAAAGCAAATGACATTACAAATATATGTCTGATTTGACTGTTCCATTTAATAATAAGCTACAGATAAAAATTTGGAGAACATTTAAAAATCGTATTAATCCCACACACTTTTAAGACATAGAACACTAGTGAAAGAACTGGGAGTCCGGTTGCTTAGCATGCAGCCATAAAAATACTAATAATACTGGTTCATTTCCATAGACATCCCAGATGACATTAGTGTAAATGCCTACATATGCTAAAAAAATATTTTATTGTGTTGCTAAAATCCATCTGCTTTAATTTAAAACAAAACAAAACTTTTTCTTGTATGCCCTTGGGTAAAGATGTGCATTAAAAAAAGTTCGCTCTAATGTCTTTAGAGTAATTAAGATTTAAACCCAACTTAATAAATCTTATGACAAGTAAGCCAGATAGTTTTAGTTTAATCCCTTACGTAGTCTGACATGCAGTTTAAGGCACAATTAGACTCTTCAGAAACAGAAGCTAAATATGGCCTATCACAAATTAAAAATGACAACTATTTCTACAGTTATTTCTGAATATCTTCAGGGAATAAAAGCCTGCAAGTAGGGAAAAAAGTGAAAGAATGAAGACTATTACAATGTCTTTCGTTATATATTTGTAATTTTATGTAAGTGAAATGACACAGCTAAAATAAGGGGATTATCAACTAATAACTTTTTTTTTTCCCTTCAGTATCCACAGGTAGAAATACTGATTCACCTCCTGTCTTCAGAATGAACATAAAGGCAGGCAATATATGAAATTAGTTGAAATTACTGTGTCTGAACATGGGCTGTAAGAAATGGGTAGGACAGTGCATTTAAAACAGGATCTTGAAACAGGACTTAGAAACAAGGTCTTCTAAAAATCAAACTACTTTTAATTAAAAAATGACAAATATCAAGCAGTTCAATAACATCTGAGTCTAGAAATATTTCCCCATATTACCCACAGTATGGGCATATGAGTCACTTGGGTTAGATTTTTTTTCCCCCAAAACATAATTTGATTAAAGAACTACATTCTTAGAGTATCACATTTCATACACTAATTAAAAACTTCCAGATCCACACTATAATTTATGATAAGCCTTTTTTATCGGATTAGCGTAAGGGGCTTTCCTCAAGATTCTACTGAGACTAATAACTGGAATGAAAAGATGAAGGCGAAGATTACAGGAAATAAAATAAAGGAGGTGCTGCATACTCTTTGGCATAGAACACACTTTCTTAAAAAAGGGGATAATATCAATTTATTCAGCATTCATTTACAGGTTAGTCATTTACAGGTTATATATTATTTCTTCATTGAGATTATCAGTCTGGAAACCTTCAAATTGTTCGACAGTTTTCATGAAATGGTCACTTGTACATACACAGATGTGTCAGAGTGACAAATAAAATGAGTAATTTATTAATCACCTGCATGCTAGGCAGGGGACTAAAACATACAATCCTCACACAAACAGAAAATTTAGCAGGTAAGAGTAATGTACAGATACAGACTCCAGGTAAAACTATACCATATGAAAAAGGCACTTTCGAGCCCTTGACATCAGTTCTGAGGGATTTTGAGCCGAGGCTAGGTCCAAAGATTGCAGTGCTGATGGTGAACAGAATTTAAACGTCTGCGTTAAAAACTGAGATCATGAAAAAGTTCATTGAAGTCTAAACTTAGAAGAATCTAAAACTCTGGAAGTACTTGAGTTTCCAACATTAATATTCTCTAAGTACCTTAACAGTCCTTTAAAGGAACCTCAGGCTTCACATCTTTAAGAAGTTTGGACCCTGCCTTGCACCTTCACTTAGCCAGAACCCATAAACTGAAGGTTCTCACCCCTGTAATTTGAGGTACTTCCTATCACTGAATATATCATTCTTTTCAATATGTAATTATCAATGACAGCCAAATATATTAGATCAATTAAGTCATAATTAGCAAATGGAATGGACACTCGCTCTGCTCTCGCCTCCTAGTTATAGGGCTTTCCTATTTAGAATAATTATTATGAACATTATTCTGAACTCTGAATTCTGCATTAGAGCACACCATATAGCAAACCTAACATCTGCTGCCTTACTTTGACTTTGACATACACTGAAAATGAAACTGAAAAAAATGAAACCTGAAATTTGTATGAAGAAATACATTAAGATAGAATGTACTTCAAAAATGCAAGACCTAGTTAAATTCATATCCTATATACACTGGACTCCAGTCGAGATCTAGGTTATTATACCAGATCATGATATTTTTGATGGCTTAAGGCAGGCACAATATGAAAATACTTGTAAGAGCAAATGTGTGTCACAAACAGGAGATCATATGTTATGCTACTACAGCTTCTGAATACTTACAGCTCACAGGAACGTGACCTTGCCTTGATCAAGAGCCAAGTACACTGAGCCATGGCCAAGGGCACAAGGCCGAGCATGATGAGCCATGGCACACACGGCAGTGCAAATATGGAGTGAGTGTAATGAGCCTTGGTACAGGCTGTGCATCAGTGAATGACAAGAGAACACCTGAGATGCTGGAAAAACATGATAATGTCTTGGACGGCTTTGACTGGCATTCTATGACACCCACCTATAAAAACCCCAGTAACAGAGACTGTAGGGAAATTTTGCCACAGGGATGTTTGACATGCCAGGAAAGCAAAACTTCAAGGTGGAACCAGCCCACAATAGGTGCCAAGCCACTGCCTAGAACCCCAAACTGAGACTGGCCACAGCAAGTGTCCCACATGCCCCAGGCTAAGCTCTGCCAACTCACCGGCTCCATGACCGGGGCAGGTCTCAGCTGACTTTACGCACGGGGCGTGGGTGTGCAGAGACTGCACTGTCACAGCCCATCCCTCACTCGGGCCATTTCATGACATGACCTTCACAGTGGCACGTTATCTCATGTCCCTTCCCTCACCATGACAATACCCAATTAACTGCTTTTAACCACATTTGATTTAATTTGTCTTGTGCAAATTATATTACTAAAGATGAATAAGAAGTTTTTTATATTACATTCAAAGCTTAGGAGAAAACCCTGCTATTTTTTATGGGGTACAATACATAGGGGTATTTTTTTTTTTCTTCTTTTCCCCACTCCCCGTGTCCATATTATGCTACCTCATACATTTACTTAGAATAAAGAGAAGTAGCAAAGAGTATTAAGGTTGCATGCATAGCCTCAAAAAGAAGCATAAAATATACTAGAAAGAATACTCTTATCTTCAAATCTCTAGAATTTATTACAGAAACTGTACAGAATACGAAAAACTTTTCCATGTCGAGCAAAAAGCCACAATTTTCAGATAATTTTTGTCATAAGTATTGTTAAAGGAAACTGTCTTTGGACAGCTTAAGCTGTCAGGATGATAACTAACTTCCTGAAAAAAATTAAAGAACACATTTTAAGTACTAACTGCAATGTGACTGTAGAATTAAAAGACAGAAGTGGTTGAATGTGTCAGGTGAAATGTATTACAGCCCACAAGGTGATGAGAAATACATGCCAGACAAACAAACACCTGAATCAAAATCTACAGAGCTGTTTGTTCTTCTGAAATAATGTAACATACTCCATGAATAATTTCTGCATAAACGCATCTTACACCTCAAGGGCCTTTCATCAGAGGTCAACCTCTGGAGGACATGCAGAGAATTGGTAATACAACAACAGAATTTTGTTAATTTCCCTAATGGTAAGGATAGTCTTTTTCTTTATAAATTGTTTTTAACTTCAGGAATTTTTAATTTTTCTCTTTTTTTGTGCAACTAGTGGACTAAAATAAAATGTGTCAACCACATTTGTTAAGTTTGGGGGGTTTTTGTTGCAAAATTGGCTATGCAACCTTTTACCTTCTGTTACTGCTCACTTGCATGTTGAACTGAAACCTTGGCACAACAGAAACCAACAGCAACAGGCTACAGAACAGAACAGTACTCTAACGAAACCGTAACATCTTAGACAAACTGAACATTTCCATACAGAATTGTTTTGCTCCCTTTTTCAGGGGAGAGGCAAGTTTAGCAAGATAAGCACCACAGGTTTATAATAACTTGGGAAGAAGGATCAGGGCATCCATCGGCAGCAGGACTTAAGCTTCAAAGCTGTTAGATTTTACACTGATTTATTTTCAGTAAAGTGAGGAAAGTTGCCTCTATTGAACAGATGGCGAAATCTGTCATTTCTGAGAATTGAATTTTCCCTGCAGACTTTAATGGGAGAGTAAAAAACAGAGAAACAGGCTTCATATTTGGAAAGACTGCTGTTTCTTTGGCAGTCAGCAATTTATTTGTGTTTTGGTTTTTGTTTTCTCTCAAGTAAAAAGCACCAATTAATTTTAGAAACACTGCATTATTTGCTTACTTCCATCCTATGTGTACCCAGTAGTGACACTACCAGACAGGAGCTCTTGGAAGGGGCAGTTATTTCCATCTTTGAAAGGGAATATTCAGTAAACTAGATCAAAAATAAGGCTATAAGCATTAATTAAGCTGCAGCTCCAAATGTCTTTATTCTGAGGATTGAAAGGACCAGTTGTAGGATCCCTGATGGAAACCACATCAGTAGTAACCAGTGGGGCAGGATAAGAAGCTCTTGCTCTTATATAATCCCCATTATTTTAGGAGTTGATTACTTGATTGTCTAGTCTGTAGCCATTTGAAAGCACTGTTGAAATGGCTTTCATCTCCTTTACTAAATTATTAGAATTATTGTTTTACAATTTTAAACATAGGGGATTTTTTTTTCCTTGGGGGAGGGAGGAGCGGGGAAGAAGAATATGATATAGAGGTGGTGTAGCAAATATCATCAACTTGGCACACAACTCCCTTCAGTCTACACTATGTTCCAAAGACTTTTTCAAACCATTATTTGTCTGAGCCTCACTGAGGTCAACCAAACAGACTCCAGAATAAGCCCAGAATGGACATATGTTTCATGCTATGAATAGAAAGTAACAAATAATGTTACTACAGTCCCAATGGATACAAACACCAAAAATCAATATCCACTCCCATTCAAGTAGAAGAAAGATGTATAATATGCCTCTGGCCTACCCTAGTAGGTGAATAATGAAAGGAAATGATTCAAAAAGTTATTTTCTCATCCTACCAACCAAACCTCCCTCAATATTCTTACCATCTCCTCAAAGACTGACAACAAAAATCTATCTGCATGTGCCACAAATGAACAGGAAAGAAAATGGAGACACTGGCCATACCAAGTTTAAAAGAACTGGCTACATATATAGAGAGATGCAAATAATTGTCATCTATTTTCCTACTCTGGTCCACTAAGTCAAAAGCAAGGTAGCCAGAGATAACCTTGAGAGACAAAAATCCTTTCAATCCGTTTTAATTTTGGTAAATATATTCTTCCAAAAGGTTCAGGAAACTGCTGATCTTCTCATCACTTTAACTACCTCAAAGTATAAGCAACTGCAAATGGCTTCTTTTTAGAAGGCAACATGCAATTGATTACAAAGCAGATTTCCAGGTGGGAAAATGAAATTAATTTGTTAGCGGTTAATTAACCTCTATATCACACTATCTGATCTGTTTAATTAAAGCAGCAAAGTATGTTTATTTTAATTTATTCAGCATTACTTTATTTAGTTGATGACATAACACAAAAATAAAATAAACAATAAAAAAGAAAAAATGTCTCAACCAATTGCATATTATCTAGATTGTAAACACTGGGACCAGTATAGTAGAGGAGTCTAGTTAAGCCATTTGGACATGAGTTTAAATGAGATTCACAGGAAATTGGCATCATGAATTCATACTTATATAGGTGCTAGAATGTAATTAAGCTACATATCTTGAGCTATTGTAACTGAACATAGAAAATATGCCAGTTCTCCAGCTCCAAACATCCATAAAAATCTTTGGGTAGATTATTTTTTACCAAGTAATGGACAAATCTATAATACAATTTGTCCCAAAGGAAATGAGTTTACAATTGTTACATTGCTACTGTGTTCTATTCATTATAGCCAACAAATAAGATCACGTTCAGGTATGTTGCCATCAGTGGTTACAAAATATTTAAAAGGAATCAAACTTAGGACACTACAGTGGAGTATAAACTGAAGTATCCAGCTTCTTGGTGATCCATAAAGGTGACTAAAGACATCAGGTACATTCCAAGGCTTATTCAAAGCCACTTGTGCACTGAGGTCAGTGGTCTCTGGGATATCTCTCTGGACCACCATCACCTCAAACTCCAGAGCCTAGAACCCAAGGACAAATGCTTGTGTCTGGTTTTGAAATGATATTTCTATCACTTTTTGCATGCAGATTCATATTTATTTAGCTCACACTTGGAGTCAGTCAGAAGCTGATAAAACTAATTGGTGACAAGCAGAGCCACAAATAATGAAAAATGCTGATAGATCACAACAGGAGACGAGCACTCTCAGTGGAGAAACCTTAATTTGCCTACTGCTTGCATTTTCATCAGATGATAGCCAGGTAAGATACAATGTATAAAGAATGGACTACACAGAAGTGAAGTCCACAAGCCATGATTGCCAGTGTTACACAAGTAAATTTATAATATCCTAATCCCTCTGGCTTTGCAGTGTATTAAATAATTGATGGCCATAAGTAATTGAATTATAACTTTTTTATTTAAGTAATTATGAGCAGCTATATAAAATGCAGATCATATTCTAAAAGATTTATTTGCTTCTGGCAATAAAATGGACACTATCATTCTATAAACAAGGTTATTCTCTCTTCCAGTTCTACAATTGTACCACGAAAATAATCTAAATATATCTAACATAAGTGTAGCAAACTTACTGACAAGCAAGGTCACGAAGCTTGCACTGCAGCTAGTGGAAATCCATTGACACAAGAGGTCAGCTACAAAAAACACCTTATTTTAGACTACAATACCTTATTAAACTTTTATTCAAGGGTTGAAACACTGTTTTAAACCCATCATTTCCTCTCCTACTTCCTTGGAAATTGCACAACAGTTAATGACATTAAAACAACAAATAATAGTAGGAAAACCAAAAAATGTCATAGGCATTTCCAAAATGTTGCAGGAAGTCTGAATTATCAGTGCTAGTGATTATTCTGGACAATATAATGAGTGAAGTTGGATTAATTTTCAGAAGTCCAGGAACAATCATGTGATCTTAAAGCCTACAAAGGCAAAGAATTTAAACACAAAGATAAAATTTGCTTGTGAATATATCCCTTTCAGCAAGAAATTCAGAAACAAAAAAAAAAGAAAAAAGGCAACCAAATTATTTCACAGTATGTTTGGCTCCAAAGAAATGAATTCATTGGAATTTGTGGTTTGATCCATTTAGAATATTTTATTAAGTTACTGAATGCAACGTATATTATATACAAATGGCTATATAAGTTAACAAAACGTAAAAATATTTTTCCTACTGAAATTATTTCAATGAAAATAAAATCTGCAGTACCAAAACAATGTTTCTTCCATACTCCTCTTCAAATTTTCAGAGAAAACTTAGATATTTAATTCTGATAACCATTGTTTTCCATGGCATATCAATAACTCCAAAACATGTCTTCATCTTACTTTAAAAAAAATGCTTTGAAATGAATACACGTAAGACTAATTTTTCTATTTACATACAAACATATGCCTTGAGAATATATCAAATGGCTGAAACAGCTGCACAGAAACATAAATTTCCTTCTCTACTTTTCTTCTCTATTTCTCTCTTTACAAAGAAATAGTATATTGCAAGGAATAGATTACACAGTCACTGTAAGTAAATTCCAAGAAAAAATACCCAGAAAACATTCATGTCTTTTAAGAATCTCACTGAAATAGAAAAAATTCATACATTTTGTATAGTTTTCCTAAAACTGCTGCAGCAGAGGGTTTCAATGATCTTTCTTTCCTCCTTTTTACATATGTAAAAACTAAAATACTAAGAGGTCGTAACATGTATTGTTGTAGCGAAATGAAACACACTATTTTTTTCCTTAGTGTTACATTACCGTGTAACACAGGAAAAAATAATTTTCATATATGAATTATGATGCAAACTTTGGATCTCATCTTATATAGCTAACAGTAACCTGTGAAGTTAACAATGTCAAATACGTTTTTTAAAAGCATTGGATTTCTTTCCCTGTCTCTATCAATTCTTTGTTTTGTTTATTCAATCACTTAAAGTGTGTCCACAAAAAAAATCCCAGAGTTATAACATACAAAAAAAGCAATTGCTCTAATGATCTTATACAATTTGCATGGAAATAAAATAAACCCCAAACCACAACAAAAATTTATTTCCACTGAATATGAAAACAACCTTTCCAAAAGGTAATAAAGTTCAAACTACATCTGGGCACGTCTTTTCAGATGGCTTTGGTTCACACACATAACAAATGTAACTGACATATTGACTGCTAATTATTTTAATGAGCCTCTCACAAAGCTAAATCCTACCCACTTCGTTAAGATTTTATTTAAATGACTGGCTAGATCTGTGATGTCTTAGAAGGAAAGCAACTGTGGGCAGCAGTTACCAGGCTCTAAGAAACATCCCATGTTCACCTAATTAATAAAGAACAGAAGGAATCATAATTTAATTACTCAGCTTTGACATCCGTTTTGTGCATGTCTTGCACCCAGTCACTGCAATAAAGCAAAGTACACCTTATTTCAGAAGCAGTTCAGTAGCATGAGACAAGCCAGCAGCTGGAAAATGTCATTTATTTTACTATTTAAAATAAAATGATGGAGACTTTTCTAGTTAACCACTACAAGCAAAAGGACCATATCTAAAATAATTAAACATAATTACTTTTCTTTGTCATTATTGGATATATTACACTGGTATGCTAGAATTCATGCAGAAGAGCTGTAGGACTTAAGAGCTGTATCAACATCTTGCTATTATGTTTCTTATTCCCTATCTTAACAACTGCACTAAACGAAAAGCAATTTGTGTTTTCTTCCATGAATCACAATGGGGGTTTTCACTCACCATGTGCTTTATGCATATGCCACAAAATGCAAAGAAATACAGAGACACCCAAACCTCTGAATAACCTGGTTCAGATATGACAGCAGAGTCAGGTGCCTGCGTGAGCATTTGCACTGTCACAACCAGAAGCTGCTTTATTTCAGGGAATCTCATACGCCTTTCGTGTCCTGGTTTAACCCCAGCTGTCAACTAACCCCCACACAGCTGCCTGCTCACTCCCTCCATGGCGGGATGGAGGAGAGAATTGGAAGAGTAGAAGGGAGAAAACTTGTGGGTTGAGATTAAGACAGTTTAATAGGTAAAGCAAAAGCTGCACATGCAAGCAAATCAAAGCAAGGAATTCATTCACCACTTCCCATCAGCAGGCAGCAGCTCAGCCACCTCCAGGAAAGCAGGGCTCCATCATGCATAACATTTACTTGGGAAGATAAACACCATAATTCCAAATGTCCCTGGCCTCTTTCTTCTTCCCTCAGCTTTATGTGCTGAGCATGTTGTCACATGTTATGGAATATCCCTCTGGTCAGTTGGGGTCAGCTGTCCCAGCTGTGTCCCCCGCCAACTTCTTGTGCAACCCCAGTCTACTTACTGGAGGAGCAGAGAAGGCCTTGACACTGTGTAAGCACTGCTCAGCAATAACTAAATCATTCCTGAATTACCAACAGTGTTTCCAGCACAAATCCAAAACATAACCCTGTACTACTATGAAGAAAATTAACTCTATTCCAGCCAAAACCAGCACATCTTGACAGCAAAAACTGTGCAGTTTATAAAGATGTCACACCCCTTTTTCAATAGTGAAAGGATGACTCCTTTTCACTACCCAGTCCTGTCATTTTCTAGAGATAGTAGAGGGGTTCTTTCTTATTTTTGCTTTTTTCCTGAGTACTATGAAACATAGGTAAAAAATCCCAAAACAGATGTTTTTTGAAAACAGGGAACAAACAAAAACAAAGGAAAGCAGATGCTAGCTACATCCTCCAGTGCTTTTGTTGAAGATGCTCTAATCCTTCAGTACTAAACAAAATAGAACAGTCCAGGATACAAGCAGGAAGAGAACAAACAAAACCAAAGCCAGATTCTTCTTTCATGGTTTTGTGTTTTCATATCACTTGGGCAAATGAATTTCTACCAGTAAAAATTGAGAAATAAATAGTAAAAGTAGTAATAGTAAAAAGCAAGATGATCTAACGTAAGGTTACATAAAGAAAACCAAGCAAGACTGTTGAGCAACCGATGCCACTAAAATACATTATTTTATAGTTCTGTTTGTCAATTAATCTGAAATTATGCATGGAACCAGAAAAAAAAGGATCGTATCTTTTTAAACCTGGCTATAGTCTTTTCTTTTTCTTTCCCTTTGAAGAAATTCCAAACGCCAAATCAAAAAACACTTTTTCAGTAAAACTGGGATAAGAACTAATTATATCCTACGTACAACCTGCAGTGGTAAGAGCAGTTAGGACCCAACATTTGCTACATCCACTTTGTACAAGTGCCCTTCCACGGCCCTAGCACTGGGCAGCACCTACCTGCTCATGGGCCCAGAAGCCCTATTTCAGCTTCCCTCAGCCCCTGCGCCTCAGCGACAGGCCTGTCTCTAACCTTGCCTCTGATCCCATATCCTAGATGACCTCTGTCCTGCCGCAGACCCCTTGGACATATGCTGCAGCTCAAATCCAGCTCATCTCTTTCCCTGGCCCAATCCCTTTTTCTTCTGATGGTAACCCCTAAGATGGACCCTAGATTTGGTTCTTCGCTCACTATGTCTGGAACAATCAATGGACCCTGACACCGGCACCAAGCCCTGCCTGCCCCGGTCAGACCCATGGGACTCAGCCATCAGTGAGGGCATGGTCTGCCCTGGGTCACCTCCAGCTCTCACTCGCCTGCTTTGGGAGCAGCCAGCCCTTGCTGCTGCCTGACATGGCACTGACTGCAAATGTTCATTTCCCTTTCTTCCCAGCTTTTTTTAACCCTGCTGTAGCCACTTTCCAAAATTCCTATCTGAGGATAACCCAATCTTTAAGTAAATAATGGTGCTTATCTTTGCTTATTGTCATTTAAGTTCAGCCATATTCTATGTACATACCATATTCTCTGATATAACGTAAGTTTAATATTAGGTTAACAGTGGAATTTTACAGATAACCTATTTATTGAACGTAATAATGTTCCTTTTCTGAGGTTTAATAAGTGGCTCGTCCACCTAAAAAGTCACAACCGGTACAAAAGTATTGGCGGTCAACACGTCCTGATCATATGTAATCATTACAAGATTCATTTACTATCCCGTGCCCTAGCCCGCATAGAATTTAATAGAAGTCAATTTAAGAAACATTTGCCATAGTCCGCGCTTTAGCTGCAAACATACTTAACCATTTTGTGCCTTAAAGAACTGAAGTAAACCAGTAACACCACCTTGATACTTCTTTGTACTCCAATGTTTTGTTTTACTTACAAAACTGACAATGTCATTTTGTAAACTCAGATGACCCAGTTCAGTTCACGGCAGATTTAACCTGACTCCAGCTGCATCCCCCTGGTGAAGAACAGAAGCTGTAGGTTCGTTGTTTGCTTGTTTCTTTTCCTGTTTTGTATTTTTTTCTTTTTCAATTGGAAAGAGGCTTTGGAATATCTGTATCAGCATTTTTCCTCAGACTGATCTCCATACTTACAAAAGAAAGGCCACCCACATTGTGTGTTTCTACTCACCGTTGGATAAGAAACTTTAAAGACTGAGTTGCAGTAATATCAGATATTATTTCTCATTTATTTAAATGTAGTAATTTCTACCAAAAATGACCCCATACTCTCAGAGCAAGACTAAGCACAGGCAAAGCTGCCAGCTATACAGTGCATTAGATTGTAAGGGCAGTAAAACGTAGCCAAAGTCTGCTTTGGCTGTACCAAAACATTGCAAAGCCAGACTGGTGGCTACTGGCTGTCAGGCAGATGGAGAGAACAGCAATCTCTCTGTGCAGGAACACTCTTCCTTAAGTTTCAGGCCAAGTCTGCATACACACTCCAAGCAGCATGAGCAGCAAGCCTGGATCTTCAGTGACCACTTCTGATGTAATGTTCCGGTTTTGCCTGTTTCTTCTGACTTTCCCTGATCCTGCCCAGGGGCAGAAGAGAGAACGATCCTGGGTTTTAACAACTCAGGGAAGCAAGCAGCTAGTTCTTGATTTGCACACCTTCCTAGTTCAGAAACTGCACACAACTTCAGAAATATTTTAAATCTAACATATATAAACCTTATTCTAGGTGGAGAATTATTGAAGTTCACAGCACTTCAGCACTCCCAGCTGAATCTATGGTAACACATGAGGCTTGGGCCCTTACACTTTGTGTAATTCACTTTAAAACTCCTGTACTGTGAATCTACAAAGGAAATCCCGTCTTGCCATCCATGTCATAGTTGTTCTTCAAAAAAGCAGCATCCATAATTCAAAATCCATAATCACAGTGTAAGTCACACTATCATAATTCTTTTCATAAAAATAGTGGGATATTCGCCCCACCAGCATTGGTAGAATGTCCAAGAAATTCATTAAATTCATGGATTTTTCCTTCGATGTTCCTTCTTCCAATTTTCAAGCCAAATTTATTCATAACTGCTATACATCTATCACTCTAAAGAAAACTTATTTTCTCTTGAACACCTTTTTCTCTTGGTGTTTAGTCTCGACATGAGCTGTTTACTGATCTGTGACCATGGTACTTTTTAGGGCAGAGCACGCTTTATTCTCCACAGAGACCATGATGTCTGTGTTTCAAAACAAAACACAAATCAATCCTGAACAGACTGCTGCTCATCCACTGTGCTTGTTAGAGCTTGCCCTCAAGACACTTCGGTAATATCCAGACGTATTCTGTAGCACAGCATGCACCAGGAACCATCCTCGACTGACTGTTTAGACAAGCCTATACCCTCTTTCACTTTCTACATGCCTCCAACGTTATCTCAACAGGTTTTATACTTCAAGCACTCTTACATTCCCTGATGTAGCACCTGAAGCATGCAAACTCATGCCTTGAAAATACTACGTTCTAAGATGCACCACTTTCTTCACATTATTTCGAAAACTTTGTGCAGAAAAGCATGCAAACTCATACAGGTTATGACTCAGAGCCTTCTAGATATCACCAAGAGAAGTCACAAGATCATATCTAGTTTGAACACTGACAATCTGTGCAACGGTTCAACAGTCAGGTCCACAGATTTGTTTTATTCAACAGTACAGATTTATAGATACAAGCTTTAGAAATGCAGTCTGGACAATCTTGAATTTCTTAGATAAATGCCTCAGGGAGCCACAATTAAGACTCCATCCCCTTCTGTGCATGAAATATGCACTCACAAGAACAGGTTAAGCACACAAAAATACACAGATGTGAGATTGCTTCTGCTACCACAGAGTCGCTTCATCTACAAAAGCCTTTCCTAGTTGTCAGGCTGGAGTTGCTGGCCCTGTGGCTTTTACTCCCCACCGTGCACTTTGCAGGAGTTAGAAAGCGCTGAATGAGCTATGGCTTTAGGCAAGTTCCAGGCTCTACTAAAAAACTAACTCTGATCCTCATCTCCTGCATTATTCACCAGTTTTTCCTCTCCACTATTCATAAGTTTAAACAGCAAGTCTCCACCTTGATTACAGAATCTCAAAACATGACTTACATTAGCTGAAAGCCTTATGAAGCAATGTTAATACCAGCATATTTTTACAGATATGTTTCATAAATATCTTACTCAAAGAAGACTGTACCGAAGAGTGTTGTTTTGTAACTTTTTGTAACTTTTATGTGCTGTGCCAGGGCTTATGTTTCTGCAATACC
This sequence comes from Eurystomus gularis, assembly GCA_013400335.1. NCBI lineage: Eukaryota > Metazoa > Chordata > Aves > Coraciiformes > Coraciidae > Eurystomus > Eurystomus gularis. The sequence goes on along the minus strand of VZZY01003310.1, from coordinate 53,358 downwards.
AAATTTTACAAATGGTACTCTGCTGAAGGAAAGCTTTGAGGCAGAATTGGGGAAGTGCTATGGCAAGACTACATAATCCCTCAAGGAATATTTTAGAATAATTTAAGTATAGAAGTCATTTAAACTACTATATCCATAGCAAATTAGATGAAATTAAACTTGCCTATATGGAGATCATTCAGTCTGGTAAAAACTTTGGCTGGAAGTCTTTTTTAACTTTATAGGTGGGGGAAAAAAAAAAAAAATCACACGAAAAGTTTTATCCGGAGAAAACACTAGACTTTTGTGCAATCACAGAAAAATAACAGTAGCACCAATTTCCTTATTTTTACTTTTCCCATGGGTAACTCTTAAGAAATGCAAAACTGAAGTTCCTCACTTGAGAAGTGGTAATACCCTAAGGGCTAAGAAGAGAATCCTACCTGAATTAATTATTCATCAGTGGTTATACATCCATCCATTTTCAAAAGCAAAGATCTGCTCTGGATTAGCATAGTGTCATATTTTTTCTTCATGTTTTCAAGAGAGTTACAACACACAATGCTTCAGTGCAGTATAATTTGGGACTACCCAATAGGAAACTGAAAATAGAACAATAGTGATAAACACAAATTACAGGCAGTCATCGAGCTGGCCTAGAGCTCTGAAGACTTGCTAAATCCTAATGTCCCTCCAAAGAGACTTAGAGTTGTGTGATTAATTATGCAGTTCTGATTTGCTCACAGCTGATAACAAAAATGAACTAGAGAAAAGCAAACACATGTTTAACAGCCCACATTTCTGGTCAAATCAGGTAACATTTTTTAATGTTTCTTTGCATGGTATAGAAGAATCTTAGCATATAGCTAATTTTTAAGAGTCTCTCTGTTTCATGCTATGCATGTCTCTTGCTTTGTGACAAGCCTATAGAAATACCAGCCACTAGTGGAATCACACGTTATCATTTTCAGGGCTTAAAGGAGCCTCAATTTCACCTTTTGTCTAAATTCTAATGAGAATTACACTATACTCAGAGGATGGAAGGATAAGAATTCCCAAATCCCTTGAGCAAAATGCAGTTCTTAATAATAGGATCATCAAATACTCCCTGAATGTTTTAAAGGCTATGCAGACAGAAGCTCCTATTTAAATTTCTATTTTATTGCAATTGCAAAACAGTACAGACATTAAATATTTCTATTTTAAAACTACTGCACAAGTTACTAGTTACACTGGTATGTAATGTTTGGGAAATGCCACATGTTTTTATTTTCTGAAGCCATTGGGCTTTGTCTTCCCCCCCTGCGCCCCACTGTATTTCCTTGCCATCGCTAAGGCTTGCAAACTTTTAAACATGTAAACCTTCAAAATTCCATGTTCACTCCTTTTTCTCTTTCTAAAGACAGTGAGTTGTGACAAAGACAAGCTGAATTTTCATCTAATATCTTACAGGAATACTGTGGCAAAAGAACAAGGTAAGCTATTGAGGCTTCCACAACTCCAGGGGGTTTGTAATTTGGAAAAATAGAAGGAAATGGAGTGAAGAAAAACACAAATATCTCTATATCCAAAAATCCAACTCACTAATCTCAGAATTTCAGAAAGACTCTCTTTTTAATATGATAAAATATGTGCAGTTGTAACTCTGTGTCTCTATTTTCCCAGCATTTTTCCCCTTTGACAGGAAACATTTTTAAAGTATTTTGGGTCCAATTTGCTTTAAAAAAAAAAAGTTTGCTATTATATAGGGCATTCTCTGAAGAAGAATCAAAACTTTGTAACATTTTCTGAATTTCTCAATCTTTTAGAAGTCTGCCTCTACTATGAAAAGCTATACTTGAATGTTACTTAATCTATTTTTTTGTGCATACTTAGTTATATCAGTTTTTTTCTTTTACATAAAAAAGACCTTATCTTCTCTTCTCTTACTAGTAATTAAAAACCAGCAGAATTAAGTAGGTTAATACTGAAATGTTGTTCCAAAACATTGGCAGATTTCCTAAACTCAGTGTAAAAAAGGATCAGGATAGCATGAATGTGATGGGCAATGGGGGAAATGAGTTTACCTATGAGATGATGGAAATAGAGGAAACTAGTCAGATCCCAGTTATCCTGGCACGAATAAACGAAGGAAAAAGACACTGTTAGTTTTGAACTGAAAATATTTGGTAAATAAGCTTATAGGCAAATTAAACAGCATCCTTGAAGTCCATTTCTATTTGATTTTACTGATCCACCAGTAATGCTAAAAATTACTTATCACTGATTTACACTAGCAACTGAATTTGAAGGTGAATGGCAAAATAAAAAAGTTAGCTTCATCTGTGTTACAAATTCAATGAACTCTTGGAAAACAGGCACAACAGCAGTCTGCAGAAAGCTTTTCTTAACATATTGTAGTTCTCTACTTGAAACTGAAGAACCTACAGGGTGTTAATAAATTGAGTACAATAGTACTTCTTGCTTTTGATAAGATATTTGTTCAGAAAGCACATTAAAGACTCGTTCAAAATGAAGGTGATAATGCATATTTATGGTGTCTTAATAATGAGAAATCACACCTTTCTTTCTTTTATTCTTCCCAGCTCCTTCTTTCCACTCTTTTTTTTTAGAGGCTGCACATTTTTTAAATTAGTTGCCTGGTCAATAAGTAAAAAGAGTATTAGATGTCTGTTAACATATTTGATTTTTCAGATGGAATGATTAAAAGATTCAACAATGATTGAAGGTGTTTCTTCACTTTGCTCTAAAAGCTTTTTTGGCAAGTTCCCTACCAGGGACGCTCTTCACTGCCCAGATGAGATCCTTGGAATGATTTATATTATCAAATTACACTCCCATACTCAATGTATGCATATCAAGAGATGATAAATGATGAAAATCTAAATACCAAAAGATATAGCAGAAAGGCTAGCTCCTCTATAGTTACACATTTAAAATCCCTGCATATATATAATCTTGATTCTGATTGTAAGGCTACGGTTTTCCATCTTATTTTTCAACTTCCTAATTAGTTTAAAATTCCTAAAGTCTGAAAACATAAATAAATCAAGGATTAAAAATGTGATTACAAATGTGTTCAAACGATTAATCACACTAACACTTATACTGGGGTTACACTTACATAGGATCACATTAGATCTTACATAGTGGAACAAACACATGGAAAAGCTCTCCTGTGGCAACTCAGATTTTAGAGGAAGCCAGTGATTTCTGGACTCAAAGACTCAGCTGAGAGTCTAGGAAGTTATAAAACTCCAGGCAAGCTAAGAAGAGGCATTACCCTTAAAAAGTTTTCTATTTACCTGCATTATTTTGGGGGTTTTTTTTCCTCTAAGACATATTTCTTATATCTAACTGGTGCCTCCTAGAAATTTGTAGACCAGAAAGCATCACTAAGACTTTGTGAAAACAAGAATCTGAACATTAGGGGTAGGATGCTGGGGATGGACAAGGGGAAGGAGGAATCTTGTTCCCAGTAGGGAATGCCAGACAAATTCTGCACTCATCTGGTGAAGCCTATGTATGGAGCATGCCTCCACACAGCCTTCAGCATGGGCAGGTTCACAGTAATTTTCCACATTAAGATTAATCTCTTCTTACTATTTACGGAGATCCTAGGAATGTAAAGTGAGAGTGCTTCAAATGCTGTAACTGCTGTATCCCCTGTCTCATTTTGGGAAAATACTACTGAAAAACTTGCAGAAATGCCTGTTCCTGCAACACTCACGGTACATTTTTATGAATCAAAAGGGCATAGGTGATTTGATAAGCATCAGATAAACATCAAAACAACCTCTAAAACCACTCAATTTCCATAAATGTGATTCCTTCCCATTTCCTCTGCACCTCACCCTCTTACCGCTCCCAGTGCGCACACAGATCTCTGTCCCTTGAGAAGAACGGTATTGAAGTGCAAACAATCACTGAGAGAGAAAAGGTGATTTCATTCCTTCAGTGACATATGGCACATTTAATTTAAATTATACACAAATGGAAGCTACAGGTCACAGAAGAGAAGGTGGCATGCAGCCCTTCAGAGAATAAAATATTATCCTCCTTAAAAACTTGACTATCTGCCTGTCAATTTAAATCAATCATTCACCATATTTTTTTCCAAATCACACAGGCTTTAGAAGTGTGAGGTCTTATCCAAAACGAATCAAATCAACGGAAGCTTTATGTCACTGGGTTTTGGATCAGAGCATAGTGTAAAGATATAGACAGCTTTGACGCTTTGCCCATGTTTAGTGCTGTTAAAACTTCCACAAAATTATGAAGTATGTATGACTTTACTGGGAAAATATCCCACACTTACTCTGCGCCTGTGGGAACCAGTTCCCTGTACCCCAGGCCTGGAGCCAGACCTAAACAGTATCATTTCCCACAGATGCTCTTTGCACTCAGGAGGACCATCAGAAGTACAAGCCATAAGACATCTCTATCCTCTCTCCCATAATCCGAGTGAATAAGTATTCTAGTTTGTTTTGAGAGTTCCTCCCTCTTTCAAAAGACAAAATGTTTACTAAGCTGCCTCCTTAGAATAAAGCAGTATTAAAGCTGAAAGTTTGGTGTTTTGTTTTTCAGTTGAGGCATTTAAGATGTAATGTTTGGTGTTAATGTAACAGCCACAATAAACAGTCTTTAAAATCTTCAATCTGCAAGACATATCAAGCACAGGGAGATGTCTACTACTGCTCTGCTCTTGCAGGTCACCTCTTCGATCAACTCCTGTGATGTGAGACTTGTTTTATCTCAGCTATCCTTTTTATCTTCCATTTCTTTGCTGAGCAATTTCTCACTACAGTTTTATGCAGCCAATACTTGTACTATAAAAAAACAAATATCGTAATTCCAAAGTAGCATTTCCGTGAAGTTTTGTCTTTGCTTCTAAGCCCAGTTGATACATAAACACCAGTCTACACATTATCATCACAGCAAATGCTGTCTCAGAAATACAAGACTCAAAAAAATCATCATTTACACAGACTGTAAGATGACACTATTGGTTAAAAGATACAGCATATTGAAATGATTTTGCGTACGGCATTTTAATGTGATAATTAATTCCTAGAAGTCTCAAGTGTCAGTCTTCATGTAAGTGGATGCTAATAGGCCATCCATAAAGACTCCCCTTGTTAAAATACAAATGAGATATCCCTTATGTTTATACATGTGTAAGTACAATTAATATTGCAACCCAACTGGAAACAAAATTGCTTTAGTTAACCAACCATTGCAAGGCAATCAAATGTGGTATCAAATGTAATTGTAGAAGATCCATTTGGGGAATAACAGCAATTATTTCATACAGAATTCTCACCTCCTCCTTCCAATTCCTGTGCAATTTTTTTCAGGCATCTCTATGCCAGGAAAATAATTGGACCATCACAAGTGTCAAAAACACCCCCCTCTCACTCTGCAGCATACAAGAAAATTCAAACCGACACGGCTGTTTCATTTAGAATTATTGGTAGGTACCTCTGGTTTGTAACTGTATTAATCTAAAAATATTTAAGTAAGTTTTCTTCCTCCAGCTGTATATGCAGCTAGGGAATTGGGCAACAGCAATGAAATAGGAAGCAGAGAACTGCATTTATTTGCCTGAAGTTAAGCACTTTGGATTTGCCTTCATAAACATCACAAATATTCTTTGAAGACTTAATGGCTTTCTAACAGCTAAGTATTATTTCAGGACTGTAGGTGTAAACTGCAGTTCAGATATTTTAAATGAATTTGTGCTTAATCAGGAAACAACACATTACAATCCAATTTATTTTTTTTTTACTTAGAAGATATTCAGTATTTTTCATTATTCTTAATATTTCTTTAAATAATTTTGTACTTTATAGTACTTTAATTAGTAATTGCTAAAATTATTTTGATCTCTAATTATCAATGCAAAATACCAAAATCCATTATGGTCTTTATTTCTGTCACTTAGCTAAAAAACAAATGGTAAATATATAAAAGATATATCCTTCTAGCTCTTTTTAGATTTTCATTTTTGCTCTTGAGATATTCATTTACACCTGACAAGTGCTCATTTATTAATAAAAAGAGTATTTACAGTCCCCCCGTGCCAATCTGTATATTTAGAAAGCTATGCAAGGTGACAAAATCACAGGAGTATGAAAATACTTCAGCTAACAGATACTTAGTAAGTTGTTGGGTCACAGCTTACCAGGTTCAAATTATCAGTCTGAGATTTCTATGTTCACAGCTATTTTTGGTCTTGGCAAATATGAACAGATTATTTCAGATGAAACCAAAATAAAATTTAAAAATTCTTAAACTTTGGTAAAGATTCCTTTAATTATTGATCTTGGCAAGATCATGGAGTAGATCCTCCTGGAAACTATGCTAAGGCACATGGAGGCCAGAGAGGTGATTCAAGACAGACAACCAAGGGCAAACTGTGCCTCGCAAATCTGGTAGCCTTCTACAATGGTGTTACAGCACTGGTGAAGAAGGGAAGAACTGCTGATGTCATCTACCTGGGCTTGTGCAAAGTATCTGATACTCTCCCACACAACATCCTTGTCTCTAAAATGGTGAGACATGGATTTGATGACAAGTGTGCTATTCGGTGGATAAGAAATTGGATGGATGGTTGCACTCAAGGAGTTGTGGTCAACAGTTCAATATCCGCATGGAAACTGGTGATGAGCAGTGTCTTTCAGGGGTCTGTACTGGGACAAGTTTTATTTAACATCTTTGTCAGGGACACAGACAGTGGGATTGACTCCATCCTGCACAACTTTGTGGATGACATCAAGCTGAGTAATGGGGTTGATACTCTAGAGGGAAGGGATGCCATCAAGAGGGTCCTTAACAGGCTAGAGAGTTGAGCGAACCTTCTGAAATTCAACAAAGCCAAGTGCAAGGTCCTGCACCTGGACTGGGGACTCTAAGGTGTTAGAATAGGCATTCTGGCAATCTTTTGATTGACATGTCCCTTGTAGGTCTGTATAGACCCTGGTATTATGGCCAGCCCTCTGTCCTTCCACTTTTGGATTTGTTCCACTAAATTTAGCCAAAACATACTTCCGCAGAAGGAATGCTTGTGGTATTTTGTCCCTAAAACACCATAGGCTATTATTCAGCTGCAATCTGACTGTCAAGGACATTGCTGATCGTCAGCTCATCAGAAGCAGAAACAGATTGTCCCAACAAGTTTCTTTCTACAGTGACTCATGTGCAATGCTGCTGGAAGGGCTTTCATCACCCAAAATCAAATCCTGAACAAGAAATAAGCCTCATATAGTACGATGCAGCCCATTCATAATGCTATCAGAAGTACTTTAAGAACCTTCATCCACATAAGGTTTCCACAGAAAATAGAAAGTCTTCTATTTCCCATCACAGCCATTAGGAGAATGAATCTTCCAGTGAAAATTAAGTTTATCAGAAAGATCTGTGTGCAAACTAATTTGAGCAGGCATTTTCTAAAAAGCAGGCCAGAAAAGAAGAAAGATTACTTCTGGCAAAAATGGAACAAATTAAATTATAAGAGGCTTAATACATTTATTTGAGATTTAATTGCATAACCTAATGTCAAGGTTATTACACAGTGCACACTGTTCTCATCCAAATTCAAAACAGAAAAGCACAAGCTCAGTTTGCAGTTACTTTATTATAAATCCAACAGCATTTTAAAATTTTTTCTTCTGACAATAGTCTTTGCCTGAGCCACAACATTAATATAAAAATCACATTTCAAAATTACTTTGAGATGTCTCCTTGGCACTGAATTCTGATATGACCAGAAGGCCCTTTGGCCTGACTGACTTCTATGCAAATAAAGGGCAAAAAAAAAAACAAAACTGGAGCTGGCATTGACATGATGCCAGTGCATATAGTAAGAAGCAAAATTATTAGGAAGAGCATCTCACTCTATTCACACTGCTCTGCACTGAGTCCATCAAACCTGCAGGTTTTGTTTTCTCAAAACAGAAACAGATTAGCAGAAAAGTTCGCTGTAGCGTTCTTATTATTGTATCCCTACAGAACACACTTTCCATGTTTTACCGTGTATTAGAGGCTGTGCCTATGCAGAGAGCACACTTAAAAACATTCAGGCTGTGTCCAGACTCTTTGCGCTCCTAAAAGCCAGTCATTCTTACCGGAATTATTTGGCCTGACCTTAGGGGCTTTTTTTTGTCTGTGTCCAACTGTCTCAGGAACACTAGATCAGAAAGTATGTTATTAAAAAAAACATTGTGCATTTAACTGTGTGCCACTATGATTGCAGTAGATGTGCAAACAGTCTAGGTTTGTGGCAGCATCACGTAGAAGCACCATCTGCTTTTATGTCTGAAGGAACAGGTAATGAAGGCATAACAAATGATTTTAACACTTAGCAGGGAAATGTAGCCTAAAATTAACAGACTTATAATCATGCAGCATAATATTAATTTGAGTTGATTGGTAATAAAGAATTAATGTTGTACATTTTACAATCATCTCACTTGTTTTTCAGTCAAGGCTGATATGATTGCAGAAGACAGTTTGGTGTTTGACCAGGTTAAAGCTTCTTTCAGTAGTACTAGAATATTGAAGAGATGCAGTTATTAAAGTACGGAAAAGGATTCTAAGAAAATAGTCTATGACTGCCAAAACAGACAGTCATGTAAATAATGAAACCCATCTGTATTAAGCTTTTTCCCACCACATGAGCAAAAAACAGCTTGTAAGAATCTTTTCTACCTTTTATGTTTCAGTGCTTGGAGTAACACATTTTTAACTGATAGTAACCATCACTCAAACATCTTCTCACTAATCATTCCTCGTATGTCACAACAAACAGATGTCTTGTGTACAACTCAGAGCTACATTCTTGGGTCTCTGAAGCTCCCTATGACCTTCTGAAGTGAAAAGTCCATTTTATTCTCTAGACTGAGACAATGTTTACTAAATAAAATGCCCATTCATTGTCAGTGACTACTTCAGGGGTGAATATCTAAACAACGTGTTTGTAAAAATATAGTTAACATCTCAAAGAGGAAAAATTCAAAAATGTTAGAAGAAGAAAAACTGAAACTTACCCCAAACTCATCCCTCCACTGATGCAATGCTTGGTACTTCTCCGCTTCTTTAGCGAGGCGCTGAGGACCAAAGAGAGAGAGGACATACATTTTAATCTTTACTGATTATTCACATAGCAAAATCTTTGGTTTTTAATTTCTTCATATACATGTTTTCTCTATATAATTTTCTATAGACCTATGCTTTTTTACACTTAATATTTATATTTGAGTAAATATGCACCATCTCATTTCAAAAATGCTTTGCCTGTATTAAGTACTGTAATCATGCATTCTAAAAGTTAACCCTCATTCCAATGTCATTTAAGAAGTTCTAGTTAAGTTCAAAGTCCACCAATATCCTTCTGAAAATACTTTCTCCTTACACACACTACCTTGCCTTTTAGGTATTAATTTAACCTATCATCCAATGACAAGTATTTATTGGAACCTTAAAACACTGTAGAATGAGTATTTATTCCTCTATTAAAGTATTTGGCTTCAATTATAGAAAGTACTGACATCCGTTGTGATTATTAAGAGCATAAAAACTCAGTAATTTGGACTAGCTGTAGCCTTGTCGCATGGACTGAATACACATTAGCAGCTGAAAAGTAACACTCATGTTCCTATAGGATATTTTTCCCATTTTAATTTATTTGAAAGAAATCCCCTTTGTCCACTTAGCCCCACGGGAAGCAAAGCACAGTGCACAGGAAGGATCAGATGATGCTCTTTCAAATCAATCTCTTGTACAGATACATCCATTGAGTCGGTGACTTGTCCCTCATACAAAGTTAGACGTCTTTGAAAGAAAGCTGTTTGTACATGCTTATGAGAAATTTACTACAATTTTGCATACAAAAATTGCCAAGAGCAACGCGTGTTATCCAGCTGAGCTGCACACAGCATCTCCAGTGCTGGCAGCCCTGGAGGCAAGCACCCATCCTGAAAGCAAGCAAGTTCACTCTGATGAAGCAGCTACCTGATGTGAACATAGTTCATGTGGACTCAGCCATGTCTAATTGTTGAGTGACTTACTTTGAGAACTAAACTATTTTATAGCCCAATAAAGATTTTAGCAAATTTTTTAGGTAGTTGTGGTCTCTATCTAAAAGAAATAGCCTGGCTAGATCCATCACATAACTAGAGATGAAAATCCTTTACTGCGTAACAATATGTGCACAGTAAGCCTGATGACTTTTCTAATATTCAGACCAATTCCTTCACAAAATGAACTGGTGGCCTAAGTCACATTTTCAGTTGAGTCAACTGTCAGTTCTTGCTAACAACTGAAGGGAGTATGACCAGAAAGTTCATGTAAGCTTGAATCACAGAGATGGTACCTTCAGAACCTCACCTGAGGCCCATCCAGGATAACAATTATGTTTTCTGGCCCCACGAGGGCAGTCCCTCTCCCCCTTCTAACAACTCTCAGAATGATAAATTTCACAAAGCAAAACTTAGGATCTTTTTCTTTCTTTAACATTTGTAATCATTCTATCCAGAAAAAAAAACCAAACCAAACCAAAAAACCAACCACTGTTCTCTGCTGCCCCAAAACACGTATCCCCGCTCGTTCATGTTATTGTCAATTCAAATGATTCTTAGCTAATAGAAAGCTACTAGCATCTCACAGGCATTGCCAACTGGGGGTACCCTTCAGAGTAGCCAGGTACTACGTTTACAAGAAAAAAACTGAGATATAATTTGCTGCATTACACTGGGAAAAAGGACAGTATTACTCTCCCTTGACCACACCTCAGATACCCACAGTATTTTCAGTTTTCTGGTAATACACTGTAACAAATTTTGTCCATCTAATTTCTTCACTCAATACAGCCAGTTCTGCATCTCAATTTGCATATCCTCTGCAGAGTTTATGCCAATTAAGTCATGTTTCACCAGACTGCAGCAAAGTGAGATACAACACTTACTACTCATGTAAATAGCTGCAGTTAACACTGCCCTCAGATTTCCCTCAGTCTGCTTCATTGCCTTAAGGTACCCAGAGAATTGCAATTGTTTTCCACAAAAGACATTAGAACCCAAATGCACAAAAGGATAGATGGATTGTGAAGTGAAATATATAATGAGCACTAACATTATTAGGAATTTTGCATGGAAATAACTGCAGCCACACTTGAAATTCCTCAGCTCCATGAGAAGTCTGTAGATTCCTCAGCTAATCTGCACTAAAAATCAAAATGCTTTTTAGTAATAGTAAATAGTAAATAAAATAAAACATAATAATAAATAAAAGTAAATAAAAAAATATAGTTGTTTGGGTTTTGTTGTTTTGGAGTTCGTTTTATTTTGGTCTCCAACGGAGAAAAAAAAATGAATATCCCTCACCAGAAGATACTGTATTCTCACTCTCCTTTAAGAATTTTTCAGTCAGGTTTAAGTTAGAACCCATCCTAACTGTATGAGTAGCCTGCTAAAACAACACCACATGCAATTTTCTACAGTTCTTTATACCTTAAAACAGCTTCCAAAATGAGAAGTTGTCATTTGGGTTATGTGTACCGAGCTCTGTTAAAGGTAATCAAGCTCATACTGAAAGCACAAACAACCGATTAAGGAGAAACAATAACAAACAATGAGAAAATGGCTGTTTCTTGGCTCCAAAAAACCCAACACCTTCCTGGAAGTACACATGACCACAGCCAGGCCTATGCACACTGTCTCTAGCAATAGGCTGAGACATCTTTTTAATGTTTTCTTCACTGCTTAATTGAAGAATCTCTACGTTTTGCTCTACTGCATAACAATCAATTTATTTTTTGTGTCAATTATTAGATCAATTTTCCAAATTATATCCAAAGGCTTAGATAGAAAGTATATTTAAAATGTACTTCCTAGTATCTTATGTCAGAGAATTAAAAGCCTGGCCGACCTGGTAGCAATCCAGTGTTGTTTTCCCTGAAACAGAGTATATTTTCCACCAACAATTCCTTTAAATGCTACACAAATTATTAGCAGTCAGCATAGTGGTTGTTAGCCAAGTCTAGAATAAATCTATAAGTTGAGTGGTCACAGAAATAAGTCATTTCATCTTTCAAAATGGGTATAAATATTGTATTTTCACCTTCTATTACTGCAACAGAACCACCCTGCAATTCTACAGCTTAAGGACTTAATTTTCAAAAATCGGATGTTTTAAAAATATATGGGTTGGTTGATGAATTCTGTGCATACAAAGCCCAATATCATTCTCTCTTGTGTAACACCTTATATTTTTTAGGAAAGATAAGGGAAGTGTATTAAATTTTAAAAATAAATAAATATCCATAATGAAGCTAAGATATTCTAAATGCTTTTCATTACTATGCAAGGGGAACCTTGCTGCTACAGCAACATGGAGTCTAATAACTGAGACATTCACCCTTCCACAGAGAGAGCTTTGTTAAGAGCCAGAGTAAGAAGTCAAGACTCATGGGTCAAACACAGCTACGTTGTGAAGCAAACTCAAGTTACCTATGCCCTTTATTGTGACACAAGAAGCGACTAATTTTTCATCTCGCTCAAAGAAATCATGCCTACTTCCTTTTGAGGTATGCAAATGTCAGGTCTTGCCTTCTGTGTTTGATGGAAGAGTCTCTGGAGAACATCAACAAAGGAGTAACACAACAGCAGGCTGACACTTGACACTTCCCATTTTCCCTTTCCTTACAGTCAGGGTTTAATAAGGTAACACCTTCTTTAATAGCATGACCCACTGCAGTTCCCTGCAGGTTTCCCTAGCAAATACTAAAATGTTGAGATTCATATTCTTCTATGAAAGAAGATAAGCATAAATGGTTCTAAAACAAACATTCAAAACAATATTTCTGCATATTAGGCTTTAATAATTTCTTATTCCATGCCTCTGTATGCATAGTGTGAAGATGAAAGCTGTGAGATTTTTTCAGGCCTTGAATGAAACTCTATTTAAGATAATCTTTGTAGATAGAGAGGGTGAAAATCCAAACACCACTAAAAAGGGGAGAAGGAACAAAACTATCATGTACCAGAAACATTCTGGCTGGCTTCAAGGTACTTAAAACCCCCTACACTGTACATTCTGCTGGAGAACAAGGTTTCTCAGATTATGGCAATGAAACTCAAATTACTTTGAAGTAATACGTAAATTGAAAAATCATGACCAGGAAAAGAGAGCTGCAAACGGTAATAAAATGCTGTAGCATCTATTCCTATGCTTTCGGAGGATACTGGACAACAGTGAGATGGTGCTTCTAAGTACGAGATCAAGAGGGCTGACACCAGATTTAGCCAGTGCTGTTGACACTGTAGCTGATGTCAAATGTAAGGTGCTTGAAAACACTGTGATTAAACAAGTATGTTTTAACAAATGTTCCTACATGAAACAATTACTTTCACCTTTTTTTTTTTAATGAATGAGAACTACATTCTCATTGTTTTCTAAATATCATGCAGGGTGCATTATTTTCAGGAATTTTCAGAATACTTAGCTCATCAGTAAAGAATAATTATCCCTTGAAAGACAGCCACTGTCCACAAATAAGTATTTTTAATCAAACTTTAAAAGAAGTCAAGACTTACCTTCCACTAGATTACCTTAAATCTTTCAAAGGGAATGGTTACCTTTAAAGCAAAACAGCTATTGGGAATGATCAATAAGACGCAAGTGTTAATTATTCCATCAGTTTATGAACTTTAACTTTTAAAGGGATTACAAAAGATTACACACACACACAAGACGAACAAAAAAAACCCCAACAACTAAAAAAAACAAAGCCCAGCTGCCTGTCCATCTCAAAACTGCTCATTTTCAAAGGTCTTGTCCCTAGGTTCTAAGTGCACGTTACTAGCTCTGAAAGACAGCCTTTGATGTGGCACAGACTGCAAGAATGAGACCTGGAAAATCTTTATCTGATCTGTAAAGATCAACTCCCTAGAAGGCCTATTCATCTTCCAGCCTTCATTTTTGTGCACATATGTCATATCTTTATCTCCTTCTAACCAGCACACTATTCTGTCAGCTAATGGCCCAATTAAAATCATTTTCAGTACAGTTAAATAAATCATTTTTTGTGCTTCTTACTCTCCTTTAAGTATTTTATCTTGAAAACAATATTTGACTATCCCTTGATATATTAAGCTATTATAAAATGTGCAAGCTTAGAGTTATTAGAGAGCAACAGCATCAAAAAGCTTCCTCAAATATCAAATGCATAGATTTTTTTAGGTTATTTTAAGATAAATACCCTAAGAGTATATATCATTATCAAGCTTAAATAGAACAATATAGAAACATACAAAGAACTTCAAATCCGGATTTTAAAATATCCAAATATTCATTCCTATTCTTGCATGAACAGGTCACAAGGAGTATGTGTAAAAGCAATTTCAAACATGGTTTTCATTCATGTTCGTTGGTAGATGATTATGAATTGCACATAAATTCACAAGACAGAATATGACAAAAAGATTTTGTAAGACTGGGATAAGGTGTCCGAAGTCCAATGGAAGCCTAATACTTCTATTTCACTATAGCTTTAGTACAGACTGACAGAATTTTAAATAATTGCATTTTCACCTCAGTAAGCTGTTACATTCTGTATTAAACCAAATTAGAACTATTTTCTACCACCCTGATTCTACTGCATTTATTTGTATGGAGTATGTTATATTTTCATAGTAATTCTTGGTAATGCATTAGCCAAATACCTATGAATTATCCTATTCACTTATTTCCAATTACCCTATTGTATAAAAATACCACCTAGTTTGGCTCAAGGGGGTATGATTTAAAAAAGAAACACTTGCAAATTAGAAGGTCAGCAGCCAAAGGTGAGCATGGGCGTGCTCATGATAGCAAGATCATAATCCCCATCTAAATACACACGGATTTACTCTTTGTCTTTATTTCCATACTCGCAGCGGGGCATGGGAGGGGTTAATAGGGACTGATTAATTTTACATATGACTCTTACGAAGATATTTGCTATATGACCTTTCTCACAAATGGGCTTTCATAATTACCAGCACAAAAGCTGATCTAGATTTGATGAAGCTATGGCACATTAGTTTTGATAAGATGGTCCCAACCATAAAACAATGTCTTAGATTAAACCAAACACATACCTAATTTTGCTGATTTAAATTGTAACCGCAAGGTTTAAGATCTCCTCTTCCACGTAATTTTTTTTGCTTTTAAAAATATTTTGATCACTAACATTATAGCACTTAAGTTTCCATGATAATTCATATTTCCTTCCCTCAGCTAAGAACAGCTATCCTATTCATTGCTGTATTCCGTTATGTAAATACCATATTCCTCAGTATAAGCATAACCAGAATTTCCATAGATTTTTTAAGATTTTTTCTCTTTTTTTTATGGTTACCAACAATAGGTTTTTGGTCTGTGCTGATCTGCAGCCCGGTTTTATTTCATGTATTCAGACTGCAGAGTTACATCCTCTCTCGTCCTCTGGCATCTGCTGTGCCACATGATGTCAATCTGATCTGTTAATGAGGATATCAGAAGCACGTAAGGTCACAGACAAAGAGTAAGTTTATAATTGGCCTCCTACATTCAATATAGACTTTGAATGATATATTCCCCAGCTACTCTCTGGAGCCAGCTTCACTTCTGTCATCTGAGGCAGCAGATGAGTCATAGTCATAAAGAAAAAGGGTATGCCTCATATAAAGGGCATGTCTCTTCATATAAATTACTGGCCTAAATTTATATGTAATGTAACACAATCAGCAATTAGCACAATTTTTGAAAAAGCTGATGTTATGCTCTGGACTACAATTCAAAATAATGCCTCAAACTTTGTCTTTTATATTAACCATTACCAACAACCAACATTGCTAGATTCCTTTTTTTTTTTTTTACCAATCCAGCTGTAGATTACAAAACTCAACTTTAACTAAAAAATAAATGGAAAATTACTTTACACATCCTGTGTGCTTGTCTACTGCATTTCAGACCATTTTTGCTTTATTCACATGAACAGTAATTCTTCTTTGGACCTTAACCAGTTTTTCTAACCAGATGACCTCATATCCAACACAAGACTGTCACACTGGTTAAAAAGAAAACTAACACAAAAAATTTACTATCATTTTCCATATATTTAAAAGACATGGCTTTAAAGGGTTTCTGTATCTGTTAACAAATGTTGTGAAAGTCATTCTTTATGATTTAAGACAATCTTTATTCTTATTGTTTAATTAAATGAGTGAAGGAAGAATCATGCTGTTTCTCCACAAAGAAATTTTACCCTTCCAGTGGTTTTCCAATTCCAAAGCAGAAGACTTAAAACAAATGAAGCCACTGGTCTAAGTAAGATTAGGAACCAATGGGAAGCCAAACCTGAACTAGATATTGGAGATTACAATACAGTAGGTGAAGTTAATGCTTTCTGAAATGAATAATCATGTTGATTTTAATAGGGAAAACTGAAATAGGGGGATCCTATAGGAATGCATCACACGTGGCTTTTGAGAACAAAAACGCCATGTGCAATCACCTGTCATTGAAAAATTTGTCATATAAGAAAAGGCAAAAAGGATAAAACCAAAAGACCACTTGGCACAGTAACAGTTCTCCACTACGTAAAAGTGGCCCATCTCTAACTCATAAACTAGAAAAAGCTCTTATCTCCTATTTCTTCCTTTCTGTTATTGTGTGGATTTAAGAATTTAGCTAATGGTAGAAAATCATCAGAGAAGGCAAAAGTGACATAGATCTAGTACTACTTTTACTCCTAAAAGAGTGCTGAAAGAGTCTTTAAAATATATTATAAAATGGTAGGATTCTCAGTTAAATTTTAGTAAGAACCTAAGATTCTTTATAAGTAGTCAAATGTACAGTTAATGTCAAACAATCTTTGATTCTGTCCTGAAAACAAATGACAGAACAGGTGGATAATCATCACTGGAGAAAAAATAGATAAGGTAAACCCCATCTGGTTCAACTTCTGGAAAAGCAATATAGCCAGAAATGCACCTACATGAATGCACAAGATATGGAAGTTACAGGGGGAATGTTGTCAAGTACTAGTCAGGAGCTGTCTGGTTTCCATCTCAGCTAAGTCTCTAAAGTTCATAATCCTAACTAGCAATACCATTGGTACTGGTTGAAAAGAAACCTTTCATGAGCAGTCAATGGGATAAATGAACTGCAGGTGCAAAAACATTGCTGAAGAGCACCTTTCTGAGTGCTAGAGAATAGGACAAATAAGTGCAGCCACAATGAAGAACAGAGGCAGCGTGAAATTATCTTCACTGACAGAAGCGCTGGGTCCAGCCCATGAGGTATGAAATACGGTTGGTATGAAATACCTTATAAGCTTAACATGCTGCAGAATGAGTGAACAAAAAAATTCTGGTCAACTATTATTAAACAGCAACAAGGAATGTAGGAAATTCTCATCAGAAGGAAAAGAAGCAGCCCTTTGTTAAATTCTACATTATCCACTTTTATGGGGTGAGGGAGGAAGAAGGAAGGTTCAGCTCCCAAGCCTGAGCATATTTCTAGGATGCATGCAATCAGGAGATCTGAGAAGCTGGGCAAGATTATGACAACCTGACACTGTCAAAAATGTTTCAGTAGACAAGAGAGTAGGTAGAGAGAACTGTAGTTAAAGGCATGAAGAAAAATGTTCAGAAAGGAAGAGAAGGAAAGTCTGTTAAATGCATCTTGACATCTAGCAGTGAAATTTTGCCAGAGAGGTGTCTAAAAACAGCAAAAGACCACTTCTTTTAACATATAATTTATCCTTCTCATTTGCAGAGGTTTCAAACCCTTAAAGCTTATTACTTTTTCACTCTAGTAATTCAAATGCCTTAAATGCGAGTCACATTAGTGTTATATATTTAAACAAGCTCAAAGTGAAGGACACATGCTGAAACCATTAGACTGAAATTGCCAGCTGCTCCACCAAATCACAACTTGCATAACACCACCAGCTCCACTTCACTGCCTGCCTTAGGAAACTCTTTTAAGCTTCACAGCTAAAACAGTAACTTCACAGGCATGATTAGAAGATGACATATATGAAGTAGGCATGCCTTGTTACCCTGCTTTTTCAACTGTAGTGTATGCATAGTTTTTAGCAACCCAGGGAGAAATCAGGACTGCATAAATATTAGATATTAGAATATCAAAATTAACCTGCTCCAGAAAAAGTGTTCTAAAATGTCAATAATGTAATTTCCCTCTAACTTAAAAAAAAAGGCTTAGATGCAGTTCAGCTTCCTTCACAGCTCCTTTAATATCTCATTAAGTAGCCAGTTGAAAAAACAAACACAAAATACAACCCTTAAGTGCTTAAAATTTATACATGCTAGCAGTTCCATTAAAATTTGACTAGGACCCAAATGGGATCAGGCACAACTGAAATACACGTGCAACTGCCTTATTTCAAAGGGAAAAGTAGGAAGAACCACCAATCAAGTAAACATGTCCTTACTAAGGACAAGGAGACACAGGCTTGTATCACTTATGCAAGAAAAACAGTAAGCACCAATACATCAGTTGTCTTTAAAAAAATAAAGGCTACAACAGCAGTTGCATTTTGCCTTGTTATATAATCAAGCTGAACAATGCATTTAACGGAATGTTAGTTTTATGAGTTCCATAACAATATATCTCAAGTTATATCACTATACATTCAATATAACTTGATAACAACACACAAGATATTTGAATATATTGAATATTCAAATGACAGTTAGCAGCATTTCTTTTTTTGTTTTAATTATACTGCTAGTTAATGTAATTCACAGAAGTGGGCTATAGCTAGGTACAAAATACTACATTTAAGGATGTGTAGTGAGTTTTGCATTTACTCACACTTTGTGTGCTACAGAAGACATATAGATGTAATGCTGTAATAACCCCAAAAGAAGATCAGAAAGTTGGCAATTTAAAATCTCTGCTGAAGAGACGGTGAAATGTCTCTTTGGCTACATCATCAGAAACAGCTTTAAGCTCTCGCAGAACTGCATAGATATTTATATAAATAAGAGAAAAATTCAGAATTTCAAGAAATAACAAAAGTGAACACAGCTCATTTCCATCTCTTCCTCTATAGAGTTTTATTAAGATGGATTCACAACCTGAGCCACCATGATAAAGCCCAAAGTAAAGTAGTTAATGATTTAGAATAAAACTGGGACAGCACTGAAGTCTGCAGTAGCATTTCCAGAAATGGGCCTATGAAGCATGCAAATTTATTCATAATAAAATTCAGAGCTTGAATGGTAGAACCATAATATGAACTTAAAAAAAAAATCAGCATCTCCACCTAGGTTCTCAGATGTATAAAATAAATCATAAAAGTCTGTTAAGAAATGAATCCACTTCTTAAAAATATATATTTTTAAAAAAGCATAGCTGAATAACAAATGTGGCTTTAACACAGCAAGATAGTGTATTAACAGCTTTGCATGTCAAGGAAAAAACTGGAGCAGGTGGTAGGCTATAGCTGCTGAATAATCACTCGATCTCATCAACAGTCAGTGGGTGAGAGCCAGGGAAACGTGTTACTGTTGGCAACAGCAGAAACAAATGATACATTAATAGTGCATGCTATTTTCAAGTAACGTTTCTCTAATGGAAGTAATTCTAGTCAAAAGAAATAAGAAGTGTTTAACTGAGAGTCCTGGGGAAAACTGAGTACAAAGGAAAATGACCTTCTACTAGCAAACTCTAGCAATGTTTTTTATTTTCCCAGAGATATGTCAATCATGACAGCCACGCTGGAATCACACCAAAGCCTCCACTGCTCCTACACCTGGCTTTGCATTGCGGTAACAAGACACCCAAAGCTCCTTCATTTCTTTCTTATTAAATACAGTGCAATAACATCCTGCTCCTAAACCTTCCCAAGTATCTTTTCAAAGAGGTGTTGCACTGCCAACCTCCTCCCGCTACTGAACAGGTTCAAGTTTTAAATTTCAAGTGTAGACGTGGGATGCTTTGAAAAATAATTCACATCCTCCATCAGCAATTCCTGTTCTATAAAAGACTACATGAGATTTACTATTTTCTTAACCTCCAACAGAAAACGATTTCAGTTTGTAATGTAAAAACGCTTTAAAGTAAAAAAAGTAAGAGTTGAATAGTGAAAATGGTGTCTTATACCTTTCCTTAGTCCATTTAGCTTCAGTATCTTCTCATGCCTTTTGAACATGGAAGAAACTCAGCACTTTTATGCTTCAAATCAGTCTATACTCAGACACACCTTTATTTCCCCACTCTCAAATGCAAGTTTGATATAACTGCACAGTTATAACACAACAGTTGCACAACCTATAAAATAAAACACTCTCAGTCAGTGTGATCATTTCTTATCCAGGCATGGGTCCACCAGAGGTATATAAGTATAAACCGTATACCCACAGGGGTAGCTATTAAAAGGGCCGTATTAACACATTAAACATTTCAGCAAATACTTAAATATCTCTCAAGGTCACCAAGTTCCATAAGAACTCATCCTTTAGGATGAAATCCTGACTCTACTACAGTTCATGTGAGGACTTCCACTGTCTTCACTGAGATTCACTCTTCAGTGAGATTATGAAATTCATAACCAGATATATTCTCCTTCTAGATTCAGTGATCGTCAATAGCCATGCCTTGTTTTGGCTATTATTTCTCTTCAGCATCTCTTGCCATGTCTATATCATATATTGGATGATGCATCACCTTTGTCTTCTAAGAAGCACAGTGCATTTCTGGATATTCTTGTGATTAAAAATAAAATCTAACCTGGTTCAGGTATGTCATTAACATCTTAAGTACAGGAGCTGGTTGACATTTCTGCAGTATAAGTTCCTAAAAATGGACCTATATGCGAAAAAAGTAGTATTTTCAATCTTGATACCTATAGTATAAAAAAACTAATGCTGCATATTGTCATGGCTACAGCTGTATTTAATATCTTGTCACAACCACTGTGAAGTAAAATTGTTACCAGTATTTAATATATAAAGGAAAGTAAAGGAAAAAGGTGAAATGATTTGACCAAAGTCACATAAAATATTAATGTCAGGTGTTACTAACACCTAAGTCCATAAAATTTATCCTCTGGGTGAATTCATTGTAGTTTCATTTATTTTCCTCTCCTCCTTTTTATGAGTCTATATATAGCTATATCTATGCTGAAAATGTATTTGTTTTACTGTCACTAGAGTAATGTACATATCAACATTCAAATGATAATTTCCTTTCAGTTTTTTTTCTACCAAAAAAAAAAAATCAAGAGATTTTTCCAGTGTTACCCTCACAGGCAACAGGGTTTATCCATGATGACTTCTACCAAGAGGTGTTTAATTAGCATGTCTCACACTTTTCTGAGTATAGAAATCTAATTGCCACCTTCTAGCTCAAAGAACACAATCAAGAAGCATTATTCCATCTCAAAATTGCCTACGCATCTTCCTCATGTCACTTCTACATCTGGTGTTACTTCATTTATTTTTTTTTCCAATTTTGTATGTTTCTTTACTATAAAGGAAATATATTGAACCACACCAAAAAAATTTAGCACCCTCCAAAAGGTGTGTTTTATTCCAGCTAGAGCTACTTACTGAAAATCATTATCAAATTGTGAATAGCAAAAAGAAATACAAAAAAGCTAAAAAATAACTATAAAAAAAGAGAAACTAGACAGTCACATCAAGAACATCACAGTACAAGTAGAAAGCAAAATATGGCAATACCTTGCCAGATAGGATGTTTGATGCAGCTAACTCAGTATGGTGCAGTTGACCTGAGCTGTACTTAAAACCTCAGAGATCCTGCCCACAGGGAAAAATTTCTTCCACAGTCCTGTTAAACTGGCACTTCAGATGGTACAGATAATTTTCAGAAATTAATCTGAATCTTAAATTAAGGCACCCGAGCTGAAACACGAAGGGCTCTGGCACATTGTTACGACTTAGAATTTTTTTTGAACTCTACAGCATGTTCCAGTAGGATTTCCTGGAATTTTGTTTGGGTTTAAGGAATACTAGAAAGCAGATAATTTACCTTTTCTTCTGGGTTCTTCCCTGTCATATGAAACATTAATATTTGAGGAGTCAGGTACTTTGCGATGTTATTTAGGTCAGCAGCAGCATTGAAATATTGAACCTCTACCACCAGAGATAGGAAGTGACTCTTAACGCTAAGGACAAAAGCATATTATTCTCCTGCATGAAACCAGCCCATAGATTTAGATGTGTATACTGCTTTACTGTGGATTGAAAATGCAGCTTCACCTTCATATTGCATCATACAATGACTTTTGATTCATCACAGGTTAGCATTCCCACAAATGACAATAAAACACACTCATTTACATACAGAACAAAAGCTTCAAGCAAATAAGCCCTAACCTTAAAGCCTTATTACATTAAATTACAGCTAAGTGTGATCATATGTCGAACTCTTCACCTGTGGCCCTGTGGTCAGGTGGTTTTAGCTAACAAACTAATTGTGAACTGAAAAATATCACTGACAGTGCAGCAACATGGAGACCCAGGCAAGAAGCAACAACAGGAATCCCTTCACCCCTTCCACCCTGCTGCCTTATGACAGTATCACTCCTCGGGGGTCTGGTTTATGAAACCAGACAGCTTGAAATTCTTTGATAGCTACATAGTTCAGTTGTATTTGGTTAAAGAGGAGATGAGAAAGAAGAAAAATTAACTTTATTCAATAAATTAAAGCGGTAAACTGCATTTTCTTTTTTCTTTTCTTTTTTTTTGTATTATGCAGAATCAGACCTTTGTCACAAATCTGAAGATATCTTTCTCCAAACCTTAGGAATAATCTATGTTCAAGATCTATCATGTGTATCTCATCTTCATCCTCTACAGAAAAAACAACAAACAATCAAACAAAGCAATGCTCAGATACATAATCCAGATATTACTGTGTGGGAAAAAAAAAGCAAAGCCAAAATACAAAATGCCAAACAAAAAAACCACAGAACTTCAGATTTATTAAAATCTCAAGTTTATCAAGCTCATACCATACTTTTGAGGGATCTAGATTTTTCCTTTAATAAAAGAATAGAAAGCATTTCCCTTTGGAACTGGAAATATTAGCAGGCACAGACAGATGTGTCATGGTGACATAACTCAGCATAAGAAACTATATGACAATGTAGCAACCACTCCACCTGGCTTCTGGATCCAATAGCTCAGCTTGGGGCTGCACCAGCAAAACCACCGGTACTCTGAAACCACCTTTCCCCAGGACAGCTCACAGCCAATCTCCCAAGTGCCCCAAAAGGTGCAAAACCACAAGAAAGTGGCAGCTTCCACCAGCTCATAATTTTTTGTAGTGACAATTCAAAAAGAAGCTACTTAAAGCTACTGTGGATCTCAGTAGATCCACAAGTTCCACAAAATCCATCAAGTTTTGTTATCCAACAAAACCCAAAGAGGTTGCTCACATAAGCACTTAGTTGCTGGAAAGATCACGGCTCTAATTGTCAATTTAACTGGAAACAAATTAAAAAATATCACTGATGTTCTCTCCGGTGTCTTCATAAAAATTCTGCGGAAAGGAGATTTACTTACACACTCCATGCTTGAGTTTTACAGGCACTGTACACTCCAACTGTGGGATGTAGCACTGTGTACTACACGTGTCCTACTGAGCCTGTAGAAAACATCCTTATATTCTATTTACTTAAAAAGTAAGAGCTGTGTCATAAAACACATGTTCATTTTCTGCCATGTATATCTAAAGTACACATCTCTTGCTCTGAGTGCTTCCTCAAGTAAAAAAATACACACTAATGAAAAAAATTCCAGCATTTATAATATAAAAAGTTTTGACATCTTCTGATTTTGGGCCAGAGCATATAATCCACACAGAAGCTTTCTTTACATTACCATAACGGGGTCTGGTGTTTGGAGGGGATTTTTTTGCTGGTGAATTGTTCAGCGGATTAACTAGGTTATTAGTTTGCAGTATTTTAAATCTCTGTGGTTTTAGCCTCAAGAAAATGAAAGGACATATAGAAAAAAAGGACAACAAAAATTTCTAAATTAAAATTGAAAAATTAACAAAAAAAACAACCCACCCCCCCAAAAAAAGCCCCCAAGAAACCAACAAAAACAAACAACTCACCTTAAGTAAGAAAATTTGTAGACTGCTTAAATTATCTCATTTCCAAGTCCTGCCTATCTTCAAAAGATCATGATACTCTAAGAGTGACATCTTTTTATTCCCTGAATCATTAGTCCTTTGCTTTTGTGATTTTCTTGCATAAGTAATTTTGTCCATAGCCTACTATTACCACATGCATGTGTACATATCTGCATACAGAGTCATGGCTGCAGTGTTCTCAGGTGGGCTGACTGCAGTCCTTATAGCTAAGGGTGTCAAAATGTTATAATGACTTATTACAGTTACATCAAACTTTTTGACCCCTTACATGCCAAGAGAAAAAAAAGAACACCATCTGACACCTGGATTTAGAAATTCCTTTATGCTTTGAGCAATGTCAAATATGAGACATTTTATGAGAAAGCTGAGAAAAGAGGGTCTTAGTGTTGCATACAAATTCCTTTTCAAGGCACTCCTTTCCTCTTCTGTGATTTGCATCAACACTTCCCAGATATAGTCGTGCCTAAATCTGAATATTTTTGTCAAGCAGGAGCAAAGTTAGTCCAGCCATTTTTTAAAAGTAGAAGGTAAAGGAAAGAAACACTTTCCTCCCACTTTGGGCACTATCTTGCAGTGCTAACAGGAGAAGGCTTCCTAACAGTTCCAGTCAATCTAGAAGAGTGAATATTTGCAAACAAGGATTTTGCTTTAAAGTATTTAAATATAATGCCAGTCTTGAGAAACTGTACATTTTCCCAGGTTGATACAACACTTTCACAATAATTAAGCTTATTTGAGTGGAAGGACATCTCTTCTGGATAATCTTCCCATGTATTTCATGTGCAACCAGAAAGGAATTTACATTGGAAAGATATTTATGCATTTAGTTTTACATACAAGAAACTTGCTTGTCTTGAGCAGTAACATTTGCAGTGGTTTAAGAGCTGAATCTTCAATATATACTTGAACCTTCAATAAATATTTTAGCATTACTCTCCCCATCTTAGCATAAATCTAGTCAAAAGTCTCAGAAAGAAAACACGTCCCAGTTTGGAGTAGGGGGTTATGTTTGTTAATAATACTTGAAATGTTTCTTTTTCAAAGATATTGTTTCAAGGTACAGCACATTTAGCAATGTCATAGAAATACTGTTTGTTCTTATTTTCAAACAATCAAGTTGTCAGATTTCTTTTAAATGGAAGCCACAACATTGTACCAAAGTCTGCTCAGTCAGAGGTAGCTTATTAAACATATTTAGGTTTGGTTGGCTTTTGCTGTTGTTGTTGGTTGTTTTTTTTTGGTTTTGTTTTCTAATTTACAGAGATAGCACTGATCAGATGATACCACGAATCCTAAACAGATTATGTTACTGGTGCAAAACCTAGGTAGATAGTCTGGGGAGGTATAGAAGGTAAATCTGGGAAGCTACACATCACAAGATAGCCACTTGTCCCTAGACATCTAGCTAACTTCCCAAAATCAGGGGGATGCACTAGAACTGTACTGCATCTATAGACAAATTAATTCTGGTTCAAATATATTCCTTCCCAAAAATTTGCCCTAAGCAGAATCTCCGTGTTTTTAACCAGGGATATAAACGTTTCCCACTACCTTAAAACAGATAAGATGAGCCCAGATCCACTGTCTTCTTAAAATCTGAATCTTTCATTTAAGGGCCCAACCAGAGGAAGCCTGTGTCAGAAGAGAAGCCAGAAAGATATTCCCTAGAAAACTATTTTTCTATCCATATACTTATGATCAAAATTAATTGCTCTGCACTATAGGCTTGCAACACTATTCTCTCTTGCCTACAACAAAGCACCTGAATTTATGTCCGTAAAATAAAAATCAGATTCTCAAACAGGATAATTCTACTGATCTTCAGTACAAAATACTGAATTAGTCTTTAAGGGGTAAATCCACATAATCTAGAAATTTACTGTAGAAGACAAGGCATATGGAGATTTCAGTATAATCTTATCTACACTACTATTATTCAGTTTTACTCCCTTGTCAACTGTAATTTCCTATGCTGCATTTAGAACTCTATCATCCCTAGGCATATAAGGATTTAATGTTTGTCAAAAAGTCTCAATAAGCCGTATGTGTTCATGTATATACAATGCCATTTTTATCTCAGGCAATATATGTATGCTAATATACCTGGGTCTGAGAGCTGAACAGCTCTCAAAAGTACCTGGATTTGGTACTTGAGCAGCTTTGTAAAATGTATTTTTATGGTTGCGTTACAAACAAGTAAGTACTTTTATGCATATTAAAAATACTCCTTGTTAATGTATGTTAACCAGACTGTTCTGTATTGTAAAGAAACCTATTATTTGTCATGATCAGTCAGGGGACCCATTTCTATGCAAGTATCACAGAAATCACTACAGAATTGGAATGCAGCGACACAAAGCAAACTTTTTTACACAGCTGAAGCCTTTGCATACAGAACAGAATAGGAATCCCTAAAGAATAAGTGTTCAAATACAGTATTAGAGCACATCTTGAAGCGTAGCTTAGCTAATAGCACAGATTGAGCAGAATTGATTTTATTCAGTTATTTAAATCTCATTATATATGGCCTATTTAATTCCCTCTCCATTTAAATTGATATGAAATATAAAACAACCTCTAAATAATTTAGTACAAAAAAAGTACAAGCTAATTAAAAGCTAAAACTCGAAATCCAAACACATTATAAGAACCTCTTCTTTTAAGACTTTTTTTTACCTTTTGTTTGCTGGTTTAAAGCTGTCTTTTGTTTTGCTTTTGAGAGACAAGGAGTTTCTGTAGGGCTGTTTGTTTTGGTTTCTTTCCAGAGTAAAAATACCTTACAAAAAAGACCTTAGGTTTCAGTTGCTTTGATTTTATGCTACCAGTAAGGGTTTGTGGGTTTTTTAATGCTATTGAAATTGTAATTAAATGAATAAAACCTAAATGTTGTATTCTTAACCATGCAGTATGATTTTCCATAATTATAAATGAAAATAAATGTCATCATGATTATTAATCACTCTAATTATAACTTGAGCACTTAAATGCCACTTTACAACATATTACCAAGGACAGACTTTGCTGGCAGATGTCATTGGGAAGGATGGAGGGGGCAGCAGAAAGAGGGTGCATTAATGCAGCAGCACTTTCCATGTGCAGATCCATGTGCACCAGCAATATAGAAGGCAAGAATTAAAAATAATCTCTAATTTACGAATTGCACTACTGTATACTTCATTCTTCTGCCAATTGGATCTTACGACAGATGTGTACAAAAAGAACGGAAGCTTTTCTGGGTCTCCAACAGTATTCAGCTAAAGATCTTCCTGATAACATAATAAATGTAACATCTAATTAACATTTTCAATTAATCTCTATTATCTAGTTTCAAAATATAAGAACTACCTCCAAAGATTTGATTTTCTGTTACTGACTGAAACCACATTGTCCTCACTTTTTTTCCTTCTTACTTTTTCTTGTAAATTTATAGTGTTTTTATACCTCAAAAGATCTATTTTCAAATGAACATTAAGACACTTATCTTCACTTTCTTGACCAGGGCCGTATATAGTGTTCTGCAAATAATCAGCACACAGTTTCAAAACTTCTCAGTTTTATTCCTATGCTTTAATATTTTAGTCATAAAATCTATTAATGAAAATCTGGTTTTGAAATAAGAAAAATGGATCACCGTTTCTGATAAAAAGAAAACTGGTTATTAGTTCCAAGAAGTAAAGAAATGCTTAAGTAACATTATTCAAAATATTCTTACTTAGCATCCTCATTAGTTAAGAGCAGCCTGGACACAAAGCTCTTTGTGAACCATTATCATCTATTATCCAAACTGTTCTCTGACTCTCTCACACATACACACAAAAATTGGTGCCTGCAATTGTCTAACCCATAAAGCCAAACCTTATAGAACCTGGCAACACCCGGACTTTATATTGTCAATTTGAACCTTAGATCTCAAATGCGAGAAGAGACAAAGACCATTTTTTTATTTAGAGAAGTGTTGCTTTGTAGCTTAATTAAAGCAATGTCTGACAGTTCAGAAGATGAGAATTTGCTTCTCCTGCAAGGTCTGACAGCATCCTCAGCTCCAATGTGATAATGCAACTTAGGCAAGAAATAGTGAAACCTGACATTAAACCTTAGCCCCTAGCTCTGCAAAACTCAGACTTTAATAGCCTTACCTTTCTTATATTTCCACTAATTTATTTAATATAAATATGTGACAGACAACTAAGTAAGAACGTGTATCTAGGATCTTTTAACTGAAATTTTGATACAGTTTAAATGAATGCCTGAAATGAGCTTTATACCTATTAGCAAACACCAAGAGCATTCTTTTCATATAGCAACCTACTGTACTTTAGCCCTATTTTAGGGAGTTCGAACACATTCACAACTAAATGTCAACACAGTAGTAACTCAACTATAATCCAAGTGACTCAGGAATTTTTCAACAATTTTTTGTAGGATTTTCTTTTGTGGGTTTTGTTTTGCTTGTTTTTTAATTAAAACCAGCCATTTTTCTGAATGAAGAACTTTTATTGAAAGTTGACAACTATTTTTGTTGTCAAAAGATAGTTCCTTGCATCTACAGTAGAATTATTGGTCCAAATAGATATTACAACAAGGAAAAGAAAAGGGAGGGAGAGGAGGGGAGGGGAACTCCAAACCAAACAAAAACAACCAAAGAAAAAAAGGAAAAAGGAGAATTTTTTTTTTTTTTTTAAAAAAAGGGAAAGTAAGTACACATTTAAGATTAAGTTATCTGTGTGTCAAACTTATCCTCCAGCTCAAAGAAAATAAGAACTCGGACCACAGCCCTTAAAACCTCAGTTTAAGGGCCAGGTGTTAAAGGCACATCTCTGCCAGGTTCAGAACAGAGACAAGTGGCAAATACCCATCTGACAGTAAGACTCGCCTACACCTGAAAGTTGTTTTATGTCTTGATCAGGTTAAGCAACAATGTATTTTACATAGATTCTTGTATCACACCCTTCAGTGTAACACAGTTTAAAGCAGCGGTTTCTTCCCTCTGGCATGTACTACAGAAATAAATATGAACTTCCGTTCACCCTAGTTTATATGAAATGAGAAGAGACATTCTTCTCCAGTTTCCAAAGAATATGCATATCAAAAATTTTCGTCCTTTCAGGTGTGACTAAGAATACCTTAAGGATACAGTCTGGCAGAAATACTGTCATTTACTTCCAATTGACTACAAAGGATGATATGAAGGAGCTATCCTATGGAATAAATGATTAATTTTATTCCTTTTCACCTCCAGCTAGCTGACACACTGGAACACTAGCAAAAAAAAAAAAAAGAAATTTAGAAAAAGGAAAAGAAAGGAAAGGGGGGAGAGTAATTTTTCTGTCATTTCTGCTACATCTGTTCTCAAGATAGATTTGATATTTTACCTTCCTTGGTTCCCCAAATTCTGTGGTTTTCTAGACTAAGCTTCAGCTCACTTTGAGCTTGCCAGCTGTTGAGGCATGACTCCTGGAACTCCAGCATGCTTTTCTGTTTTCCAGAAACAACAACTGGAAACAATGCTGCAGGCAAATTCTCTGGGGTATGTGCCACCCTCATAACTGAGAGATACACAGGAACCTGTGGTTCCTGTCAAGCCTGAAGAGTCAATCTCTGGGCCATACCAAGTGCTAAAACACCTGGCAAACGCCAGTGAAGTGTGAAAGGCGGAAATATTGCTGGGACTACATTTTATCACACCACTAATACCGCCTGGCATAGCACAGACATAGTGAATGAGCCCTTGACTCTGCTTATTCCAGTCCCTTCCACAAGAAAATAATTGATTGGTAGCAAGTTGTCAGCTCGCTATACACTGCAATTCTGGCCAGTTCCTAAGCTGTCAGCACAAGAAAGCAAAAAGTCCATCTTCCTTACTCTCCACCCCTGCGTAGCTTGATGAGCAGTAGGAATTAGCCTTGCTTTAAATGCCAGACAGCACACAGATGCACATGGCTGTCACTGGAAATACACATTCAAATGCTACTAGGTTTTCTCAAAGAAAGTTCTCTTCCCTTAACATGCATGGACGGAGAAAGAGGCCAGATTTAATGTGAGATTAAATTACAATAAATTCAGCATAATTGTTTTTTTAATGAAATACTTTGCTTATCAGGAATGCAACTAAGGATAAAAATCATAATGAATCTCCATTCCCTGCTGCATGCAATTCCTTGGTAGAAAAGTATCCAATGAAAATGAAAATGAGAGATAGAAGCTGCTCAACAATGCTGAAGGCATGCTCTTTTGCTTCTTCTTATTCAGTAAAAGCTGTCAAAAATCCACATCCTCTGGTGTACTTGCATTTAGCACAGGGGCTTGTCGATTATTTATCACAGAGTTCTGTCAGACTGGGATTAAGACGTCCTAAAATTCCCAAGAGGGTAATTCATCATAACACAATATAGTGTGTGAATAATGGACACCCACAAAAGGCTCAGCTGACATGATGGAAGTGAATGATAGGTGAATTGAGGTCACAGGCTTGATGTGAAGACATCGGACAATGCATACCCAGGCTGTCAGTCAGCCATTAAAAAGGAGAAAGTACATGAATATGAAACAGCAAACAAACAGACTGGCTTTTGTTCCACTGTTCCTAACAGCTTGAAGAAAATAGATGCTGGAGCTAATGAACACATCCACACTATGTGCCAGTGCACTTCTACAGTGGCTGTTACAGCTCCAAGTCCGACAGAAATATCCTGTATATGTTCCAGTTATGGATTAATAAGGCCAAGTGTGGGGTTTTCTTTTGCTAGAGATAATGTGGTTTGTTTCTGCCTTTTTCCACTCCTGATATATTTAGAATAATAGAATTGTTTTGGCTGAAAGAGACCTTTAAGATCATCAAGTCCAATCATTAGCCCAGCACTGCCAGGTGACCAATAAACCATGTTCCTGAGCACCACATCCACACGTCTTTTAAATACCCCCGGGGTGATGACTCCACCACCTCCCCGGGGCAGCTTGCTCCAGTGCTCAACAACCCCTCCTCTGAAAAAAATGTTTCCTAATATCCAATTTAAACTTCCCCAGGTGCAACTTGAGACCATATCCTCTTGTACTATTATTTGCTAGTTGGGAGAACATACTGATCCCCACATTGCTACAACCACCTTTCAGGCAGTTGTAGAGAGCTAGAACATCTCCCCGAAGCCTCCTTTCTCTTCAGGCTAAACAACCCCAGGTCCCTCATTCACTCCTCATAAGACTGGTTCTCCAGACCTGTCATCAGCTTCATTACCATTCTTCAGACATGTCCCAACACCTCAACATCCTTCTTGTAGTGAGGGGCCCAAAACTGAACCCAGGATTCAAGGTGCTGCCTCATGCAGTGCCAACTACAGAGGGATGATCACTGAGCATGAGAACTGTGTTTCAGTAACAAACAGCATTTTAAATCAAAGCAAATTTACATTACATATGCTTTGATTTACTACCCGCTTCACTAGTCTAGAAATATCATTGACTCTAAACCTTTCCTTAATAAATGACTAAGAAAATAGAGCTAGCGCTTGTAAAAAAACCAGAAGTTAAATGAAAATCTTGCCTGTGTTCAAACAAGGCTACAAAATTCTTGGTGTTCCAGTGAAGAGGACATTTCACAAAAGAGGTCACCTCACATCAGAACACAATTTATGTTACTCCACTTCTAAATGTAATGCACAACTGTTTCCATTCAGGGCACTCTTTCTCCCTGACAGGTATTTTTGTCCAATAATAAAGATGTTCTTTATCTTGCGTGCTACTTCCCACCAACAGAGATGGGAATAAAAAAACACTGCAAATACTATGTACAATTATTTGTAGGATCCATCTATTCTTCTGATCCCGTCATCTCACTTCATCCACTTTTGTATTTAATTGATTTCATCACTGGTACTAAAAATGTATTTAAAAATACAGCAAGTGCACATGAAAAATAACCTTATATTAGTGTCAAGTCTAGTCTAGTCTAATCTAGTCTAGTCTTGGAGTGGATTCTCAGAATGTCTCCTTTTTCCGCTCTTACATAAGTGAGTAGATCAACCTGCCAGCTACGTGTGTCCATGTGTTACTCCTGTCTCCCAAGTTACTGCAAATTCAACATAACTCAGTATCAATCAGAACTGGTAAAAAAAGTCCCAGCTGTGGTTTCTGCCGCTACCTTGCCTTCAAATATTCCTATATGTCAGTCTTATGTCAGAGCCTGCCTCCTCAATCTGCCTCTTCCCTGAAGATCCCTTTCAGGAGTCTCCACAGCTTCCAGTTCCTCCTACTTCAGCTTGTAGCACAGTCCCAGCACTGAAGAAAGAGCTCATTTTTGCAGAGACAGACTGTGGTGGGTTAACCTTGGCTGAGCGCCAGGTGCCCACCAAGCCACTCTATCACCCCCCCTTTCCTTCCCCGCTCCCTCCTCAGCGGAGCAAAAAAGAAAAGGGGAGGAATGAATATAAGATGAGAAAACAAAAAGCAGTTTAATAATAATAATAGA
>VZZY01003310.1:0-20704 GCA_013400335.1 Eurystomus gularis | reverse complement strand
TCTGGAGGACAACGGCACCGGCCCCCCCCTCCTCCTCCTTCCCCCTAGCTTTATAGCTGAGCTGACGTCATATGGTCTGGAATATCCCTTTGGTCAGTTTGGGTCAGCTGTCCTGGTTGTGTCCCCTCCCAAGATCTTGCCCACCCCATCCCACTGGAGGGGTGAATGCTGGGATCCTTGCTCAGCAGTAGTCACAACACAGGTATGTTATCAGTACCCTTCTAGCTCCCAGCACAAAACACTGCTGCTAAGTGGAAAACCAGCTCAGTCAGACCCACTACACAGACACATAGTTTTTACCTGTTCAACCACTCACAATTCTCAATCTAATGCATAAAAGCCCTAACTCATCCTGAGTATTCAGGAATAATTAAGCACCACATCCAGTGCTCAGAAAGCCAGTTATATAAATCATACAATAACATCTTTTTCTCCCTGGGTTTAATTTAAGATCCCAAGTTCCCCCCTGTGACTGCATGCTAACAAACCCCTAGTTTTCAGAGATCCTGAAAAACACAATAAAGCTTTGCTGTACTGAAAAGTCAATTGTTATTGGGTATTTTCACTTTTCTCATTAAATTCTTATTGTGTAAAAGTAAAATTACAGGGCAGTTTTAAAACTCAAGTAAGAATGAATATAATGAGTAGTTGAGCTATTTTCACCACAAGGACCAAGGAACAGAATTTTTTGCTTTGTTTACATGGCTAATATTTTGTGGATAACCCTCTTTCTATTTATCGAGATACATACCTCTTTATTGACATATCTGTATTAGCAAATAGCATTTTACAGTGGAGCAGGGAAAGACATTCCATCTGTAGAGTGAAGCAGTTGGTGTTGAGATCCTGCATCCCCATTACATGTCTGTGCAAGCTGACTCTGAACTAGCTGTAGAACTGTGAAATTAATGTCTATCAGAAGTTGAAAAACTTTAAAGGTACTCCTAGACATCACTTTCTCTCCATTCCCACCTCCTTCTCTACTGTTTGTTAATTTAGCCAATGTTATTCTCAACACATATCTACAGAGCTCCAGTTCAGACTATTCACTACTCATGATTAACAGTGCTAGAACAACATACATATTTAGGTTGCCAAGTCAAATACTAAAAATCAGGAAAAGACCGTAAAAGTATATTTTTCCCCTTATACTAAGAAAACTAGATGTTTATGAAAAAAAAAAACGAGTATATAGCTAATCAAGCAGAAAAAAACACTTGAAAAATGGACTTTCACCCATAAATTCCCCTTCTTCAATACTGTATTAAATGCTATTTCACTCTGAGTCATTTTAAAATTCACTCAGGGCTGGCAAAGTATTTGATCAAACAAGTCTCAAATGTCTCCTCTCTCTCCGTTCTGCCCTGGTAAGGACATGTGAAGTATTGTGTCCAGTTCTGGGCTGCCCAGCTCAAGAGAGACAGGGAAATACTGGAGAGAGTCCAAGGAGGGCTACAAGGATGATTAAGGGACTGGAACATCTCCTTATCAGGAAAGGCTGAGAGCCCTGGGGATGTTTAGCCTGGAGAATATAAAGCTGAAAGGGGATCTGATCAATGTTTATAAATACCTGAAGGGTCCGTGTCAGGAAGATGGGACCAGTCTCTATTCAGCGGTGCCCACTGACAGGAAAAGGGGCAGTGCGCACAAACAGAAACACAGGAAGTTTCACCTCGACATCAGGAAAAGCTTTACTAAGAGGGTGAGGAGGTTGCGGAGTCTCCACTACACAGAAGTTGTGGAGTCTCCTTCTCTGGAGCCTTTCAAGACCTATCTAGACACATTCCTGCCCCAGGTGAACCTGTTTTGGCAGGTCGGCTGGGCTAGATGATCTCCAGAAGCCTCTTCCTACCCCTACCATTCTGTGATTTACTTTCTCTCTGCTCAGTAATCCAATTCTCAAAAAACTAAAATGATATTCAAAAATTTTCAGAAATGTCAATTAGATGTTACTTGGTTTCACATAAGCAACTACCTAAGTAAAACCAAGATAACAAACCAAAAATTCAAACATCACATTGTGGAATAGACTGCTTAAAAAAGGAGAGCATATTTTTTATGCCAGTAGCAGGTTTAATATATTTTTTTGTTATTTATCTAGTCTATAAAGACAAGCTTTCTATCATTCTGAAGCTGACATTTCTATATATCATTTGGGTTTAGTGATAAATGTTAAAAATAGTTGTATATGAAATATAAAAAAAAAGCATAGTTTTACATTATTTTGTAGTTACTTCTAGAAATCTGAGTTATTAATTATTTATATTTTTGAAACGTAAGTGAAGCAGTCACCTCCAACTGAATTTCAATTGATTAATGGCAAGCTTACATTTAAGCATATCTATGTCCAAGCAGATATACGTTGGAACATAAGTCAGGAAATGACAAAAGACAGACATATATGCCTGACATGTGGTACAATGTTCCTGAAAGGAAGAAAGCAAATTTTAATGCAGATGAGCTTAAAAAGATCCTTTATATAAATGCATAGCAGTTGTATATGAAATATCATTGCATTTGCAGCAATGGCTGCAAATATGAGGCAAGTGAAAAACTCTATAACATCATATGATGCAGTACTTTGTATTTTTATGTGAAAAGATGTCAATGCTGGGACCACATGGACCTATAAAAAACAAGAACAAGCACTGTGACAAAAATGCGAATCCACTCAGATGAGATATTAATAAATTTTAGTTTGTTCTGACTGTATATACCATCACACACAAAATAAGTGATATCAAAGGACCACTTAAAATCCAGCAAGGCCTGAATTAAATTTACCTTTCCAGGAGTCTCTTTAAGTGTTGATGTTAGTAAGGTCAGCAAGAGAACCAGGAAGAAACCTGGATTAGAGCACTGATACCTTTTGTGAACTGAGCCCAAACCAGGGGAAGAAGATTTAAGACTGAAACCACTTTATGGTTTACGGCAGCCCGATAA
The DNA here is from genome assembly GCA_013400335.1 of Eurystomus gularis. Lineage (NCBI taxonomy): Eukaryota > Metazoa > Chordata > Aves > Coraciiformes > Coraciidae > Eurystomus > Eurystomus gularis. Next base: position 17,761 of record VZZY01003310.1, on the reverse strand, counting down.
GATGATCTGACCAGGTGTAAGAGTTAAGATATACTCCAGCATGACTACGTAGAACTGATCATAAATAAGTAATCTTTTCTGGTCCTTTGTCTCCTATTAAGATTTACACAAGGATAACAACAGGCACATTCAAATGCCACCCTTTCCTTCAGCACTAGTTCCTTTTGCAAGAGGACATGAGAAAAAGGCTTCTAAGATAAAATCTTATCTGTTTCTAACATGAAGATAAAAATGGCTTCTTCCAGCTTTGTTCCTCAAAATGACTATGCAATTTTTGTCTAAATGTTTAAAAAAACAAATGCAGCCTGAGTTAACCGTAGGGACAAAGTTCAGAAAAAATGGTTAAAATTTCTGATAGAAGTAACAAAAAATAGATTTATGTCATGAAAATAATTGTCAGTACTTCAAAACCAGCACACCTCACTGTAGAATGACAACTTCAGACTTGCTCTGAATTGCTACTTGAATACACTTAATTGAGATTGAAAAGGAAGAATATGCAACAAAAATGCACAACTGTTTTTGTCACATTTACCTTCAAAATCTTTATAGCTCTTTTCATTCTCTGAGTAACTATCATGGAATTTTAACACAAACACCTGAGTTCCATCAATTATGGTATGCTAAAATACTTTATATTTGAAAAATTCACATTCACAAAGAACTACACCTGCTATTCTCTTTTAATAGTCATCTTGCCACCTCCTGCCCCCAATTAGGAAACCTGGGCTCTTTTCTTTATTTACCCAGGTAAACCCTAAGTAGATCTACTATGTTCATAGCCTTCTTTACATTTCTTCTATAATAGAGTCATAGAATGGTTTGGGTTAGAAAATATCCTTGTAATAAGATTCTTATATTGTGTTTTAAACACGAATTCATTGCATTCATAAGTAAATTATGAAGAACTACTACTTAACGGAAATTATGCAGGTCTGTACTGGTTAAAGCAAAAGCTGGTGTAGCCTAGAAGCCTCTCTCTGAGAGGAATGAACCTCCTGATCTAGAATTTCTATCTGCATCACAGTACTTCATAGTCTTTGAAAGAACAGCTTTTTTAATACATTTATATTTTGACATTCACAATAACCTACAATCTGTGTTCAGAGAAGAAATACCAAAATATTTTGTTTGATTTAAACAAAGACAGCACAATAATTTCATTTGATGTTTCCTCATTGTTAATACTTTAAAAAAACCTATCAAATCATTTCAAAGTCACTCTCTCCATGTCATTTTTGAAATTGGCTATTCAATCAGCCTTCTACCATACCCTCCACAACCACCTCAGTCCTACTTTTTGCCAATTGAAATCCAAGCCTATCTCATCTCCTAAGCAAACTCTTTTATCTCAGTTTTACAGGAAAGGGTTTGCAACAAATCATCACAGGTTGCAATTAGACTAGACGGCCTTTAGAGGTCCCTTCCAAACCAATACATTCTATGATTCTAAATCCATCTTCTTATTGTGTTGTAAACGGCCACAGAAAATCATCGGGAAGCTTTGCCACTCCTAGTCTACCATCTTCATTTCTGATAATTCCCTACTTCAAGTCCTCCACTGCTTTGAAATGACAGTATTTTCAGAATATGACACTATTCAACTGGAAGGGAAGTATTTAACCTTCTGGAATGGTGGCTGGCTCTTGACAGCCCTGCTTGAGCATGGGAGTTGGACCAGATGTCCTCTAGAGGTCCTTTCCAACTTCAACCACTCTTTGATGTAGCTTCAGGTTAAGATATTTTGGTTTAGGTATTCATCCTCATCTAACTTAAGTAGAGGTATGACCAGCACAGTCATTAGTGTCCAGACAACACTTCACCTTGAATGAAGGTGTCCACCTAAAAGTGAGAAAAATGGCTCACTACAGTGACTTTAGATATCTATACCTGAAGCTGGATCTAAGTGTCGGTAATAAATTCTAAACATAAATCTAGAAACATAAGCCCACAATACTCTGCAAGAATGCACGGGAATTACTTAAGTCCCATTTACATTCCACATGTAGATCCCTGGTTTTGTTCTTGAAAGAGATCAATGTCAGATGATAAAGATTGCTGCTACAGAGCTAGAATGAATAAGAATATGAATTCTGATGGTGAGTTTTTGGCTTGGTTTGGATTTTTTAAGGTTATAGCTCCAAGGCAGAAATACAGTATTTTTCTCTTTTTTGGGTGAATTTTCTGTACTTCGAGAGATTTGGGGTTTTTGACAAGATTAATTTAGATTCTATATTTTCTGCTTTGTGAGTCTAAGAGGTAATATTGATCTGTGCCTTGAAAGTTTACTCTCCCTAACAACACTCGATATTTGTCATTAAGCCAAGACCATTTGTCACTTTCTTTCACTAAAATGAGTCATCTTCTGAACATTTCCTTTGTTGTTTAAGGTCTAATATAACTATTGATTTATTGTCAATACATCATATCTTCACTCTTAATGGAATCTATAGAATTATTCTTCCTCATTCTTTTCTTTAATTGTCATCTGTGGAAGTTACAAACAGACATTCTATCTCGCACTCAACTCTGAAAGGTAAAGGGCTGTTGTGATAACAATGACAGTTATTTATTTTCTTACTCCTGTCTTTGTGTTTAGACATCTTTTCCCTCATAATGGATAATGGTTCCCTTTCAGGAGCTAGAAGAATTACTTCTGAAGATGCTATTTTGTTTGCTTAGTGAAAAAAAAATTCTATTAAAACAGAGGGTCAATTCCAGTCTGATTTCAGGAACCGTAAGATAATTTGTTTGGAAGGGACCTCTGGTGGTCACCTGCTCTGGTCCCCACTCAAAGTACGGTCAACTTCATAGTTAGACCAGGTGGCTCAGGGTTATATGCAGTTTATTTATCTCCGGGATTGAGATTCCAAAATACGTCTGGGCAACCTGTTCCAGCAGTGACTATCCTTCTTCTTAAAATAATTTTGCCTAACATCTAATCACAGTTTCTAATGGTGCAAGTTCTATCCATTGCCTCTTATCCTTTTTCTGTGAAAAAATTCAACAGTGTATTGAAAATGAAAGAAACTGCATTTCATAAATACTCCAAATAGGTTAAAAATCCACATCAAGCAAAAAGCATCAAGGAAAGCAAGCTTGCCACTTTGTGTGTATGTACCTTACATGGTAACTTCCATAACATTATTTTAAGAAATCACCTCCCTCTTACCCTCATTCTCAAAATATCCTATTTTATTAAGTTTCTTTGACTCTGAACCCTTTAAGAAGTCTAATTACACAAGCTATCATAAAACTACCATTGTAGAAAAAGCAAATGCCAGTTTCATGAGACTTACTAAGTTTTAATACTACCAATATATTACTTTTAATTTCAAGAAAATTAAAATAAGTTTGAAATATGAAAAATAGAATAATCGAGAGAAAAACTGGAAGTATTCAGACAGAGGTGTTCAGAGTATGTCTGTGACCATCTCTCCATTGTAGGAACAGACATGAATCTTCTGTTTATCCCAATTAAAATTTTATGGACAAGGTCCTTGAAATTTCTCTATAATTTGCATTTGTAATTTACCTGGGGTCTTTTTTAAAAAATATATTTGAAAATAATATTTAAAGTTCTGATACAACACCTGCTGAAATTCACCACATGGCTTCATATAAGTTTGAGACCAAGTATATGTACAGAGTAATCTAAGTAAACCCAACAAGTTATGTGTAAAATTATGGTAACCATCACTACTATGGAAAATATTATCCATTAATTTTTACTGAAAGGAAATTTTATAAAGAATAATTTCATAGAAGGAATTAATCGATGTTCATTTCTTTAATCTCCTATTCATTGCAGGGTCAAAACAGAAAAATCTTATGAAAAGCAGTTAAGGACACAACATAAATACTTTCTGAAGGAACTGAATGTGAAGATTTATCATCATTTAATTTCAAAATCATAAAGAATAGTCCCGATGTATTTTGGATACATGAGTATTTTCATTAGTCCTTTGGCTCCAACTATACACCACAGGGAACCAGGCACTGTAGCATTAAAAAAATTATACATCTTTTAACACGCTTATTTCTTTCAAAGCAAGGACTTTTTTTACAAGGGAGAAATTTTGCTGGCAAATTTTTTTCTGGGTATCTAACTCTTCTGATTTAATATAATTTCTCCTTTATGTAATACAGTAAATTGTGGTATATACATATATAAAAATGTTATTAAAACACCAAGCAGTAAAAATATTACTATTACCTTTTAGGTATACAATTGGGGGTTTTTGTGTGAGATTAGTCAGAACGTACTGGCTAAGATACTTAACTAATCTTTTTGTCTGTTCCATTTTTTTTGTATAAGGAAATAAAAGCAATGTGCTAGTCTTAAAGGTAGTTTTCTTGTAATGCACTAAGAGATGTAGGTCAGGAGTAGACCTGGAGGGGGAAACTGCTCTCTTGATGCACCCAAATTTCTTTGGTATTTCCAAGGGCAACTACTTTCCCCTATTGTTTCCTCAAAGGATCTTCTTTTCCATGTCCCAAGGCTTACATCTACCTAAGATTTTGAATACTAAGTAGTCTGCAAAATGTTTTCTGGGAGATGGGATAATATCGCGATGTCAAGAATGAGAGATTCAATAGCTCAATTCCCCAGCCTGCATGCAAGTTGTAAGCAGTTTACTCTCAAGTTATAAAAGAACTGGCAGCAAGGCAGTAAAAGAAGTAAACGCTTCTTCTAAAGGCAACTCACTCCATAGCTAATCATGACAGGATTCACATTCTAAATAATTATATTAAAACACCTTACTAAAAGAAAAAGCCCTCTACAAAATAAATGAAGAAATTACAAATTCCAATCCATATTTCATACTGTGAAAACAAGAATTCAACAGATGCATATTTTATGAACACAGCAATAAAAGTACAGCCAGTTTTCCATATTCATAAAAAGTGTTGCTGAAAATAATCGTATTCATCTTCAGGAAAATATAAATTCTCCCTATCACATTGTGCAACATTCTATAAAGGAAAAAAACTAAAGGCTTTTCTTTACATGACAGCTTGTTCATCTAGTTTGTCTTATCTGGGCAATCCAGCCTTCTTCACTTCATCTATTAGGCTATTTCACCCTTCCAGTCTGTTCTCAGCTTTGTGTGTGTAACCATTGACTGGCAGCGGTAGCCTTTCAAGCAGGCTCTGTGGAGTAATTTGAAACATTTAATGACAGTGAACCGCTCATAAGTAAGTTTTACCTAATAATTGACCTCAATGGTACTGTTAACCATTTTTTTGACTTTGCCTTGGGACTCCTGGCTGCCCAGTACATTCAATTATTGCCTCTAATCAGTGCTTAACTATTAACGTTAAAGGATTTGACACGTTAAAAGGAAAGTGATTGAAGAAATTGCTGCTTTTACTGTGTCAGTTCTCACAACCACACAGGATATACCCACTCTGGAGTTCTTCAGCTAGTGAGCAGCCATCATCCACATGCAGAGAGTCAAATGCATCGCTCTGAGGAGCCAAATCCTCATTTCTAGATGCTGTCTGCAGGCTGAACTGATGTAGGGTCACTCAATACCATGCCATGCCACACCACTTGAATGCATCAGGAGATTGATTCCTGCAGATCTACACTCTCTGTGGATTTAAAATCCTTCTTTACTTTGAAACATCAGCCACCACAAGAAATAACTTCCAAAGAAACACATTACATCACAGAAATGTCTGCTTTTAGGAAGACCTGTCCATTTTACAGTGGATTTTCAGGGACATCTGCAAGTCCCCTTAGAATTTAGCTTTTTAAACATTCCTCCACTCATGGTACAAGTCAGCTACAAATTAATTGTTACAAGGCATTCCCTTACCATCCAAATATCCAATAACTGCCTATGAGCTTTCCACTGAAAAAGCTGGTACCAGTCACTATCAGAGACAGACCCTACAATGAACAACCACTGGTGTCACTCAAGATTGGCAACTGCTACATTATAGTTCAGACACATTTTTAATCTGGTGCTCAAAGATCTCCACTACTGTCCTGTTTTAGGACAAACGGCCCAATTCATCATAGCAAGGGAATATTCCTTTCCTTGATGAACAATGAAATGTTGTGTATGGTGGAAACCCCACTCTCCTTTCACTTAAGGGCTGCACGCATTGTCAGTGCAATATTACTTCTACCAAACCGCTAATCTCAAAAAAGCTTGGTATTGTCTTTTGTTGCTTTGTTTTATTTTCATGGGCCTTTAACAGGCAGCACTGCTGCTGAAGCTGCTAGTCAGAACCCTAATAGAACCCTAATTAATTGTGTTCTCTACCCCTCTCTTGATCCACAGTAATAACATGCACAATGCAAATACCAGTGCACCAGCCAGAGCTCTGGTAACCCAGTCACCAGCCTGACAGATGTAGAATCGTTCTGCTCCTGTTACAACCTTTCTATTTCTAAGACCCCTAAATGAGCCTCTGTGGCACAGTCAGCTGCTGTCCGCTGCACAACAATCTTTAAAGACAGAAAGGTCTTGACTCAAAGCAGACCAGGAGAAGACTCTTGATACCTGTATATACTGCTTTATTCACAAACCTTTCATCCATGGCACATTCAAATGTTGCAAGTTAGCTTATGCTGGAATACATCTAGAATATAAATTTTCCCATTGTAAGTCTTCACACCCACGCCATACAGGAAATACTCCAGTTCTGCACTAAGATCAGTATTTGCACTAGTAATACTGTCAATTAACTACACTACTAATTCTTCAGATAATGAAAGCTGTTGCTCTGTTGAACCTCAGAAAAAGACATCAAGTCAATCTGGCTTCTGCCAAATATTCATTGTGTTAATTTTCTTCCTGTTTGGATCAAAGCAGAAGAGACTGCACAAAACTGGATTTGGCTGCTGACAAAAATATTTCCATTCAGAATGGCAATGTAGTCAAGAAAGACCCAGTTGCATGGATCTCTGAGTTTCCTGTAATTATTTGTAAGGAAAACAAACACACAATCTCCACGAGAGAGGAGGAAAAAAAAAAAAGAGAATTGAGTTACCTGTCACTCGTGAGTGCTTGCAATAAATTCCATTTCAAAGAAGTTGAGTTAATCTTCATTTGGAAGCTAAGATGAATAAATATCATAACTACACATGCTGCTGTATTTACCAATATTATAATATTTCACACGGATTTTTTACTGGTTCACTTCCTCAAGTGTTTTCTAACTGAAGAATTTAATTTCAAGTCCATCTAGTACAGCAGAGTGTTGTACACATGAAATAGTACTCAAATGTTTATGTGTCCTTTATGTACTGATCTTTGCTGCTCTAACACAGTCAGGCTCTTTATCACGGTCTATTCTTATTCTGTCATTGTTTATTCATCTAATGGTATTTATAAGGACATGATCTGGATGTCAGAAAAAAAATTTAACAGTATAGCACAAGTGGATAGTTAATTTATCTGAAATAGAAAAATGAATTATATGAATGAGCAAGTACTATGTGGACACTGCACTTATCCCATTCTCAGTCTTCTTTACAATGTATATACATACAACAAATATTTCGAGAATTGTCATCACAGTTCCTCAAACATAGCAGTTTCTACAAGCTTCTGTAAGCGTGAATCAATCCATACTACAGAAATTATCTTGTTCTAATTATGATATACTTCCAAATATTCAGAAGAATCATGCTCAGTTTAAACCTGTTTATTCTGTTGGAACATATTTATGCCATAAGTTTTGGCAGTAAATTGCAAATCCCACTAGAAATAGCTATTAAGCTGGATAATAAATCAGTGTCTAGACAACGGCATCATATACCTGCCATCACAGTAAAAAGCAGCTGCTGATGACTTTCAGATACCACCAAAATGGCCACAAGTTATTTGAAACACGCAATGATGCTAATTCATACAACTGAGGTGGACCAGCCTCTGCCAAGCCAGCCTGAGGATCTCAGCTTTCACAGCAAGAATGCTTTTCTCAGTGAAAGGGAATGTAACAGAACCAAGTCTCTTTCTAACTCGGACTATGAATAAAATAGATTGAAGGAGGAGGGAGGAGAGGAAAAGTAATTTTCCCTAGCCTTAGCAACACTCTGAAATCCAATACAAGTGGATTTTCAATCCAATCCAGAACAATCTGAGCAGTACCCATTCCCCAGGGTGTACACACAAGGATGGTGTGGGACATGGACACAGTCTAATAACCTCTTAATATTGTTCTGCAGTCTAAAGCTCCCTTGCCAAGTTCTCCATGACTGAAACATTTCATGTTTTTTCTTTTCTTTTTAACTGATCCCTATTGAGCAGTTTATGTTTCTGACTCTCCAGTTGCAGTCAATAGGGTTTAAGCATGCACTTAAGCATAATCTCATTGTTTCTTAGGAAATAGGTCTTGAAATCAGGATGAGATACAACACTTAGTCCTATATTGTCTGTTCTTTTAAGAAGGAGAGGTATGTTTGTTCTGTATTAACAGAGCCCAAAGGACATACTGGACCTCCGGTCCCCTAGAGATTAAACAGTTTTATAACCATAAAGGACAATTCCACATGTCCACTGATTGTATGATATACTGTTTTATTTTTTCTGACTGCTGCATACAACATTTACTATAACCGTGAATAGTTTAATCCACTTTTGTGTTGCTCACACCTTCTTTGGCCTTGCCACATTCCTACTGGCACTATTGCCATTTTCTGTTTCTTTGGGTTAAGGGCATGATTTTGTTCTTTAGCTGGAAATTGCTGTCAGTGTAATGATTTGCTTGCACTGCCTGTTCTTAATACTGTAGTCCTGGTAAGTCATTGCTGTGGCTTGCACAACTCAAGGAAAAAAAGTTTTAAAACCATGATTTAGATAGATAGAGGGAAGTCACAATGTCCCATTACAAGATGAGAAGAAAATCAGCACAGCTTATTTGTGCCTAAAGAATGCCCCATCAGTCCTTAGTGATTTTTTTATTCGCAGCAGGTACCATGTATTACGCATCCAGTCCAAAGCATCTGTCGATACCTCAGGCTGCAACGAAGTGGCTGCAGGTTATTGGCAAGCCCTGGCTGGAAGGACCCTCTAGGGAAGCTCAGATATTACAGGCTCATGTTAAAAATGCTACTGGAACAAATACATTTTTGCTTGGCTGCAATATTAAAAAGTGATGTCTGACCAGTAATTAAAGAAGCTGCCAGATAACACAAAATGTGTTGCGCTAGTTAATGCATGCAGATGTCACTACAGAGAGTGATATCATAAACAAAACAGGAGACAAAGCACTAGTGCAACAAATTAACCTTTATGGGTTGAGCAGGCTGTGAGCAATGAACAGGGAGAAGATGTTTGTGTGTTGTATATTTTTTTCAATTGAGTCAGAATACCATCAGACAAACAGGATGAATATGAGCATGTCATTAGGTTTTCTGACTGCCAGTTGCTCCACGGCCACTCTATACAGGCCATTATCTTCATTTCTATATTTGAGGACTGTATACTCTTACTGTAGAAGAGCTTATTGTGCTTGGGGCTGTACAAGCACAGTGTTATTAGTTTGTGTCTGTCAGCATTTTAATCATTATGCAAAAATGCTGATAATACAGACTACCAGCCCTGCCTTTGTATAACACATCTGCCAGGAAGTTCCCTGCTTAGTTAAGCAGTGCTCCAAGAAAAGAAAAGAAAGAGCAAAAAGGAAAGAGAAAGGAGGAAAGACAGGAGGAAAAACTGAAAAAAAAAAAAGGGAAAAGGGAAAGAAAAAAAAATATATGTAAAAGGGTATTACTGCTGCATCTCAATAGGGAGCCAACCTTCCATAATGATCCAATGAATCACAGAAAACCAGAGCGATATTTAGTACTGCAACTAGAGTGAACTGGGTAATTTGGGGGAGTATAGGAAGGAACTTTTATTTTCCTGGAGATAAATCCAGGATCTGGCATCCCAAAAATTGCAGATTAGTACTTGTCACAATTTTAAGCTGGAAAGTTTTCAAGTGTCACCGCATATATACTAATATTAGGATTCTTCAGAAACTTTCCTAAAGCCATTTGTCCTGCGCATCCTTCAGCTGGTAGTTCTTTAGGTTAATTACAGACTGTACCTATGAATATTCTGAAAACAGTTATACAAAATAAATAATAAGTCTAATGTAAGTAATTTCTAGGTGCTTTTTGAGGAGACAGACTTTTGAATGAATGTATCATTACCATCTGCCTTGTCAATTCTTCTCAGTTCATGCATTATTTACCTGAGAAACTACGGTGACAGTGGTGGAGCAATAACACTCTGATTTGAACCTCCAGCTGTCATCTATGCAAAACAGGTTGAATGCCAGAGATGAAATATTCATGTTTTCACTTTTTTTTTTTTTGGTAACTGACAACACCCTAATCCATAGATGACTTTAAAGGTTCAGTATTTTGGTCATTCATTCACCTCTTCCACTGAAAATATTTTAAAAGTGTGAAACACAACATAAGTAGCATTATTTTCCTGATAGTGTGTCTTGAAATTATGGATTAATTTAATTTAATCTTGTTATTAAATTTAACTAGTATTTATTTTACTGATTTTTATGAGCAAATCAGCTTTAGGCATTTTGACAAAAGGACATAACTTTTGCTTGTTAACTACTAGATACCAGATTCAAAAAAATTGAGATGTACGGATTCCATCATGATAAGTAGGCGTTTCATTGGTTTTACTATTTACCTTGTCAGTCATGTCTTACAGCATATTGAACAGTCAAAACCTGACTTCCCTCAGACTTCGTTAGCATCCTTCTCATCCTCTCCTCAAACATGTTCAGCCTTTCTCCCTCATTAAGATGTTTCTATGTGAAACTTATTCTATCACAGAGAGCTTCAGAGAAATGGCAGAGGACGACAGATGTCTATTAAGTTGCATATGTGTTTTTAGTTTTAGAATCAATAGTATTATGGACTTGTAATATAGTTGTGTTTCTTTCTTATATTAAATTGTAAAAACTTCGAACAGGCATCATGCTCTATTCTGAATTTAGTAAAGTGTTTTGGGTACACTGCTCAAGTGGTTACAGTAAAGTTCTCCTCTTCTAGGGAAGTCATACAATTCCCTATTTGAACATAGGTCTAATAGAGTAACATGTAAAACACACCTCATGCAAAGTGAGTTTAAATTTAGAAATGCATTATCTGATATTTTTATAAAAACACTGAAATATCCCTTTTAGAATTTCATAAGCAGAAAAGGTTCATATAATTACTAGTTACTACCAACCTCAGTGTTAGAAATGTCAGACAGATTTACTGAAACACTGATTTCATTTAGCCCCAAATGTCCTATTTTAAACTGTCACACAAAATTCCCAAAGTCTCTCTCAAAGTACAAAATACTCTTAAAGGAGCCGTCAAGATTTAAGAATGTCAAGCACAAGCCTATAAAGAAATATTCTGCTTGGACATACTTTGTAAGCCTTCCTTGTTTTCTCTGAGATAACATTTTTGAAAGAAATTTAATGGTCAGTGACCAGATAAGAATATATTCTACTATATTTACTTAAATCGCTTAGGTTCATTATAGTATGAATAGTCCCACTCTTAGGCTCGAGTTCTTTCTTGCTGCATCAAGAAACTAATTTTCTAAAATTCTTTCACAGCACAATATTCTTTTGCTTTTGCACTAGCTAAGCTCAGCAGATGGTAACATTCAGAAAGGACTAAAGCATTACGATAGTATGATACTATATCAAAATATCATCAGAACTATGAGCAGCTGAGGCAAGGATTTTATGCTCCTTTGGACCTCAAACTGAGAAAAGCACTTCTGATAGAGAGAAGAAAAGCAAACTGAATGAGACTGAGGAAGCTCATTAGGCCAAAAGAGTAAGAACAAAATTTCCACAGTAAACACTGAAGTATTGAGATAAGAGAAAGCTCAAGGAGTGTGGACCAATAGATAGATATAATTGAACATTGCAGACTAAAAAGTGGGAAAGGTTTAAAAAACTGAGTGACCAAACCAAAGAAGGGGAGGAGGAAGGTTTGCAAATAAAACACTGGCAACTTTCAGTATTTCCTAATTTTATACGTGGGGCAAAAGTCAACAATTTCTTTCCCAATCAATACCAGTGGAAACATGGAAAGTAAATAAATATAATTTAATTATTCTAAATCTGATTTTAATCAATGGAATTACTGCAAGTATCTACAGGATTATAACACTACAGATCCAATATTCACACACCAATTAGCATGCACCAGAAAATAAAACCCATCTCTGCAATAACCACACTGCACCTTCATTTATATCAGTAAGTGTCTTAGAAAAACACCAAGGCAGAAGTCTGGTAACAAATTCACGCAGGAAGTTTAAGCATTCAGCAGTAAAAGGCTATTGAGTTACATTTAAACTCATTGAGTGAAGGTATTTCACATAGATCTGAAACTGTCTCTGTTTCAGAGCAACTTGTTATCCACCATGTTATTTACTCACCCGCAAGGCCACTTGCTCTACTCACTGCTCTGTATCCTCAGCAGGGAAAAACTAACCAAGATTTGTGCCAAACGAGACCAGTCCCATACCAGAGATACTCAACTGAAAACTCGGGATTTTTAGTGGATGCACAGAAGAAATCAAAAGCTTTCTGGTTGTATCAGTATTGAGTTCAGTTGAAGGTGTTTACAAAATGCAAGCACCCTGTGAGGTTAACTTGGGAGATAGACACTGTTACCATATTGGCCTCAACTAGAGCCACTCACCCAGAGCTCACTTCTCTGGGTCCTGGTGGAAAAAACCTTTACATAGTCATATTACAAAATTAAATACGAATTCTATTGATATGATCAGCATTAATTAAATGATTAAACAACCTCAGTTTGCTGGACTAACACTAAACATTCAAAGCTGTACTGATCCCTAACAGAATATCCCAACCAACGCAAAATCCTCACCAGCTGCATATTCATACACAAAGTCATTTGCCTTCCATTTACATTTTTAACTTATATCTGCTTATTTTCTGCTGTTTGGGTTTGCGTGGCAAGGTTTTGGTAGCAAGGGGGACACAGCGGTGGCTTCTGTGAGAAGATTCCCCTATGTCTGACATAGCCAATGTCAGCTGGCTCCAAGACTGACCCACCACTGGCCAAGGCTGAACCCATCCGCAACATGGTAGTAGTGCCTCTGGGATAACAAATAAGAAGGGTGGAAAAAAAACCCTGCACAACACCAGAAGCAGTCAGAAGGTAGGAGTGGCAGAGACAATGTGTGACAAACTGACCACGACCACCATTCCCCATCCCCCTGTGCTGCTCAGTGTGGAGGAGGTAGAGAAATCAAGGGTAACATTAACCTGAGAAGAAGGGAGGGGTGGGGGCAAAGGTGTTTTTAAGACTTGGATTTACGTCTCATCATCCTACTCTGATTTGATTAGTAACCAATTTAATTTTCCGTAAATCCAGTCTGTTTTGCCCGTGATGGTAATTGTTGAGTGATCTCTCCCTGTCCTATATCAACCCAGGAGCCCTTCATTGTATTTTCTCTCCCTTGTTCAGCTGAGGAAGCAGAGTGGCTCTGGGGGGCACCTGGCATCCAGACAGGGTCAACCCACCACAATTTGAATGAGATTCCTTTGCTAGTAGAACCATAGAATCATTTAGTTTGGAAAAGCCCTTTAAGATCACCTAGTCCAATCATAACCCTATTCTACCAAGCCTGCTGCTAAACCATATCCCTAAGCACCAAATCCATATGGCTTTTAAACACATCCATGGATGATGATTCAACCACTTCCCAGGGCAGCCTGTTCCAGTGCCTGACAACCCTTTCAGTGAAAACTTTTTCCTGATGTCCAACCTAAACCTCCCCTGGCGCAACTTGAGGCCATTTCCTCTTGTCCTAGCACTTGTTACTTGTGAGAAGAGACCTACACCCACCTCTCCACAACCTCCTTTAAGGTAGTTGTAGAGAGTGATAAGGTGTTTGCAGATTCCAAATTAAGAGGCAGAACCATTTAATTAACAACACCCATACTCAAAAAATAAATTGAGTTTGCTAAACTCCTACAAATCATAACTCAAAACTAACAGCCAAAACCAGAAATCTAAGGCTTCTTAAAATATATTTCAAAAAATTATAGAAAGCTAAAGAGCAACCAAAGTTAGACAAGTTAATATGAAAAGCAGCTTCTCCATGTTAACATAACCAAGAACAATAAACAGTCAGCTAGTAAACAACACACAGATTGCACTTTGCAGGAAGTCACTCACAAACGTAACCAGATGTGAGTGAATGTGCCTCTGCCTTTCTCCATATATACATAAACTGTTGCAAAGCTAAGCATGCAAAAATTGGGAAACAGCAGAATTAAGGCTGCACATTTAATGTAACTTTGTCCCTCTTGGGATCATACGTAGTCTATAATTAAATGGTCATAGTTTCAAAAGTTTCTTATCAAACCAATCAGATAGGATGGGTAGAACCAATACTTCATTTCAGTTTCAGCATTTAATATATGGTTTGGACCATACTGGCAACAAATCGTTCAGATCTGTTTTGCACGTAGCATTCTCTTGTGCCGATTAGCACGTGTGATAAAGTATCTGATACAGTAAAATGCCAGAATTTCCCTTATTCTTCAGTAATACTGAATTAAATTCTTGGGGGAAAATATAACTATATTTTTATTTATATTCATATGCATTACATATAGTTACTATCATTATTATTTATTTATTGGAAAAGGTAGATTTTTTGTTCTGCTGAATTTTCTTCCATACTATATACAGAGATAGACACAGAAAATCACAAGTGTTATGCCCAACAGATAAGCCACACTCTTCTGTTGTAGAATATTGTGGATAAACTAATAAAGAAGAGCAAACAACAGGCACTATCTGATTATTCACTTCTGGAAGGTTCTTTCTGTGTCACTGAAGCAGTGCCAGGTATAAACTGTGACTTCAACCTGGGATGTACCAGGATTCTATCACATCTTTAATATAACCCTAATTTCTTTCACTCTGTTTTTTTTATTTTTCTTAGACATGAAGGTATTGATACTGAAGAAGGAAAAAACCTGGTTGCTAATGAAATAAACATAGTACAGGTACATAAAAATGTTAGCAATACAATTATTTTTAAATATGTCTGTCTTCCTATGGATTAGGATGGAATAACAAATAAATTATAACAGATAAAATAAGCTCTTTCTTACTGTATTAACTTCAAAATGTGGAACTTCACAACATTGCCCTTGGACTTGATGTTCTGATGCATTATTTAAGCAGTGAGATTTCCCTAGTAACGCTAAAAATTATTAATATATGATCTCATTATTTAATAATTTCATGTTTCAAAATACAGTCATCCATAATGTCTAATCATATCACAATCAGAAGAGCAACTGTTAATAAAAAAACGGGAAAACAAATTTGAGTTCAAAGCTTTGTTGATTTTCTTAATTGCTAGTAATTGTAGTTCTTTGTGCAGCAGATCTCCAAACAACAGGGTGTAGAAGCTTTTTTTTTTTTAAAGTCTGTACAAAGTTGAAAGAAACCTTAAAATACTTTGGTTTTGTAATTATACTTGGGTCAGAATATTCCATGACAAATTTTCTAATTTGATATGATAACAAGGGACAAAGGAATAGCAAGTGAACAGGTAGAAACACACAGGAAGATAATGATTTATAACTCCTCCCATTTCAACAAGTCACTGCCCCATTTACATCTCCTATCAAACTATAGATCTGAATGAACATAGACATGTGGCTCACCAGGAATTAAATAAATTTATGTAGGTGTTAAGAGATTAACACCTTCTCCCTTCATCCATTACCACCTGGTGATGGTCTAGGGATTTGACTGACAGAATAATACTCAAATAGGGTTATCACCTAAAAAAATTTTAAAATTATTTATCTATATCTCTATTTCATATTCATAACCTCTGGGGTTAAAGGAAGACTGGGACAGATATCCTGAGGTGTTCTCTTCCACTCTTAAGTTATTCCAACTTTCCAAGAAAGGCAAAGATGTACGTGACTAATACAACTTGAAGTATCTAAAGCTTTTGAGTAAGATCAAATTTGAAAAATATTTATTAGGCAAAGGTATTACTTTTTCTTCATATGTCAGCCACTGAATTTCTATCTTAATTATGCTGTACAAACCCAATGAAGTACTCTCTCTCTAGGATACACAGAATAGTAACATTTGTCAAATTTACATAAATACCGAAGCCTGCATAACATCAGAGCCAAGAAATCCTTCCTCAATCTGACTTTCAGGTAGATTGCTAGTCCTAACAAATACTGGGGCTTCACACTTTAAAACAGAAGCAATGCCAAGTATTAAAAACATTTTGCCCTGTGTTTTCCAGGTTTTCATACTTTTTGTTTTGAATGTTCCTCATTCTGCAAAGAGCGATGTTAAGGTAAATATTCTTCCTCTGTTTTTAGAACTATGTGTAAAGAAAGCTCAAATAAATTTTACAAACCATGTTCAAATCCATATCTCGTTTATATAAAATCAATAACAGTTGTTACGTCTTTACTTGGTAGAGCCAAAATCATTTGGATTTTTAGAACAGCTGTTCATCTGATGGCTAAATAAAAATGATACAGCTTTAGAAAAATCCTATAACTTCCAGTTTTATCACAATGGCAATTTTATTCAATATCATTTATTTCAGATAAGGGTAATACTATTATACTCTGGTCCTCCAGGTTAAATCCTACACAGGAGTATCTTTTCTTCCTCAGCTTAGGAACTTTTATATCACAGTAGCATCACACAGCAAATTCTAGACTGTGATCAGCAATAGACTCTGATTTGCTATGAGCATCTACTATCCCATGTTCAAGCACCACAACTGACACCTAAATTTCATGTGTTCAACACTCTGCTAACTTCCATAGTTTCCTATTTTTTATATAAGTTAGACCAGGATAGGGGACACAGGAGCAGAAAGGACATGTTATGCCTGCGGATGGTTTGACATGCAAATATTTTAATTAGTCAGCCACTCAAATGCAGACCTTGGCAATGCATAAGAGAATAATTATGAATGTGAAATTAAGCTAGACAGTGTGTAAGTACTACAGGAATGTGTGGCATGGTTTATGATGCACAAAATCCCAAATTGAGATGCTACAGGAGGAAATTAGCCAGGATAATTAATGACATGGTTCCAGAACTCAAGAAGCATGGACATGAAGTGGCTTTCAGTATAAAACTGTTTCATCCACCATATAGCTTTTGCATGCATGTTTTCCTTTTTATATATAGAGCTGGTTTTATTGGCAGCATGCCAGCTTTGGAAAAAGGAAATAGAATTGTTGCTTTAACAGCAAGTTTTATGATAAAATTATTCTTTTGGCTAATCATTTCCCAGTAACATTGGACAATAGTGACAACAGCAATACCCTGTCAGTAAGTAAGATGCTTCATTCTACAGGGGAGTTCCATGTATTCCTTTAATATCTGTGGAGGAATACGGTTGGGAGCTAAAACAAGCTGCTCTTCCTATATTTTATTTTTATGCCTTGGAAAAAAAAAAAAAAACAAAAAACCATAAATGATCTATCTCCAAGACCAGTTGACAGCAGAAGAGCAGGCTGCCTTATTTCAAACCCTGCCCTTGATAAGATACTACTAAGGATGATATTGTTCGGCCTTTAGGCTACATGATCAAGTAAGGAGGACTAGAATATTGGACTAGTAAGGAGGACTAGAAATTGGAGGTATGAAGTATGTGGCAAGCAATATATTTTATGAATTGATAATCTTATAATTCTTATAATTAAGACCAGTTTTTCTGCTTGGGAC
>VZZY01003309.1:188831-224527 GCA_013400335.1 Eurystomus gularis | reverse complement strand
ACCCTCTCAACAAAGCCGTATAATTTGTTAAAACCTAAGCAGTGTGCTTCTGGCAGGTCTGGGAAATAAACTAAAGACATTCAAGAACTATCTGACTCTTAGAACTCTGTATAATTTAATATTTTACTGGTTGTTGTTTTTCATTCATGACTTACATTTTTATAAGTATTTTTGGCTGTATTTAATACTTTAAAAGCTTTAGAAGGGTACAACCCAGGTAGTGCACTGGATTTGGGATATCAGTTTTGTGAACTGTCTGAAGGCTTCTCTCGTTTTTCATGTGAGTTACCATATTCCGGAAGTGTGATGCGGAAATATGATTTTCCTCACACATCTGATTTACAGTCTTATTTTCTTTGGTTGACTTCAGAAGTAAACTTACCTGTTCATTTTTTCCAGTTGTTTTGGATCTGGCTGAGCTGAAGTTGATTTTCCCCGTAGCAGCCCTCATGGTGCAGTGTTTTGTGTTGGGAGCTAGAAGGGTTATACTGAGATGTGATGTTGAGCATGTTCGTCATGTGTGTTCTTGTTTTTTACAGATGGGCTGAAGCCAGATACCAAGATGCTTCTTACTGTTGCCTCCAAGAAGAAGTCTAAGGCAGGGAAAGGGGATACAACCAAAGAGGATGAAAGCAGCAAGAATGATTCAGCCCAGCCTGTTACCATATCTCTTCTCTTTAAAAGATACGTCTTTGACACGCGGAAGAAAATGATTCAATCCTGAGAAAGCAAGAGAGGCCTCTGATGGCACCTGAAAAGTCCAGACTCTGAAATGAGTTCAAGTGGAACATGTCTGTTGTCTAAATGCATTAGACCTGTTCCTTCCTCCCAGACAGAGCCTGGAAAGCTCCTGCTGACTGTACCCCCTTCCAAAATCTCTGGTTTTGTTCTGTTAGAACCTGTTTCTTTTGCCATCTTTGCGATGTGAATCTTTGCAGCCTCTTGGAGTCTGTCAGCTGCTGGATAAGCACATTCGGGTGTGTGTTCTACCAACAGTGTTTTTCTGGAGAATTGTTTTGAAGTTTCTCTTGATTTAAAAGTTTGCCACCAACATTAATCTAAATCTAGTCAAGATGTGAGTTTCATGTGACCCACGAAGTGAAGTTGATTAGTCCAAGTTTACTTCCCCAAGCAAAGTGGGGGACAGAGAGCATATGATATAATAGGTGAAACCTAAAATGAATGTTTCACATTCCTTCAGCTGCAACTATGTAAGATGCTATCTTGAGAGATGGTATGGATCTTTTTTATGAATATGATTTATATCTAGAAATGTTTTTCATATTAAACATAATGATGCGTGTGACTGAGAGTCTGAATTGTTCTGTTTGCTGTTCCAAAGGTTCAGAACCTATCTTCAGTGACATCGTATATAGCTCTTCTGAATTTCCTGCCTGTTCTACAGTGAATTCTACTCCAGAGCTTTTTTTTTTTTTGTAACCAAAATGTCTTTTCTGTGTGAAAGAAAAAGTTGCTTCTGGAAATAGTCAAGGGCTTTATTTCATTAAAATAATGATAGAAGATTGCAGCATAAGCCTTGTAAAATGAGTATCTCCAAGATGCTTTAGAAACCATTAGTTGTTTAATAGGGATTTCATGGCTGCTTTAGCTCTTCCTCTCAATTTCATGTCCTAGGCTCATAAAAAGGAGAGCACTGGTAATGTCCCTTTGTTATTTACAAAGCATGGGACACCTTAACATGAGAACTAACAATAATTCCAGGTACAAAAGCTGCACTCTGGAACAGAAATTGGACTCAGGCTGGGCAGCATTGAAATTTATTAGTTCCTGCTTTTTGAACAGAAAGAGTACTTCTACTTGGTGATGTTAAATAGCAGCCTGGGACCCATTTGTTGAAGGTAGCCGTAGAAGATGACCACATGTATAATGTAAGTGTATTGGTTGCACCTGGAAGTAAATAACAGTGATAGATTGCTACACTCATTAATCATGTTATTATATTATTAGTAACACTCAAAGTGTTATTAATGAAATATCCATTGGTGGGAGTGAGTCCATCATGCTAACATGATCCTTTTTTTTTCAGTGTTTCTCTCTTCATTTTCAGGTAACCAAAGTGAATACAAACGGCAAAAATATCAGCTATTGAGAGGGTATTTACAGCTGGACAGTCATGAGACAGGGCAGGCCTGATGCCTGAACTAGATTGGTGGTGTCCCTTTAAATCAGAACAGAATTAGTGCCTTCTGGAATAATCCCAAACAGTTTCTGCTGAGTGAGTCCCAGCAAAGCTTTAGCACATCCCTTAAGATTATAGGGTATGCTTTCAGTGTGATCCCAGAGGAATTAGGCAGGCAACTTCAGCTATGGCTTAATGTGACTTGTGCTGCCAGCCTTGCTGGAAACTGTATCCTTCTGTAATGAAAAAAAATGCATTTCACACCCTTGTCACCCTCCCCTTCCCCCTTTCTTCTTCCCAGACACCCCCAAAGGCAGTCTTTGGAAAGAATATTTATTATTATGTTATCTTTCTTTTAAGCCTTTATCAAATCCTGTTTTGTACCCTGAACTGTTACCTCTGCTTAAGATACTGCAGTGATGGAAGCTAGAGAAACAGATGACACAGGAGTGCGTTATTGTCATCCCAGGTTAGTCTAAGAATTACTGGTATAAAAAATTTCCTCATTAAATTAAAAAAAATCAAAAGCAAATTAAGGTACTTAGTTTATCTGTATAGTTCTAATGTCCTTGCCTAATGTCACTAAATTCTGCCAGCTCTGCTTGGCGTTTTGGAAAGTAAAGGGCAGTCCTCAGGAGAGTTGTCCTGCTGTGGGATATTGGTGGTTGCTCTAGAGTTGTTAGCCTTGCACTTACTGGGTTGTTTTTTTTTTCTTTCTCATTTCTAAGGCAATTTTGGATAGTTCTGGAGGGAAGGCTGTCATTGTGAATAGTGGTATGTGTCTTTACAAAGCACTATCTGTTTAATGTTTTCCCCACTACACTGTGAATTGCCCATAGGAGGATTAATAAGTCAGTTATTGTGGAACTTGATCCATTTAAAAACTCTTTATTCCTGAATGACTTAGTTTTCCCGCCCCCTGCTTGACTGGAAGGTCTCCTGGTGCTGAGGGCCCCATAGTTTATTTGCTTGGGGTACTCCAAGAGAGGGAGCAGCAACAGCTTCCAGAGGTATCTGTTGAAGAGTGAGGTTTGGTTTTTGTATTCTTCCCCATTTTTCATTCCAAAAGGAGAACTTAAACGTGCCCAAGAACTTTGATTAGAATGTGCTATTACTGCATATCTCTGGCTGCTGTCCTGAGGCTGTTGGATACACATTCGAAAAAGGGTGAAATGGTGGAACAAAATGATTATGGGAAAATCAAAGCTTTTAAAGACATTTGTAGGATGAACAGATGTTCAAACATTCTTTTATTTGGTTTCCAGACAGACGTAGAGACTTCCCTTTCATCCTCATAATCAGTGCATTATGCTGTAATTTGTAAAAACGGCATTAAAAAAATATTAACAGGGTCATATTGTGATCTACTGCCTCAGTGTCATTAAGCCATGAAGTTAAGAACGGCAACTGGGAACAGGGGTTAAATGTTGCAGAATGTACTGTACTAGCATATATTTTCAGACTATTATAATGAATCCAAAATGGAATAAAGATGTAAGGAGGTTTTTTGATACTGCGAAGGTTGTCAGTGTTGCAAAACTAGAAATGATGATGTCTGTGCAGATGTTCAGTGAGTAATACGCCTTTGGGTTGTGGGGAGAGTAGCAGTGAGAAAAGCTTTGTTTTTACAAGCCTGTTTTCTGCTTTTCTGTGGAATTTATTTTGGGACTGCAATCTGGCTTGTGATCCTGCCAGAGGTCTTGAGCGGTGAGGGTCAGAGCACGCAATCGTGGTCGTGAGGATTCAGTAGGTGGCATCCTTTACTTGGAATCAGAACTGAATCTCCCCACCCAAAAGTGGGGTATGTGCCGGCATTGGTAATGAAGATTATTGAATCAAGCTTGTAACCCATCTCTCAAAGAACAGTTTCTGTTTAAAACTACAGTGTGTTTAAGGACTGAGGCAGAGCCGTTCAGTCCGGTCTCTTGACCAAACTCTGAAGTAGCACTGCCCTTTTTGGGTGTGTTTCTGGCTCCACTGAAAATAGCTCTTTTCCTCAAACCCAACCATTGTGTTAATTGGTCGCAAGTACCTGGCTATGGAAAATGAGCCATCCACAGTGGTGGAGTTCCTGGCACGTACGAGGCATCTCTTTCTGCACAGCAGGGACTTTACTTGCTTGTTGGAGCTCTGCAGTTGAACAGCCACAGGGTGGCAGAGCAAAAGTGAGAGCCCAGCACCATGAGGAGTTGTAATGATGCAGTCATGTCCTAGAGCTGCCATATTCCAGCCCAGGACTGTGTGCGTCTCACTGCTGGGAGAGCAGTTCTGTATGCACAGCTGTAAAGTGCCCTGGGATCTTGTGAAATGAAGGATGAAATGCAGCAGAGGAATGCTACCTTATTATCAGTTTTGTTTTCCTTTTAGTTTAATGCCCACAGTGAGCTGGAAAGCTCTTTATTTACAAACACATGAGTTTTAAATGAATTTACTGAGTATATACATAGAATATTGTTAACATAGACCCTAGCACAGGGAGCTAACCTGCCAAGCCTGGGAGAAGGGGAGGAACCGATGCTGCAGTCTGTGGTGAGGCCAGTCTTGCTAGATGATGGGCATCCAGAAAGAATTCAAGGATTTGGGGAGGTTGTGTATAAGCAAGATATTGAAGAAAGAGAAGTAGTCTTCTGGGATTCCCCCACAAATTCTCCTGCTGTTCTGTGCACAAATAGGTTAAAAACGTCATTTGATATGGCTGTGGCTTCACCATAGACAATATGTAAGAGGAGAAAGAGTATGGTTGGTCTGCTTATTTCCTTTTGCCAATGCCAGAATACGGAGCCTTTCCCACATCTGGTGCTGTGCATGCAGTGGTCTTTTTAGTTCCAGTTGTTAGTGGATTTAGAGTTCAGGATAGAATGGGTTTCCCACTCCTCAGTAAATATCACAGTTCTTTATTTTTGTCTGAGTGCTTTTCCAAGATGGTGTAATCAGCCTGCAAGTCTCATATCTTCTTTTCCTCCCCCTCAAGGTGACTGTTGCTTGTCAAAGGTGAACACTCCAAGGGACCTCTTTGTCTCTCTCCAAGCCACAATTTTCTGGTATGCATGTGTATGCTTTTCCTAATAAATGGCAAGAGAGTGAATCCCATCCAATTCTTTTCTTCTTGGAGCTCATGCTCAGGATCAGATGTGAAAGGAACTCATCAAACAGAATCAGAAAAGCCCTGCAAGATCTTTGGTAAATCTCAGCCCTACCCTATCCTAGAAGGCTAATTCTTAAAACCATGACTGTACTTGCCAGTCCTACTTACTCCAGTTTACGTTTCTTAACCAAAAGGTAATTTGAGGTCTGAATCAAGAGCTTCATTACTATGGACCCTGGTAGTGACCGAGGTGCCTGCTAGCACCATTGTGGTGGCATTTTGGCTAAAATTGAGGCTGTTGATTAGCTCTAGAAGGTTCTGTTGAGAGCACTTTCTCCTCCTTTGCCTTTCACTGGAAGTCAAGCAGTCTTTCTGTGTTTTGGTTGATCATTCTTAGATTTCTCAAGGGCCTCATTCATGTCAATCAGAGAGACTCCATCCTTCGTGGACCGCAAAATTGCTTTTATTAGCCTGTATACGGACCCCATTCAGATGTATAGGAACCAGATATTTTATACTATTTTCTGTGAAAACTGATATTTTAGTGCCTATAACTTCTGTCAGACAGGAATAATCCATGCCCCCATGGTAAATTCATTCCCAAAACAGCATTCCATAAGGACAAGCTGAAACTTAAACCCCACACAGTGGATTTGCCTAAATTTCTTCCTTTTTGCTAAAATAAGCAATGCATTGTCTGGTTTTCTTTCTTGAGCTTCACTTTAACCAAAGCTGAGTTAAACTGTGTACCCTCTACGAGAACCACTGTTGTATTACCTGGAAAGATCAAGATCTTTCAGAAGCTCTTCTAGACACTGTCAAGTTGCCGAAAGATTATCTACATTGGTGCCCACCTACGTTAAGGTACGTGGTTTCTTTTCTGCAGAAAGTGGGTCATACTGTCTATGAGGACATTAGAAAAGGAAACAGAGTATCTAGAGATAATTGTTGGAAGAAAGAAAAGCTGCTTACTGTGCAGGAATCAGAAATAACTAGAAAATTAAGTATCTGAGATATTTTTGTTGCCTATGTGTATTCCATAACTTTGCATCCTTTCTTGTTCCTGCAGAACATATGAAGTACCCATTTTTATACTGTAGCGTAGGAAAGATTTCTGTTACCAACGGTATCCTCTCTGGTGATTGACTCTTGGTTGTCACCATACACTGAGCCAATGATTGCAGAGAACTGAGTGAATATTATAAAATATTTCCATAGTGTTAAGTCCCAGTCATGTATTTTTTGCCTACATGCATTAATTTGTATTTATCTATTTTGAAGCTTGCTTGCCTCTGTTATGCACTTACTTGGTTTGGTCTGATTCTTCTGGAATTCCTTACCATGTAGAGTGACTTCTGTGTTCTTTGTAGAGAAGGAATCTGAGAGCTGGTCCTGTCCGTGCATTTAAACCCTTGGGCTGAGGTATTGAGAAAGGAGGGAGAGGACACTTGAGTGACCTGTAAGTTATTCATGGTTCAGAAGGACCCTTAGCTTCAAAAGTGGTTTTTGCATAGGGAGTGCACAGACACCAACAGCAAAATGCAGCTCATTCTGGGAGGGTAAGCAAGAATGCTTCCATTTCCTTTAACCGCTTCATACATTGAGATTTAGATATAGAGTTGGTGTTCTATGTGTGATGTAGTTTTGAGTGAGACAGTAACTGAGCTTCCTTCAAGTGTTGCTCAGTGCACCAAAACCTGTCATTGTCATCTTCACATGCTTCCTGACAAAGACGACTGTAGAGTATTACAGCTGTGGAAAAGATTTGAAACGTTGGACAAATCAGGAAGTCTCACTGGGAACCTTTTTTCTGTTCACCTTGCATCTTAAGATACAAGAAGGATGAGGGGTGTCAGAGTGTTGGCTGATTTCCTTGGCAAATGCATCCTATTGCAGCTGAAGGGAAAGGTGGGGTGGCATAAACAAAGCTTTTTGGCAGGAGGGCAGAAAGTTGCATCATTTGTGTGTGATAGAGCACAAGATGTGTTTACTCACATACATATTTCTTGTTTCTTTTCTGGATGAACTAAGGTAGGTTTCAATTGTTGATGCAGAAGAGAAAAGGAAGGGGTGATGTTATGTGGTCTTTCCTTTTGAAAAATGTAGTTGAGGAGCTCTGGCAAGAGAAGCATTTTGTTTGGAGAGAAATCCAAATCACTTTGTATCTCAGTGCAGGGTTTTTGTGTTTTGTTTTTAACTCTGAAGATTGATCTGTGCTTACAACCCGACTAAGTGGACAATTTGGTCTCCATCCAGTTCTAAGTGGAGTTGTAAATCTCATTTGCCATCTGGCAAAGCATGGCATGACTGGGCAGTTTCAGGGAGGTGTCTGGGTTTAGAAGAGTGGAAAAGCAAAGAGGTTTGCCAGTTTGGAATGAAAATTAGAGCTCTCAGGAACACACAGCTGCACGAGAGACATGGGTTTAGGCTGAAATACATTTGTAGAGACCTAGGACTGCTGTTTTAATGGTATCTGAGCCCACTTTTAGTAATTTATATATCTGTTATAACAATAGAATTCAAGGTTTAAGCATCACAGGTTTTTAACATTACAGTTTCTTTTAAATTAGAAGTTGTTGCAAGAGCCTTGATAAAAGCTCTCTGAAAGCCTTTTGATATATCAGTTCCAAGTGCTGATTGTATTTGACAATTTTTGCCCTTGATATATGATGTATTTCAAAAATGCTATGCACAATTCACTCTCATGGGTATGTTTGCAGTAAATCCATGCCAAATTTACAGAATTGGAAGAATGAGTTTGAGTCCACTGTCACATGTGGGATGTTGCAGGGTTGGAGCTGAATCTTCAAACTGTAGCTCCTGCTGCTTTTCTTCCCACGTTTCACTCGCCTACAATGTGAAGGCCACTTGTGAGTCTGCTGTTACCAGCCTCTCGGGTAGTTAGTCCAGACTCCTCAGAACGTTTCCTTTTTTCCCTGGGACAAAAGTAAGAGAAAGTCTGAGGTAACTTTCTCTGTTACCAAGGCAATGCAGACAGAATTTATCTATTTGTTCCTCGGTTCTTTTTGATGTCTTTTGTCTTCCAAAGGCAGAAGATGCCTGTTGCATGCCATGCACACTAACAATGGAGGCTTGTCTAGTAAGTGTTACTTCTCTCCCTCTACTAAAACGAGCACAAGTGAACTCATAGTAACTTTGTCCAGAATTATTTGCTTAAAATACATTAACATGATCTATGAAAGAACAACAAAGACTACCTTCAATTTGTACATAAGGCTTGCTAATTTGCAACATTTGTTTTGCTGGTTAGTGGTTCCTTCCCCCCCCGTCTTAATTAGAAATTTTAATTAGAGCATGCTGTGTATTAAGATGTTAAGGCTTTGACTGGCATTTCAGAATTGCAGAAGGATCAGCTGTCTCTGTAGGGCTGCAGCACAACAGGGATTAGCTCGCACCCTTCTGCCTGCAGGTATATTTTGCTTCTTGACTCAGATCATCAGAAAATATTCTTCAAGATGGCATCCTTCTTCCTGATCAGACCTTGTCTATTCCAAGGGACATGAGTTTAGAGGAGACCTATATAGATTCACTGACCATATATAAGGTGAAAAGAGTAAGTCTCAAAACTGAACAACAAATAGGTGAATTGTTCAACAATTTCACCATGGTGCTGGATCAGCCTTGCCCCTTCTGCTTACTCCAGTTGTGATGTTGCCAGTGCAGGGAGGATTTCCTGTCCCTGTCCTTGGAGATCAGTTACTATGTTGGTGCCTCTGCAGGTCCAATTTAAAATCCTGCCGAATAATGTCAAAGAGAGCTGCCTGAAGAGTTTTCACCATCTTTGATCTGCTGGTGTCAGCTGTCTGTAACACACCATGCATAACATGTTGCTGGGTGTGAGGGAGCCTTGCGGGCTGATGTATTTTGAGTTGCTCAAGCTCCTTTACCTCATTTTTCTTCTCTCCTGCTTTAAAGCAGATCTGTGGGAAGATAGGGATAGATTCTAAACCATTAGCATTTAATGTTTCCAGCGTCACACTCTTGGAAAGTACAAAAACTTCTGCCATGGATGATTATGGAATAACTTATTTGTAAGGGAACTGTTTTTCCAGACTCTTCACACTTGGTGCATATCTTGTGTCCTTTGAGCCTGAAGATTTGTATTTTTGTTCTGTCTAGCGTAAGTGTGGGTTTTTCTGTTATCCAGACAAATAATCAACCATTTAAAAAATTGCTGAAATGAATTTTCCAAGATATCTTGTGCCACTCTAACCCACAAGCTAATTAGGAAACAGCAATTTTAATTTGCTATTTTCAGTTGATTTCATGTTCTGGAACAGAAGTCATGATTTCCCTTCCTTCTTGCTGTTAGTTTGTTTACCTTTATCAGATGTCATCTGTCTTTGGAAGTGCAAATCTTTGCAGCCTCTGTTGGTATAGAAAATTATCCATGCGTCTGATGGTTTTATTAAATCAATATGCTCTTCAGAATGAAGATTTATCAATGGCATTTTAATAATTTCACTCATCTGTCCCTTCTCTTAAGCATCTCTCCCACAGAGTCCTGCTGGGTCTGTGTTCTATTGAGCTCTTCACAGTGATGCCCAAATCTTTTATCTTGGATGCTTCTGTTAATGTATCAGTGGAGTTCAATTTGTACATTCTTTGTGGTTACCTTTCACTTGTCAATACTCAATTTCATCCTAGCTTTGGTGGCAGTTTGATTCTGCCTCCTTCCTCTTCTTGCCAGTTAAGTTAACTTTGGGCTGTTTGCAAATCTCATTCAGTTATAGGTCTTCCCTTTCTGGAAGGTCATTAAAGTTAAGCAACACTGAGTGTGGAGGTTTTTAGCACACTTTTAATCTTTAATTTGGTTAAAGCCTAGACTCTTATTTTATTTGGTCCTTTTCTTTCTTTGTTTTTTTTCTTTTTTTTTCAGAAGGTCTGTGGTAAGCCAATGGTTTATGAATGTGTGTGGATAATTCCAGCGTAGTGGAGATGCCCAGTTTTCCTTTGCTTTTTTGGTGCTTAATGTTTATCAGGATGATTGGCCAGACTGGTTTTGATTGTTGCCTCATGGTTTTACCTGACATTGAAGTAATGTCTCACTGGTCTGTAATTCCCAGGTGAATTTTTAATTTCTGTTTTCAAGAAAGTGATAACTGACTGCAGCTAAGACATGTATTTCTGTGAATCGTTTAATAATGCTGTCAATAATGCAGCAAAGCATTTTAAGTCATTTTCTTCTGGTTGTCCACTTGGTGGACTCACCCATTTTTATGCCAATCAATAGAAGTGAGTAAGGATACCCTGGCTACTTAAAAAAAAAAACAAACAACAACAACAAAAAACAACTTGAAGAAGAGACAGAGTATTAACATAGTTCAGTAGCATGGTCCTGTTTTGGGGGTTGGTTTTGGCAATACAGTAATAGAGTGACCTGAGTTAATAGTTGATAATTACTGAATGTTACTGAGCTTCTCCTCTTTTTGCTGAGCAGTTCTAGTCTGAAGTTGGTCACAAAATTGGCTCAGGCATCAACCCAAGGTCTTGTGTTCTTCACCTGGTTGTGAAGGCAGCTTCTATTTTAAATTAGTAAAACTGAAGTTTTCATGAACGTTAATCTAGCAGTGTCAGAAAGCACTGTGGAATGAGTTGTTTTTTCTGGAATGACTTTTGCAGGTACCGTGCATCTCAAGCCAGGCGATCCTTGAGGAGTGGTTGAGCCAGCCCAGCGTTACCATTCTGCACTTGGCTACTCCTGCTGTCTGCAGTAGCTTCTAAGTCCATCATTTCAGTGCCTTGAAAAAGGAGCATCAGGAGGGGCTTTGCAAGAAGTCGAAAACAAGCAGTGATGTAGAAAATATGCCATGATTGAAAAAAGGCTGATTTAATTAAATGTTTATGGCGGGGATGCTCTGGTGTAAACAGCCTGGGGCTCTCAGCTTGCAAATTGGGTGTCTTTCTCTTTGTGGCTAATCTAGCTGTTTGTGCTTGCAGTACCAGAGTTTCTGTCACTCTGAGCTCAAAATACTGAATTTCCAGGTAAGTGACTGTGCACTAGATGAGACACAGCCTTAACCCCACAGCCTTTCTTGGAGGGATGGTCAGCAACAGCACAAGTTAGTGCAGCAGTGCCACATCGATCCCAGCTTGTGGCATTTGTATGTTACGAGGAGGAACTCTGTAACATGCATGATTTGGAGGACTTACAGTAGCGTCTCCTTCTAAGACTGCACCAGATGAGATGGAAGGTAGTGTCTGTTGAGCTTCCAGTCCGTTTCTGACATGTCCATTTTTTCCTTGGAATCCTGTGACTTGCTTTGCCACGTGAACTTAGCAGCAATGTTCAAAAGAGAAGCAGTTGCTTTTCTAAAACTTCTCAGGGAGTCTTGGAGCAACTGTGTCCAATTTAGGATCAATAGAAAGATATGAAGAAAGCAAACCCTCTCTTGTCCTATCTGTTAGCAAGATCGCTTCTGAATATGTCATAGATAAGTGTCTCTTTGTGCCTTTTCAGTAAGAAGTTGTCATCTGTTAGATGTATATAGAATGACGGGGGTTTATAGCTTCTTGAAGGGGATCCTAAGGCCATCTTTTCCCTCTCCCTACCTATAAGAAGGATCAGCTGTATGTATGTTGTTCTTTTCAGGTGTCTACCTAACTTGTTTTTAGAGATTCTTGTCACTAGCTGTCATGGGACTTTACTATCATTAGGGTTGTTTGGGAGGGTGGGGGAAGAGGTTCTTTCTTCCCAGTATCTTACTTGAATATTGCGTGTTGCAGCGTAAACCTATTTATATAATTTTTTCTGATCCCTATCCACTGTGGTACAGAGAACAGACTATTCCTTTTCTCTTTGCAGTGCTCAATCTCCTTTCTCCAGGACTAAATGTTCTTAGTTTGTACAGTCTCTCCCTTTGGGGGCTGTGTTTCCTGGACCTGGAGTTGTTTCTGTCTTCCTGTGTTTCTCCAAATGGTCAGTGTCTTTCCTTAAGTGCATTTCTGTCAACTAGGTAATTCTCTAGCTAAAGCCTCATGAGAACTCACTGAATAAAGCAAGATTTTAACTTTGGATATGTCTCAGGCTGTCTTCCTGTTTGTTCCCCCATCTGCAGGTTTAGCAGAATCTCAGCTTATTGCCTGAAGTTTACTGTGTGAGCTCAGTATCATGATGCCTCTCTATAGGTCTGTTTATGGACTTTCATTTTCCATTCTGTACTTATATATTTCTACATCCCCTCTTAAATAGCTTCCTATTTTTTCAGACTTCCCCAGTTTACCAGGATCACTTAAAAGCCTATCCTTTCCTCCAGCATACTCATTCCCAGCCGATCTATCCAGTCGTCAAGATCATTAATGAGAATACCGAATAGAATTAGCTCAAGGATGGACCTCTGTGAACCACGCTTAATATATCCTCCCAAACAGCATACCATTTATAACTGTGCTCTTAATGCTCTCCAAAGAGTGTCATGCTCAGCCTATAGTGAGATTCTCTAGGTGATTTTTTCCTAGCTTGCTTATGCAAATGTCTTGTGGAAACCCATCAAAAGTTTTTGCTGAATCAAGCTATGTATGCCTATATTCTAGGTGATTTTTCAAGGTTTTTCACCCTGCTTTCATGTGGCTTCAGCTGGACCTGTGTGAAGCCTGCTATCCACAAGGCATGTGTTTATTTTTAGCTTTTACTAGAATCCGTATTTTAGAGAAACGTCATTTTTTTTTTAATGTGTGAGAGGATGCTTGGCAACGTGGACTACTTTGGTGCAAAATATGCCCTATGCAGGCACTAGGTGAGTTTTCCTGGTTCTACAGGTGCATTTTAACCTTGACCTGTGAGACTCAGTCTTCGCAGCCTTGACTTCCTCATTAAAGTATGCTGTAGTCACAGCCCTACATCAGAGCTGTCATCAAACACTCAGGTGCCAAGCATCCAAACCCAGACTGGATCCAGTTTCAGCACTGCAGCCTTTCTCTCTCATGGCTCATGTGTAAGTCACAGCTTACGTATGTGTTTTGGGGGCTAAGAAGCAGAAAATTTTGCAGCTGAATTGAACAACAATTTGGTGACAAGGATGAATCCAAAAGAGTCTAAGGAGACATTTAGGTTTGTTGCACGTTTGAAGCAAGTGTTGGGATTTGAATTGTAGGTGGGTATTCTGGTCCATTTCAGTAACATGATGCTTTCAAGTGTGATTAAAATGTTTTTGTTAATATTTAAATATCAAATAAGACATTGTCTGATACTTCCTTTTCCTTCCTTGGCCTTGTAATAAGCATATAATAAATTCAACAGCTGATATCATGAGGAGCTGTTGAATTTAAGCCCATCTCAACATGCAGATATTAGGACGCCTTCTGCACCTTTGTGTGTAGCAAATGGGTCTTAGTTATTATAAAGTGCTGCACAACTCCACCTCTGTGCAGGGTGTCAGGCAAACAATCCCCAGCAGAAAAACGTCTGCTATTGCCTTAGCCGTGGGAAACGCTCTCTTACTACGTTGGCTTTGCTGAATTTGCTCGTTTTTTCTCTGCCCACACTGACTTAAGAGGGAAACATATCTTTGCAACCACACAAGCAGGAATTAGCCCAACTGTACTTTACAGGTAAACTAACAAATAAGAGGAGAATCTGAGCAGCCCCCAGGGACCTGAATTTGTTTGCTGCTGGGCCGTTCTATCTGCAGCTGGCATCAGCAGAAACCTGAGTGCTCCATTAGAAGTTGACAACCTCTGTTCGCTGGGGCATGGGGCAAACAGAGCCAGCCTGTTCTGCAGACAGACTGACGGCCTTTATCTCCCCCCCACCCAGCTCATGATGGGAAATGATGAGACTCTGAAACAAAAAGCTCGAAAGTAGGACTCTGTACTCTTACCCTGCAGCTGTTGTACCAAGGAGGAGTAGCGACACAGGGTTGCCTTTCAGGGGCCATGTGGGAAATACAGTGGCTGCAACACATTAAGTGAGGACTGGGGCTCATCTGGGGGTGCTGCTAGGAATGGGGAATAATACACGTTGCTGGCATGGGCCCCAGATAGTGACCAGGGGTGTGCACATCTGAAAATCTTCATTCCAAAACCTCAGGGATTGCATGGGTAAGTTACCACTCAAAGGCAGGGGGGACAATAGTCTATTATAGTTCACCTTTTCAACTGTGCCCATGGGTTAATGCCTTTAGCAACAGCTAACTTGGTTTACTACCCTCTCACCCACCCCAAGGAGGCTCAGACCTGCACTGTCCTATGGCATCATCTTGCAGTAAATGTGGCTGCTCAAATGATGCCTTGATGCTCTGGCTGCTCACAAAGCAGAAAGTAGGGATATGTGTGTCTCCGTCCCCATGGTGCAACAGTACGACATTGCACCTCAAACACCTGGTGTTAGAGGTGATTCATGTCAACATAAATCAGATGTTTTTGTCTTTTAAAAAGACAATGCTTCAGTCAGGGAACAGTACACAGGAAGTACACTGGGCTTTGTTGGTGTCATAGTCTGAAGGGAAATGCGTGATACTACTCAGAATGCAAGGGAAGTGGTCTTTCCACTCTGAGTTGGCAGATAAATGGTAAATTCATCAGTTCTTCCAAGCAGATGAGTATACCTTTCCCTCGTACTTGCTACTCCACTGTCCCTTTGTTCCACCTACTTTTTCCATCAATAGAACTCTTCAGCACAGCCAGCGAGTTGCTGTTTCTCATAGGCTTAAAGGCCGAGGTTTATTACTAAATGCTGTTTTGTTATTTGCAGTTCGCTTTTGGAGTCTGGGTAAGTGATAGTAACACTGAAGTTTTGGGGTTGTTGGGGGTTATGCATAATCCTGCTATCCTTTTACTTGTTATTTCAATCAGACAGTGTTACAACGTGTGTAAAGGGAGAGTTCCCTGAACCAGCTGCCTTTTGTTCATCTTAATCACTAGTCACTGCCAATGACCTTTTGATAACAATCAAGATAGTAGTTTCTGCTCTAAAAGCTTGAACATAGAAATGAATGCTGCAAGTACCCTTTTGCTCCTAGCTTTCCATCGTGTATTGGGTACATAGGTTGAACCATTGTTCTAATTACCTTTTGAAGGTAGAGATGATGTCCCATGATTGGGATTTTCAGAAGCAGTAGCCCTAAAGCTACTCGTAACAGTCAAAGTAAGTTTTATGGTTGACTTCAGTGGGATGGGCCCACAAGATGGACCCAAACCAAGCTGCTACACTGTATGGCTGCATGAGTGAGCTTGGCGATCAGCAGAATTAGGGCATTTTCCCCCAAATTACAGGCCTTTAATCTCTTACTTGTACAGTCATCAAAGTTACGTCCTACACTAGTCTCTAAGCCTTTCCTCACATGCCCAGCAAACTGATGTATTCCTGCAGAGGATGGAAGAGGAAGGGAAAAATCTGGGGAAGGTAGCACATGAGCACAGACCACTGAATGTGTTTGGATATTGCCTTTTAGTTGTAACAGACTGTGAAACCTAAGGATAATCCACTGCAAAAATGGGGCAAGGATGGCTTCACAAAAGAATACTTCTGGCTTGGAGCTTGTGCCCATGTTTTGTGTCGGTTTGACCATGGTGTTCCACTGTATCGAAGAATAATCTGAAGTAGTTGTGTGTGAATGAAGCAGTCGTGCTAGGAGGGATTTGTGATGTGCTTTGCTGGTATGTATCACTTAATGCAGAAGTCTTGAGTATTTCAGAGTCCTCCCTGGGTGCTCTGCCTAGCCTGAGGCAGCAGCAGATGCTTAAGGTCTTAGGTTTTCCATAGGTGTTCCTTGAATCAGTGTGAAGGTTTGTGGTGAAAAGGGTGGTAGGAGTGGGGGGAAGGCAAAACTATACAGGCACTTTTGGTTGATTTGTGATTAACTTCAGCTTTTAAGCCCCCCTCCTTCCAATGTGTAGGTCCAAACCTACTGTTTGGCTTTGTGGCTTTTGAGACTTCGGAGATGTTGGAGTGGGGATGAAGCCCAATGATCTGAATGTCAGCAAGGATTTGGCAGTCTTGTAGTCCCCTTAGCAAGTCTCTCTGGCATACATGATGAATATTGTCTGCCCAGTAAGTGGATCACATGTCTTTTTGGTCTTAGTTTCAGCTATTTTGTGTCTGTCATCTTCAGACTCCAGAAAAATTGCCCTGGATTTCTCATGGTCTCAAGAGACCCCACCTCTAAGCATTTTGGTAGCTATCTTTGGTTAGCACTGTTCTCTGCCTCCTGATTTGTGACCAATTCTATTTCTCCCTTTCCTGTTTTTTTTTTTGACATTCTTCTGGTCAAGAGGTTTTGTTTCTTACAGCAGCAAGAGCAGAGTTAGAGGCGGAAGCAATGCAAAACTCTGATATGTCCCCATCTCTCTTCAATCTGTTTATCTTCCGCAAAGGCCTGATAGTGAATGACATTCGTATAAACAGTGGGTAAAAGACCTGATCTGCACAGTTCAAACATCCTGTCACGATCTGGGCACATGCACTTCATTGAAAAATAAACACCTAACATGCATAAACATCTGATGTGTTTTCTGGGTTAAAATTTTGGGTCCCTGTGCTGTATGTTGGGTTTTTCTTAAGACCTACAGTTCATTGTTCCACTTTCCCACCATCCATAAGGTGTAACCTTTGAGCTGCTGGCTGTGACTTCATTCCTGCTGTAGACAAGTTTACCTGAATATGAGTTTTATGTAATAAATAGTACTTCAGGGAAATATTTCAGTGCTTTCCTCTTTCCAGCAGTGACCGGTTAAACCATTTTAAACATTTTGGTTTAACCTCATCTCTCCCCCTCAGTAGACTTGAGAGAAAGGACAGTGTTTCAATCTAGAAGTCCGTGTAGGTAGGAAGGACCAGGCTATCATTTCAAATTTTGGAATCTCTGTTGCAAATTTTCCAGGACCCAACTGGATAAAGCCCTGAACCACCTGGTCTGAATGAACTTTGCTTTCAGCAGAGGTTGGTGCTAAATGGTATCCCAACATCTTTTCTGATCTGAGTGACTCTGTGAATGTGTTAGATGGTGTGCAGCCATGGTTGAGATCAGGTGTGTTCATGCTGAAATTCCTGTAGCTTAAAAGAAAACCACCAGCGGCTGTCAGTTTGTCCCCTGGGAGCTCTTCAGCTTTGGAGTTGTTCTCTTATTCTGCCAGAGAACAACAGCTGAAGCACGAGGACCTTCACAACACATCACACTTCTTTTTAGGGGTGTTTGGAAGCTCATTGCCTGTGGTGGGAATCCAGCTATGCAACTCTCAGGCTCTGGAAAAGCACAAACTGGAAGTCCTTTGGAAAAGATGATACGGGGAGTGTGCATAGGATCGATGTGGAAAGCCAAAAACGTGCTCTGGCACCATCCTTAGATACTCTTTTCATTTCCAGCTTCTCTGTGGTAGGCTCCTACAATAAGGTTTTTGACCTGAAGACCAGACATTTTCAGGAACTGAGGGAAGACTAAAAGGTAAGTTGCTGAAAAAGTTGTATCCAGAGGTGCAGCAAAACTTTTAGAGGCATCATTTGGAGTAGTTGTGGCCTGGTTCCAGGTTCTACCTGTGCTCAGTGCTAGGCTGTCCTGAACATCTCTGGTGCTGCTCTGGCTGTGGTGACCAGTAGAAACTCTTGTGAAGATAAAGCTGATCCAGCATTCATGGTTAGGAAGTTACTGGCCATACATGGTGGTTTCACTATGCTCATCTTAGTGGAGTGACATGACAGAGCATCCCAGAGCGGTGTTTCCAGAAGAGTACTACATTTCATGACAAGAGGATGTGCGCTCTCCCATATTACTCACGAGACAGACCTTGTGGCAAAGCCGTCAAAGTTTGTGCTTTCTTCTATGTCTGGGAAAGCAGATGGCAAGCCCAGTTCAGGGGCTGCTGATGTTAGAGGCGATCAGGCTTTGAGCCTGAAGGTCCTCAGTGACAACCATTTTAGCATGTAGAAAGGCTTGGTAAGATCTCTGATGGAGACTTACATGCGCAGTTGGCAGTTTTGTCTGTGAGAAGAAGTTTGTTTTTACTACGAGCCGCATTGTGCGTGCTGTTCATCCCTAGCTGTCTCTTTGCCCTCCTGCTATCCTCAGCTCTTTTCAGAAACCTTAGATTTATCGCTCTTGGATCGTCTGTCTTGTTCTGGCTTTTACAAATAAAAGCTTTTCAAAGGGCCTTTGGAACAGGCTGTGTTATTTTTGGCTCAGGCTCATAGTGACACTCATTGCAGAATTAAAACTTCTAATTAGAAATAAAAAAAATGCAAGGGAAGGAAAACACATTGCTGCAAATTGAAGTGGATATTTTAATTGCCCCAGAGGCATGGAATTCTGGTCCACTGCAGAGTTTTCTCTGCCCCAGAAGATCACTGTAGAAGATGATCGCTGCTTTCCATAAGTAATCTAGAACCTTTTAATTTTAAAACCTCAAGCAAGCATCTCTGCCAGGATGCTTGGATGCTGCCTCAGTTGATGCAAATGTCCTAATAAGTACCTTTTAAAATTTGCACACATGATGTGGGGAGGACAGGATACCAAGAGAAAGTAGTAGTAAAAGATGGCAAGCGAAAAGGTGTAATAAAAAATAGATGCAATGGGAACAGAAATGCCCGTGTCCTCTGTGGCCTTGGATTTTTTTAAGTGGTTTGTTTCCCTTGTGCAAACTTTTTCAAAATTGCTTTGAGATCATTCACGGGCAGGGTCTGCGCTGTAGGGGAAGGAGGGGCGTATTTGTAGAAAGTCATAGAGCCCCTATGAATTTCTCCTCGGTTTGAGTGGGTGCTGCTCTCTTTCCTTTTCTATGGGTGCATGCTTGGCCCTGGCCAATCTCTCAGGTCCTTCTGTAGTACCTTTCACTGGGGCAGGGGTGGCATTTTTGTGCTTGTTGGTGTTTGTGTGTGTGTCCGCCAGAAGCGCTGCGCAGTCCCAGTCATGCTCTCTGCAAAGCTTTTTTGAGAAG
Organism: Eurystomus gularis; assembly: GCA_013400335.1. Taxonomy (NCBI): domain Eukaryota; kingdom Metazoa; phylum Chordata; class Aves; order Coraciiformes; family Coraciidae; genus Eurystomus; species Eurystomus gularis. The sequence continues at coordinate 205,415 of VZZY01003309.1, read as the reverse complement.
AGGGGGGGAAAGAAACGGAGAAAAGGAGATGATTGACAGTAGCCCTTTAGATTTCTGTTGTTAATGCACCAGTAATAAGATAAGGCTTATCTTTAAATGTTCATGGAATCGAGACTTTGATGGAAACAGGCTTTTGGGTTAATATATTTTTTGATAGATAAAGCAGAATGAAATGGAAAGACCAGCGGAACATACAGTATATGGAGAAAGATATGTTTTCCTTTTAAATCTCTCTTCTCGTATGCTGTGTGCAAGCATTGGACGTGCATATAAAAACGGTGTGTTTGTAAACACTGAGTGCGTGTTTTGAGGGGGACACATGGGCCTGGAAGGGATGTTACTTGTGTAAGAGGCATCTGGGTGAGATGAAATCTGCTGTCTGCCAGTTGAGATGAAAAATCTCACCCTCCCTCCACTCCGTGCAAGTCCAGCTGTTGTCAGGGGGTTACATGTGAGCAGATAAGAGCTTGCAGTGCAGCACAGGTTTTGCCTCCCCTTCCTCTGCCGTGGAAAAGTTGTGTGCTGGCCCCTCGGAGGAGTCTGAGCAGCAAAGTTCTGTTGGTTGAGCTGCACAGGGGCAGTTTGGGGTGGCATAGTGATTAATGCAGTTCAGCTCAAGCCCATTGTATGATCTGTTTTGCGAGTTGGCATATTTGGATGGAATTAACTCGCAACCGTGCGTAGTACAGCGTCTGGGATGGCCATGCCGAAGGGATACAGTCTCCTTGCAGCAAATTGCTGCAGTCTCTGTGACCTGGATCACAGACCGTTTAGTTGCTGGTTTTCAGCTGTGTATGTTAATCACAATTGTTGGATTTTTATCTACCCGGCCTCCTCCCTCTCTTTTATACCTCTTCAATGAGGAGTCATCTTTCTTTTCTCTCCCTGCCCAGGAACTCCTGTACTGCAGCCCCAGCCATCTGAGCTATGCAAGTAGATATGATAGTGAGGCGGAGGAAGGAAGACGGAGCCTTATCATGCTGCAATACTTACCTAGGGTAGAAAGCAGAGGGGAAGCCTCCTCTGATACTGCAGTACAGCTCTGTGGTGACGTGCAAAGTTCACCCTAGCTTCCAGGCGAGAAGGCAAGTTTGCCATTGTAGCTTTAGGGGAAGGCATAAGAGAAAGCCAGGTGGATTTAGTGGTGGTGTGTAGAGGGGGTCTTGAGAGGTGAGGGAGGAGATAAAGCTCTAGAAAGGCAAAGAGAATTTAGCTGTGTGAAGGGCTGGGCTACAGTGGCAGAGGCACTAGCTGCTGTTCCCATCTCCCACCCAATGATCTAGAACACACTGATCAGTGATTTCCATTATAGAGAAAGAAGAAAAGCAAATGGAAAGCTAGGCGTTAATTGGGCCTAAATCCATATAGGCTAGAAGATGGATGGGATCTAGTCCTGTGCTTACAGAAACACAGCCTCTTTGCGAATATCCAAGCTTTTTGTTTTGTCTGTAACTTGCCTGGACTCAAAATGATCTCTCAGGGTGCGCTGGCATACCACCAGCATCTTACCAGATATTACAAAACATTACTGTAAATTGCTGCTAGAGCATCATGTTTAACTGCTGGTAAATGTTGCCTGGCAAGTGAATGGCACAGCTGGGAAGGGGAAGGTGCCAGGGTCTTTGAAGACAGACAAAAAGATTAGCGGGCCTAAAAAACCCTCTAATTCAGAGCAACCTGGGAGAGCAAGAGATGCAAATTTTCATTGGATTTCACCAAATCTTTTGTCTGGCTATGCCAACTTAGGGCTTTGAATTCTCTTATTGTAATAAGATGTCTTCAGCTTGGTTTGGGGTTTTGCTTTTTTATAAGAGGTTATAAAGTCAGCTCTGAAAATGAGACTCATGGGGAAAAAGCTTTGGTTCTTTTCAAAATTGGTGGCAGACGTCTGACTTAATGCCATTAGGACTGGCATCAAAACCAGACAAGTAATTTTTCAAGGAATAATTTGCCATGGAACAGACTACAAATGTAATGGAGCACAAATTCCTTGTGTATTTATCATTTGTGTTTATTTCAACCTTTCACTGAGTGTTAGGCTCTTGGCTCTGGCTTCCTGAGCTTGCTCATTGCTGCTTGTGGTCCCACTGGTGAGGTTTCTGCTCTTAGCTGGGTGAGCGTATCAGTCCTTGTGAGCACCTGTTGTGGGTGCCAATGTTTGTACCACCCTGAAATTAGCTTCCTTTGAACAATTTTCACTGGTAAAACTCTACTGTTAGGAGCCAAATGCATTCCAGAAACCTGCGTGTCCGTTGGTTAGAATGTATTTGTGTAACTCACGGACCTCTATATTTAATTAACGTAAAACAACTGCCTTGAATCTACGAAGCTATCTAGTTGCAATTAGTTCTTGTTTGCTAATTAATTACCAATGGATGATTAAAGACTTGTTTACTGAGGTTTAGCGGCTATCAAGACACACATCTAGTACTCAGGGGATTTACTATGCAGTAACTGGATTGTTGAATTAAATTCTTATTGGAGACCTTTAAACTGTGACCAAAGAAAGCTGCTCTGCAGCCAGAGTTTCCTCTAACAGCTCGCCCGTATCCTCCTGGATCTGCTGCCGTGAGTAGTGTTGCTCCTAAGGGGGGAGGTTACCTGGATCCTCCAGGCTCACTGGGGCAAGTGACTGGTTTTCTTCTGCAGATTAAAGGTAAGGAAAAACAGGATCTCATGTCTTGGCTGTGTTGGTAGAGCAGCTCTGCTCACATATGCTCCCAAATACTGTCTACTCTGACAGTTGTGTTTCATCTTTTGTCTTTTCACTGATGCTCATCATGTCTTACTCCAAATAGACTGCTGCGAACGGAGTCTTCTTCTATCGAGATTTGTTTGCAAACTGGCTTTTGTGTCTGCCCGTAGGTTTTTGATTTTGCTTTTTTTGATAATTTGCTGGGTGGTTTTGTTGAGTTGTTTTAAGTCTGTGGGTTTGTTTACAGATTTAGTCCCTGCATTTATGGTCTCTTTGGTCACCAAAAGCCAAGTTTCTGCTCACCACTTGATGAATGAGAACAAGATTTATGGAGGTAATTAGTGGCTTTTTCGGGTAACCAGCTTGAAGAGGCTTGAGAAAGTGGTGTATTTGCTGCCTTCTCAAAGCCAAGATCTTGAGGTGTCTGGAGATGTGCAACTAACATCACTCGCTGGTTTTGACAGCCCTGCACGTTGTAAATAAAGCAAGAGACAGGGAAGTTAAATGCCAGTATTCACATACAGAATCTCTTGGATTTGCTAGCAGAGAGTTGTTTCCTATAGACTGCCACAAACAAAAGCTGCTCATGCAGGTGTGGGTGAATAATAAGGGACAGAAACATGGTTTATGAGAGCAGCAGTTCAGAGTTCGAAGGGATGGTTTTAAAAGCTGTCTTGCAGGATCTTCCAGCCTCTTTGTCAAGGGCTGCTCTTCATTTTGGTTTTTAGCCTGTAGGTCGTGAAGGGGAGGAAGGTGATGAGCAGGGGTGCTTGGCATTTCTACATGGAGAGAAGTCTGATACGATTTCATGAACGATTTCATCCATTCTTTCATTTTCTCTTGTTCTTTCCTTATTTATAAGCTCGAGGTTTAGATTGCTTTTCTCCAGCCTCTCTCACTAAGCAGAGCTGGCAGAAAAAAAAAAAAAGAGAGAGAGAATGAGCAACTGCGGCAGAAAAGTGATTAAAAAGAATAATTAGCATTTGCCCCCGATAAATGAGCAAAGCCATTAATTAGACTGATTTACTCCTGGCTTTTTTTTTTCCTTCTCCCTTTCCTCTCTCTCTCCTTTTTTTTTTTTCTTCTCTTTATCAAATGGCAGCGTTGTGACTGCCCCTTTAGTACGTTTTCATCAGCTTTTCACCAGTTGTCAGAGCTAACACCCTCTTTTCCTGGAGCCCAAGCAGCCTCTTGTAGCTAATGGATATGGAATGCAGCCAGAGCTGATAGCTGCTAGATCTCCGCTGGCTTACAGGTGTTTCCATCATTACTGGCGTATTATCTGCCACTGGGTCCCCTTCCTCCTCCTCTTCCTCCTCCTCCTCCTCTTCTCCTTTCTCTCCATTTTCACCCTTCTTTGCAGTATTCTAGAAGTAATTACATTAAAAAAAAAAAACCAACCAACCATGCTGGCAGATTTTTAAGAATTTTATTTAATGCAACACGATGTCCCGGTGATCAAATCAATTTCTTTTTTTGGCACAGTGACAAGCAGCGATGCTGCTGCTGTCGCCTGTTTGAATGTAATTACCAGGATGAAAGGGAGAATTTTAATTAAGACAATTTCCCCCCCACACCTCTTCCCTCCCCCTTATTCAAATAATGAGCTGGGGGCTGTGTATTTTTAGCAGTTTTTTTATATATGCTTTTTTAATTAAGAAATATTAGTAATCATCAGGCTATTGCATATTATATCTTGAGTGTGTCCTCCCCCTGCTCCCACCCTGCTAAGAGCTGGCTGAAGGCATGGGTCTGTGCAGAGTGGGAAAATGGTATATACGTGGTCTCAAACGGGGGCTTGGCACTTTACAAGCAAGTATAAGCATAAAAGTCCTTGTTTCAAATCTAAATGGTGCAGATGTGATCGCTGGCATATATCTGGTGCTTGGAGCCTTTTGTGATTAATTATTATATGCATTCCTGTAATGACCAGAGGCCAAATTCTTCATGCAGTTTAGGGCATTGGAAGCAGAGAAAGGTCCAAATGACTGCCTAGGAGCCAAACACCGCACAAACATTGCAAAACCTGAATTTAACCTTCGTTCTTCAGATCCACCTCTAATTTAAGAAAGCATTTCAATTGTGTGCTGGGAAATGGGTGAAAGAGGTGCTTCTGAGGTAGGAGGGAGGAAGAACGTTGCTGGCAAAGGGGAAATGTGAAGTGAGATGGGAGAAGAATATGCTGGAGTTGGTTGGAAGGAGCTGGTAGGAAGCTGAGGAGAAGGAAATAGCTGCTACTGTCATGGAGCTTGGAAAATAAGGGAATGAGGGCTTTAGCTAGAATCAGCTTCACTTTTAAAGTTCAGGCAAATATAAACAGATACTTCTTATGAACCTCTGGCATGGGAGGTGCACTGAAAATGAGTTTTGAAAGTAAAGACCATGAATTAGAGTTAGGGCTTTCTAAGGAGGATATTAGGTGTTGAGCTAAAGATTTGGGGGGATAGTTAACCAAATTCTAGTCATCCAGTCCAGGTGAATCTTTTGATTTTTATCTCTGGGGGATTGCATGCTGGGGAGTATTTTAGCCGACTCTTATCTCAGAGGGCAACGTTACCCTCCAGTTCTATCATCTCTCTGCTCCTGAATCCCCCCACCATTTGCAGCAGTTATACAGTGGTCATGTTCTCTGGGACCGTACCACAGTGCAAAGGCAGCAGCTAGGGAAGGAGTTTGAAGAGGAATTTTTCTCGTTCTTTGTGGGGGAGTCAGGGGACATTTTCCATGTCCTGCTGAGATTTGCCTATATCTGGTTTCACCCCATACCTTGCATCACAAAACCCCTGAGCTCTTAGGCATGGGCAGGGCATCCTCTGCAGCCTGGCCACGCAGGTCTGTTAGCAATCCAGAGGGGCTGGTGCAGGGTAATTCAAACTGCCTCTTCCCCCCAGGGCAGGCAATGCACTGCCTCCAAAATATGCTTTTTAACTTGCAGTCTTGGGACCAGGGCAGAACTATTACTTGGGATTGAAATTAGGTCTTCAAAGGCTTGGTGTTGGAGGGGGCTACAGAAGAGGAAATTCATTTCCCAGCTGCATTTTTGAAGCATGTCTCGTGTCAGCGGAAGGTAATTTAGAGCAATCCGGGTGCTTGATTTCCCAGAACAACTGCAGGTTTATGTGCAAGTACCTTTAGCTGCGAAGCCTGTGGCAGGTTTCCTGGGCAGGACTGGTCCCCAGGCTCCCTGCGCTTCACCCTGCTGCCTTGGGTATCACTTCAGGCATGACTGGAAGATTACTGGGCAAATAGGAAAACCTGCAGAGCAAGGTAGGTGCCTGCCAAAAAATGAAGGAAGCGAGCTCTGTTTGAGTCTCTTCACTTGTTCAGTGATATTCAGAGGGGTTACACCTTGGCCTCCCTCCTGGCCTGTCACACCAGCTGCTGTGGAGCAGGGGGGCTCAGGCTTTTGGGCAGAGCTTGTTGAAGTGGCCAAAACGAGGGAACTGGTAGAACTTGAACCTTGGCTTTAGTGTCTGTCGTCCTCCACAAAGAAACCATTCCTGCCTAAAAGCTCCATCTGCTCACGCTTGCACTTTCAAGTCCAAAGTGGAAAATTTCATCCTCTAGTCATTGCTGAGCGAGTTAGGAGGAAAGGTGAGCAGTGGTGAGGGTGTGAGTACCAATGTGACTGCATAGAGGTCAGAGGGGTCTAAGACAACGTGCTAGGGTAGAGAGGATGGGATATATCGTGCTTTCGAAGGCCTTGGGCTCTGCTGGATCTGTTCTAAACCTGACGGAGCTGTTCAGGCTGGCACTGACCACCACAATGGCCAGTTATCTTTGGAAGAGGTGATTTCTTTTGGATGCCAGCCCTCAAGGGTTTGGCAGAGCTTGGATGCCCTGGGTTAACAAGCAAGGATTGGCATGCGTGCCCAACCACCCACAAACAGATGCAGTAATCTGAATTATTCGTGTGCACCCCAGGTCCTCAGCTTGCTCAATCCCAGAGTGGAAACTGCGCCTGAGGTTAATGCACTGCAAAGAATGTACGGGAAATGTTTTGCATTTTAAACAAATAAAAATCAGTGCGTATTTTTTTAACGCTTGCTGACCAGCTCTTCACATCCTGCTAAGCTAAATATTTGTATGGTAGTAGTGCAAAGAGGGCTGAGCAAGGAACCCCTGTGTTTCATTTGGGTGGCTTGATATTGCGATCAGCTGCTCTTTCCTCTTCTGTCTGTTTTTCTTAGCAGGGTCAGGACGAGTTTCACAGTCCGAATGGTTCACTGCAATTCTCTACAGGATATCCTCATTTTACTTTAATGGGGAGGAAATTAATGAAACATACAGGCCCTGGGGCTTCAAATACTATACATTAATATTATCCCAACGTATTGTGGTATGTGTGCTCTCTCAGACTAAACTTTACACTGGACAGAGGAAGTTGTGATCAGATTCAGATGCCTGTGAAATTTAAGTGGTGGGGAGAAGAGGGAAAAAAAATAAAGGAAAAGAGAAGCTTGAAGCAGTTTCCTTCCGTTTCAGCCCCTGATCAGTGTGAGAACAGGGATGTTCAAGTGGGATCGGGTCAATACAAACCAAGCTATCCCAGCTCTTAGGTCAGGACTATTTAGTTGTATTTGTGTATCTGGGGGCTTCATTCTTTTTGTTTGTTACCTTTTTGGGAGAGTGAATTCTTCCCATCTGTGAGTAGGCCAATAGTGATCTAAGACAGTGGTGGTCTTTGCAGAAGATGGGCTGCAAAAGGGTTGCAAATCTTCCCACCTCCTTTTCCTCGAAATGAAAAACACCAGAAGTGCTTTCCAGTGCCTGCAAGCAAGTACAAAATAAAACAAGAGAATATCAAAGAAATAACAGAAAATTCAGCTTCAGTTTTGTTTGGTGGTAGCAGGGAGCAATAGGAAGACAGGTCTGAGCATGCAGCCATTACACCTCATGCAAACCACCTTACAAGGCAACAATTTTCATGCAGCAACTCAACACAACCCAGGACCTGAGGGCTGAAGGTGCCTTGCCCTGGCAGCCTACCTGTAGACTATAAAGGTTATGTTTGATGGGGCTCTGAGCAACCTGACCTAGTTAGAGATGTCCCTGCTTATTGTAGGGGGGTTGGACTAGATGGCCTTTAGAGGTCCCTTCCAACCCAGTACATTCTATGATTCTATAAAGCCTCTCAAGAAGACAATAAAGCTTTGGCCATGTACTGAAAACAGCTTAGACCCAGGGCACTCAGCTGCCATCCCAATTTTGTTCTCGTCTGCTTGGACATAGCCCCTCTTGTGGTAGCTCTTCCCATGGTTGGAAGAGGATCATTAATATTGGGCCCGCTACTCAGAAAGCTGCTGACAGTGAATTCTGTTTTTCTGTTTGGGATTTTTGTTTTGCTTTCTTTCCACACGTGGTGTAATTTCCTCATATTACAGCAACTGGTAACAGTCTTTGCATCAAAAGGAGCAGAGTCCTTCATGATTTTGGTGGAAGAATGTGGAGGGAGGAGACCTTGTTTGGAAAAATTGGCTGCATCAAGGAAAAATAAGAAGTTAAAAGGTCATCACAGTTTTGGTCTCTCAGAGGATAACAAGGCATTTCTTCTTTTTCTTAGAAATGCACTAAAATACCAGAAATTTTCGATGGGCTGAAGAAGGAAGCAACCCCCTCCCATTCCCAACCTCCACATCCCCAACTCTGTCTATTTGATTTTAAATGTTCCTGAACCGCTTGCTTGGTGGAGGAAAACCACAACTTGAGTATTACCACATTTTGCAAGCTGAAGGCTCTGCCTTGGGATACGGGGACAATTTATTAGTGGAAATATCTTTAATTAATTTGTGCACAAGTTCGTGTTTTTCTTTAATTCTTCTCCCCAGGCACTTGACCCATAGTAATGAAATCCGAGAGCCCTTTTCAGAAAATGACTTTCTCAGCATTTTTGTTCCTTTTAAAGTTAAGTGTATCGCATAATGACCATGAAATGTTATCCTTTATTAGGAACACACTTTTCACTGAGAGTCTTCAAGTAGTCTTTATTACGAAGAACTCTGTGGTGAGCTGCCATCCACTGCCTTACAGTCAGACAGGCCTGGCTTTGAACTCCGCATGCGAGTATCTTCGAGGACGAGTGCTCTGCTCTGGCAGCTTGGTTGGGACTGGCTGTTGCTGGAAGGAGGTGGGTCTTTGGTTTGGTTCCAGCCTTAAAGGGCGGGCTCAGGACAAAACGTAGCTTTGACTATGAGTGGCCAAAAGCTGGGCACCTGCAACCCAGCTCCAGAGGGAGGTCCTGAGCTGACACTGATGTTTGGGAAACTCATGTGTGACCTGATCCCTAGGCAGGTCCAGGTGTCTCCAAATGTTGCAGCTGGAAACACAAACCTTTTTGCTAGGTCTGAGGGGGGGACACAGCCAGGATGGCTTTTTCTGGCCTAGTTCCTACTAGTGTGATACTGGGGCAGCGATGTCTCAAAGCTTTTTTCTTCTCCAGGCTGCCCCTAGGGAAAGTTTTCAAGCTCAGAAAATGAGGATGTGCCTCTAGAGTTGCATTGGTGTCTTAGATAGGCTTTGCCTCTCTCTGTAAACGGTCCTTAATGATGGAACGTTTTCCTTTTACGCAAAGATGGATCAACAGTCCCCTGTGGTTTGGAATCTGAGGACGTTAGCCCTGACACAACAGACCCTGGTGACTGAGGGGCTGTTTGAAGGTAAAGCTGCCAAAGCAGAATGGGATTTTTCAGGTGTTTTGCAACAGAGAAAGACGGGAGAGTGGTGCTTGACAACAACAGGCGATGAACCGTTCTGATTTATAACCCATCTGAAATGTGTTATCTCCCCACCCCACCTCCTGCCCCTTAACTGCCACTCTCAAAGTCTGGCACCTTCTGATGCAACATTTAGGGTGCTGATTCAGAATGGGCTGAGAGGAGATGGTGTCATTGTGGACTAGCTCAGCCTGATGTTTCTTAGAAAATCTCATTCAAGTACCAACTGGGCTTTTATCCCCACGCTGAATGTATACCAGGGAAGTCACCATGCTGTAACATTACCGTGTTGTCCTGGAATGGGCAGTCTTGGCCAGAGCTACAGAGTCCCCTGTACTCCTCCAAATCCAGGTCTGAATCCTTTTTTGGGGCAGTAACACAGGGCACTAGCTGCTCCCTTCTGTCTCTGATGCTCAGTCCAAGTAAATTCAAACCCCAGGGGTCAGGGTTGGCTCCCTGGAACCAATTCACATCGTGCCTAAGCAATTCCTCTTATCGCAAAGATATTATTAGTGCTTAAAAACCCCCCCCCGCCAGCAGCAGAAAGGGCTGTTTCACAGAGGGCCTGTCCCTATTGTTTTGAGGTCATCCATCTCCCTGTCCTAGTCCCGTTTTCACTCTTAATTTGTTTAGACCACAGAATGGGCGCGTGAACAACTCGTTTTGTTTTTGTTTTTGACGGGCAACCACAAGAACATTGGCTGCATGTGCTTTTCGTTTGGTTGCAGTTTAACAGCTGTTCCCTTTGAAATAACCCCATTTCTGCTGGCTTGCTTTCTGAGCTGCTCTTACCCAACTTTTCTGACCAGTAAGGCTTCTCCCTCCTCCCCACCCACCTGGCCCTGTTCCCTGCCCTCCCCACCACTACCCTAGGAACCCTTTTGGTTATTTCAACCTCCGTGATTAAACTGGCCCCCAATTGTTATCAAGAAGATTCAGGAAGGAGGATGAAAAAAGGAAACATAATCTTATCTGAGAATAGAAAATATGATAAGGGCCCCCTATCTGGAGGCTGCAGTGTCCCTCGTGGTGGGGCTGCAGCAGTTCCTTTGAAAATAATCACCGACACCATCTCTGCTAAATCACCTTTCACACAGCTCAGGCCTTTGATACAAAGGCCCCTGGCAAAATTAGAGCAGGATTGTGTAGACCCCAGAGCAAACGCATTAAATGCTCAAGAGATCAGAATTAGGGGGCACCCAGCTATAATTGCATAGGAGGAACTTCTGTTATTAGTGGGGAGGTGGTGGTGTGCCTCTGTGGGTCTATGTCTGTGCATTTGTGTCTGTCTGCTTGCTACCAGATGATGACTACAAGTTGTAAGGTGTGACATGAGGTGTTAATTAAATGGCCTTTGTACCTTTTAATCATCTGCATAGAAGAGGAATTAACATTGGACCAAACACAACGTATAATGATTCTGAGTGCTCGGCTCTTTCAGAAAGTCTCAGATAAAGCATGAACAGAGCAGTCCTGTGTGGGTTATGTGTAAGCAGCAAGACCAAGAAATTCTTTCTTGCTTTTAGTTTGTTTCTTTTTCCCCTGCCTGTTTTGCTGGCAGAAGCCTCAGGGTTAAACTTTTCTTGTTTTATTTCAGCTGAAGTGAATTTCTTAGTCTTGTATGCTGATCAACCCTATACGGCACATTGCAAAAAAACTTCCATGTGCTGCTCCCAAAAACTTGGCAGACTTTTGCATGAATGTACCTGACCTGAAACAGCGCAGTGAGGGGAGGCTGCTGTACCAAAGTGAGATATCCTGCAGGAACAGGACAGAGGTGCATGAACTAAATATGTAGGATCATAGAAAATACTAATATATGGCCCATAAGTACTACAATTTAAACAAGAAAAATTCTCCCCTGTAATCATTCTGAGGTTCTAAGTAATGCCTGGAGATTTGGGGTCCTCAATCTTTGGGCCCACAGCATGGGATACCTTTCAGAGGGTGGTATAAAATAGCCCATTTTAAAATGTTTTAAATGAGTAATGTGAAAATGGAGGTTCCCTCAATCCCAGCTTACTTCTGAGTATTGTACATTGCTAATTGGATCCATCCATTTGTGATGACCGTAACCTATATCTTTTAGGAACTCATTGAGATTGAACTGGAAATACCTCAGAACCACCACCCCATCTCGCAGGTGTTAGCCATCAGCCGGATCACCCATTTCCAAGATATTTGAAGGCAAAACTGAAAAATACGCTTAAAAAGCTCTCTGAACCTAATAAAACTTCCAACAGTCAAGCAAACCCCACTCTTTTCTGAATATCAGGTTAGGAAGTTTTGCTCAGGGCATAAGAAGTGCTGAAATTGTTGCATCTTGTGAAGTAGTTGAACTAAAGAATCTGAGTTGAATTTGGTAAAGCTCAAACTGTAACGTAGTTCCTTTGCAACCCAATCATCTGGAATTAAATCCCTTTTTCTCATAGAGGAAAAATTACTTTTTCCTCCTGTCTTTGTGGTGGGACACTGCAGCACGGGAAGGGTGTTATAACGTTGCCACCTGGTATCTCAAGGCAAGGTGTTGACTCCAGTGCTGCATCACTAAGGTGTAAAGTAACAATTTTTTTAAGTGCTGGCATGGAAGCAAATTACAGTGGTGGGAAATTGGCACAAGAAGTGATAGATAAGCTCAGAAATCCTTGTCTTTCTATTGATCTAGCTTTCAGGGGCTGGCATTTGTGAATGCAGCCCATTGAATACGAGTGCTGTAGCATGTTGGTCTGTAACAGAGATGTGGTCCATGTGGGATAAGGTTGTGGATGACTGGCAGAACCTTCTGTCCAATTTTTTCCAGATACGCAAAATATGCCCTTTAGGTCTTTTCCTTCTATTCTTCCCCCTTGACAGCGAGAATTATAGATGGAGGTGCCAGCCTCAACTTTAAATTTCCTGTTGCATGTTGATTTGTGGGATATTCATGCAAGTGAAAACCACGTTGATTTGTGGAGCATTCACAGAGGGCTAAATGGTGAATTTGACCATAAATCCATTTTGCCTTTCATAGTTGGGTGGAATCCTTTCAATCAGTTCTGTAGCTGGCTATGAAATGCATCTAAACAAAATCCTCAAATTTCCTTGAACCTTGTGGGGAGCTTAGATCTGAGATGTCCCACAATGTGCTAAAGTAGAAACCTAGGTTCATCAAAATGCCTGTATTTTATAAGCTCTTCATAATTAGGTGTAATTGCTGACCCAAAGACACTACACTCCAGTTCACTTGCAGAAGAATGAAGAGAGGCACAAGCCAGCCAAGGCAAGCTGTGGTTTCATCTTCAAAACTGCTCATTGGCATCATGGTCTGGAAGCATTCCTACCCTGCAGCAGCCATCTCCTTGATGCTGACCATGCAGTTTTGTGAGGTTGTGCAGTGAAACATCTCAGGGAACTGATCCAGCTGCAGAAGAAAAAGAATCATAGAATCGTTTATGTTGGAAAAGACCTTTAGGATCATCAAGTCCAAACTTTGTCCTACATTTCCCTGATCCCTAGACCATGTCTCGAAGCACCACATCTACTCATTTTTTTAACACCTCCAGGGATGGTGAAAAATGTCACTTTAGTGTCCTGTGTGTTTCTTGTTAGAGTGGATCAGTTCCCCTGTCAGGCTGCTGTCATGCACTGCTGCAGCAGCGCATGGAGGGGGTGGCAGGAGCAGTTGGAGGGGAATCACCAAAGCTGGTATTGCTGCAGAACTTGTAACGTGAAACTGTAACCCCAGCAAAGGAGAACGAGTGTGTGAACAATTTAAACAAAAAAAAAAAACCTAAACAAAACAGGGAAAGGTGCTTTGGTGGAGGGAGTACTTTAAAAAACCAACCAAACAAAAAAACCAACCTCCTCAAACTAAGTCCTTTTTCATCAGAAACAGCTTGGGAGCAGTGTTCTGCCTGACCCCAAAGTGGAGAGGAGCTGTTCCAGGAAGCTTGTTATGCGGGAGGGGGAGAAAGGAAAGAGAACGAGCAACACCAACAAGTGCATGGTGAGTGAGGTTTAAAAATCCTCCCTCATCTGGGTCTTAGCAGCAGCAGCAGATGTTAGTGACCATGAAGGGAGCTTTCCCACGATGTCTGACCTCGGCATCCTCTTCCATGCTGCTAGAAGGGGCTGTGTGCAGGCTTGGCGTTGCTGCTCCTGTTTGAAGGCTCTTTTTATGCGTGCACCTTTTAAAGAGGGGTTCCCAGGCGTTGCTCAATCTATAACCTTCGTGCGCTTCCTGCGGAGCACGCTCTTAAATTATTTTTTATCAAAAAGGCCCAGAAATTTGATAGGGGAGATGTGAAGATGGGCATGATCAGGAAGGATAATAAAGAAGAACTGTCACTTCCCTGGCTGTAGCTTTGTTGGCCCTCCTGCTTTCTGAGATAAAGACACAGCGGCTGGTCTGGGTTCTATATCAAAAGGCCGATTTGGCTGCTTGATTATATATGAAATATAGATTGAAAGCTTAACTTATGTTCCCAAAAGTGAATCAATCGCAGAGTAAAGCCTGACACATTTGTTAAGATCACTAAAGAGCTTTGCTGGGCTTGTTGATGCTCATAGTGGCTGGAGGGGCTTTAAAAATCTGCTTGGATCCAGTTTACTGAAATCTTACCTGTTTGGAATTTATTTATATATTTATTAATAACAGCTCAGGGTAAGAATATTTTTTTCTCTCTACTATCCTTTTACCTCTGACTTTCAAGAGGAAGAAGGAGTTAAACCTCCTTTTACCAGGCAGAGAGAGAAAGAGACAGAAAAACTTCCAGAGACACCATCCAGAAAGGCTGTGATCTAGCCAAGTGCTTAAGTTCCTCTGAAGATGACCTTACTCAACTCCTTGGTTAAATGCTTTGCTGGATCTGCTGCTTTAGGCTTTGTTCCTGGAAAGAAGAGTATATAAGACCTAGAGAAAAGCTGCCCTAACATTGCTAAATGGTTTCTGGTACCCATGCAAGCTCTCATAGAACAACCTGGGGCATCTCTGTGAGTACTGGATGAGGAAAACACCTTTCATGGGCTGTGGATCTTTGCCGTATTCACCTCCCTCGCAGCACTGACAAGTGCACAGCCAGAAGGTCAGTGCAACAGCAGGAGTTTGCCAGGAAGCAGCGGTTGGAGCCATCCTGCCTTGGCTGACAGGCCTCGGGGACTTGTCTTTTCACAAATGACACACACATGCATGCACAAATAAAACCCTGGCAATCTCTTTTTGCAAGAGCCTCGCTGCTTCCAGGGGGAAGGAGTGCAGAGTAATTTGATGCCTTCATTATCTTCATAACATGAACCAATTTGTCAGCAAACTACTGTGCGGCCTGATTCCTGATTGCAGAGAAAACCAGGCTGGGAGAGAGGACTGTTATTTGCAACTAGTTAAAGCATTGTTCTTTTTCAGAGGAATATAAATACACTGTGTAGAGCTGGCTCATTAGACACTTATCCGTTTGTATTTATAGTTTAATTAAATAACTGCATGGGAGGACTTTGGTTTCTAATCACAGTAACAATAATGGTTTTGCCCTCCTTATGGCAGTTTCTTTCTGAGGAAGGCTTTGTTAGGCACAAGTGTGTTTATTCTCTCAGCTCCCATTCCTTGATAGAAAGAAAAAAGTAAAATATTTTAATCCTCATTGTACAGTTTGGGGGACTGACGGGTAAAGAGTGACCAGCCCCAGGTTACCCTGGTTACTGACTTCTTGTGAGAACACTTAGTTTTCTGCCTGAAAAGCAGGGCTAGGAAGTTAGCGTGAGTCACTGATTGTTCTTTGTTTCTAAAGGCACAGTCCCCTAGGAAGCCTTGGAAGAGCCACTTTCACCTCCCTTTTTGTTTTGTTACAAATTCCAGACTTAGTCCAGCTTTCCAGTCACACTGAACCTTGTTTGGTGGTTGGGGGTTTTTTGTTTGTTTGGGTTTTTAGTTGTTTTTGTTGTTGTTGGGTTGCTTGTTGTTGTTTTGTTTTTTTTCTTTTTTTCAGATATGGGAGAGATTTGGTTGCCGTGGCTCTGATTTTAACCTGGAGCAGGAAGGATGCAACGTACTGGGTAAGATTCTTCTGAATGAGCCCCTGGGCAGTGTCCTGCGTTGTTTCCACATCCTGGGATCTACCCCTAAGAGCTGGATTCCAGCTCAGGCTGTGCAGAATGGGACAGGAGCTACCTGCTAGGGTGGGTTTAATACAGATATGAGGTAGGTTACAAGCCACCAGAAAAGCTGCAGCCAAGTTAGGTAACCCTCTGCCTGTATCTGAAGATGGCCCCTAGTCTGGTATTAGTTTCTGTTCTGATACTGTCTTCAGATGTACCAAACCATGTAGGTTTCTTGCCACCCCATATTTCCCATAAAAACAATTCCACAGAAGATTTACTTTGAGTTTTTGAGGGAGGGGGGAGTCTGTGTCATGGCTCTGGAGTGGAAGTCAGGTGAACAAAAAGCTAGTTTTAGGTAAAGGTAGGCTTTCTGTGTCTACCCCCTTCACTTCTTGCATTAGCTCACCTCTGTGATCTCAAGATGGGATAGAGGACAGAAGAGTTATGACATCTTCTGATCAGGCATACATCTTCAGGCTGTGCTTTGTGACTTTAAGGCTGAATTTTCTCTCTGAAAAGTAGGGTGAAATCTAAAGGAGCTGCCTGTTGCTTACAGAATTGTCAAGGTTTATGTTCAATCCACCAGACCTACAACAGACGCTCTCTGTTTAACCCCTTTTCCCACCCCAACAGAGGAAGGGAAAGAGGATAAAGGAGAGAGACTTATGGCCCCCTCTCCTCCCAGATGGGAGAGGAAGGGAATGAGAGAGAGGCTTCTGGATTAGAAAAGAAAATTAAAACAGCTTTAATGAAGATAATAATAAAATGGGATATATACAAAACCAGTATTGAACCCAACCTCCCCCTGATAGCAATTATGTCACCGTCACCACTGAGGCTGTGGAGCAGGCACTGGCAAAGTCCCAGAATGGGCTCAGCAGCAGACGGGAACCAGGTCAGGAGCAGGGTTCAGGGGTCAAAGGAATCAAAGGCACAAGATGGTCCAAGAAGGGAAGGCCAAAGGGAAGGGTCCCAGAAGGCAAGAAGACCCCCAAGGGAGGCAAAGACCAGCAGAAGGGAAGGGTCCTGAAGGCAGACGGGACGGGTCGAGACCCTCGTGGTCCCTCAGCTTTATACTGAATATGCCGTATATGGGATGGAATC
>VZZY01003309.1:135559-188624 GCA_013400335.1 Eurystomus gularis | reverse complement strand
TTTTTCTTATCTTTTGTTTTTTTTTTTTTTTTTTTTTTTTTGTTTTTTGGGGGGGGGGGGTTTGTTGGATTATTTTTTTTTTTTGCTCTCTTCCGTGTTTAATATGGTCCTTCAAATTGCTTAAGCTTCTTTTTCTTCTCTTTAACTTGGTTAAATCAGATTCCCCGGTACCCTGAAATATAAAATACATGGAGGTTTTCTCTAAAGCATAGTTTATGCAAATAATTCCCTCTCTGCATTCCTGTGCTAGAGTCAAGCACCGCATATCTGATTGGGCTCTTAATGACTTTTGGGAATCATTTAAATATCTAGCTGACTAGCCCAGTTAATAATCAAAGCTGCAGCTCCTTGAAGCAGGAGTGACTCATGGAAGAAGAAGAAAGCTTCTGGTTATTTCTAAGCCTCGCTTCTGCCCCTTTGCCATGCAGACTCTGAAGGGCATGGCATTATCAGATGTTCCCAGGCAATGTGCAACCTTTCTGTCTTGCTCCCAGTCACACGTTCAGGTGGTGCAAGCTGCCAGCTTGGTTTCTGAACATCTGTTGCCTGTGCATCCCGTTGCAGGGAGATCGCTGGAGCTTGCAGGTGAAGCAGTTCAGGGGCAAATTTAGTGTTTGAATTGCAGATTCTTCTAGGGGGGAAACCCTTAGATATTGCAATGGGGATAGCGCTTGGGAGAACAACTGTCTTGACTCGTGTGTGCTTGAGAGCCCTGATGCTGCTGCTATTATCTGTGAATGAATCAGTAAACAGTGAACATTGGGATTTGCCTTTGGGATTGCTATTCGAATTCAGGGTGTCCTTTCCCAAGTGAGTGTTACTCTGTTCTGAAGTTTGTCCCAGTTTTTAAGGCATTTTCAGACCATCTCACCTAATGTCTCCTGAAGTTTTGTTTGATTTCTAGAATGAGGATTTTTTTTAAACATTTTCTGTTCTAGAGTGTCAGGGATTATTGTCACATGCTGTTACTGCTGGCTGTACTGCAGCTGGACAAAACTCTGCTTTGGTAATGGAAAAATAATTACTGTATGCTTCCCCTTCTCCTGCACCCCAGGATTAATCTCCTGAGCACTAACACGATGTTAGGACTACCTCTGGCATCTCTGTATTCTCTTTTGTGTCCTGAATGGCAGTATTCACTGAGACATGCTGCTTCTCTGATTTATGAATCGAGATATATTCCACTAGAGAGAGCGTGTGCCTGGGGGAGGAGAGCAAGGCTTTGATCTCACTGTGCTTTTGAAATATGACTGTAAAATCAGAATTAGATTGTAATCTCTTTGGGGCAGGACATCTTTGTTTGCCCTGTGCAGTGTCTAGTGTGCTTTGGGTGCCATGTTATCGACAACAGAGGTTGAGTAATGAGCAGTGCTTACAAACTGTATTGACCCTGCAGAGTTAAGGGCTGGTTCTCTCCTCATCCTATAATTAATAGTAGATTTTGATTTCTTTCCCCTGCACCTCACCACCATAGTAACTGGACTTTGCTGGGATCTCTACTCACAGACGTGGTGGGATGGATCTGCTGCCTGGGCATTTCTTGGGGTTTTGTGTTGTGGACAGCTGGTCAGGCCAGCCCCTCAGCTCTGCACAGCCTTGTGTCCTGCACGAGCAATGTCAGCCTTCATGGCTGATCTGTGGTACTTCTAACCATGGTTGGCCTTGAGCGTGGTTGGCTTCAGGAAGGCTTCAAATGGGAAAGATAGCAAGGAAAAGCACTGGGGATGTTTGCATCTTAGAGGAGGCCAGCAAGGCCAGCAGACTGTTGGCCCAGCCTTTTGGTTCCTCCCAGGCTGTCCTTACCAAGAGCTCAGCTCCCAGGCATGCTGCTGCTTCTGGTTTGGAAGAAGCAAAAAAAGGAATGTTATTGCAGAACGGGACCCAAGCATCTCTTGGTTTAGGTATATTCATATAAAGAAGAAAAAATCTCACAAGCTGCTGAGAGCCCTTTGTGGCAAAGCCTCAGTTCTTGAAAGGGATTTGTGACTTTGCCTGGCAAATAGTTGAGCAGCTGAGGATGAAGTGTCCATCTTTCCTTCTGGAAAGGTAGCCATAGCAAGAATCCCAGAGAGAGCCCTGCAGGGAGATGGCCACGTGCAAGATGCTGCTAGCACCAGTCACAGATTTTTCCTGTTGTCAGTGTGAGCACATAGGTGCCATTCGTCTGGGGATGACAGACTTTTCTTTGTCTTGGTTTAAAGTTTTGGAGAAGGTGTATAAATACTGGGGGATCTAGACACTGGGCTGAGTTGTGCTTCTTTCAGCTGAGGAAGTCCGTCCATATTACTCCAGAACAGCTCTTTCCTCAGCTCTAAAAGCAACAGCACACATAATGGTTTCACCAAGCTTTTGCTGTCACTGCTACTGAAAAACCTGGTTTACATTTGAGTGGAAAACTTGCCCTATCATTGTAGGGCAAAAGGAAGGAAAGGATACTCAAGGTGTGATTGCTGTGATTCCTAAATGAGTCATGATTTTTGATGTTGAAAGAGCTGCCCTTATCCCCCTAAACTGTATATGTGGC
This sequence comes from Eurystomus gularis, assembly GCA_013400335.1. Classification (NCBI taxonomy): domain Eukaryota; kingdom Metazoa; phylum Chordata; class Aves; order Coraciiformes; family Coraciidae; genus Eurystomus; species Eurystomus gularis. Next base: position 186,100 of record VZZY01003309.1, on the reverse strand, counting down.
TTTGCTTTTTAAGGTGAAAGATGGGGTTTCTGTCTGTTCTGCACCTGCTGGCTCAGATTTGAGGATAGTAGCTTCTATAGTCTTGGCAGCTGGAGTTGTAGAGATTTTGGATAGAGGGCTGCCCCAGTCCAGGTTGCCCTGTTGTAGTGGGGAGGCTGTTTACCCTAAGGACAGGCTCTCTGATTATTTGAACTGAGCTGACTCTGAAATACAGTCCTTGAGGAAACTCTTTCAAGGAGGACTGTTTTCCTATCTGTCGTGATAATATGCAGGAGTGCTTTTTAAATAGTCTTGCTTTCCTACAGGAAGGTTGAGGTTTGGAGAGAGTCAGAAAAGATGCATTTTCTGAGACCCACTGAACTGTGAGTTAAAGCTGAGGTACACTTAGGTGATGTCTTCTTGCCTATAGGTGCTTTGCTCTAAAATGGGACACACTGTGTCTCATTTCACTTGGGCTACTGAGCTGTGTCCTAAAACACTCACCTAATAGCCTTGGTTCTCCAGCTACAAAGATTCATTAGCAGAGACAGAAATTTTCTTGTCTCTCCAGCCAGGAAGAAAAAGGCAAAGACCTCGTGAAAGGGAGCAGGGAGAGCTCAAAAGGAGACTTTGCTGGAGGATGACTACAGTGAATCTTACAGCCCCATTTAGCGCATCTGTCTCTCCAGAGTAGCTGATGGCATATGTGAAATGCAGCAAGTCCTTGGGCTATTGTGTAACTTGGGGGATGCCTGCAGCCGCTGTTCATAATTAATCATTTAAGCAACAGTAAAATCAAGTGACTTTACTGACAGTATCCAAACTGCTGACCTCAATGCATTTTAAAAGTTCGCTGGATATTGAACCTCGAATGACCCATGGATGGATCTGGAATAATAATTTTCATAATCCTCAAGTCATTATCTTAAGAGGGAACGTATTGTTCTCCTAATTAAGTCTGTCCACACGCTGTGCATCTTCCCATGCAAATGCACTCTGCATAAACTAATTAAAAGAAATATACAGCCACAAGGACTTAAACTGTCTTTTATGCAATCTCTTTAAATTACAAGGAGTCTCCCTCCTCCCCCCTCACACACACACTGTAACAAGGGATTCGGCACCATATTAGCAGGGAAAACCACTGAGCTGTTTTGGATCAGAATCTGGAATTCCCCAGAATTTATTAGAAAGCCTTGGTTTTATGACATTTTTGTGAGGGTCCTGGATGTGTAGAAGACCCTAATTAAGCAAGAGTTATGATCATTTAATAGGAGACAGTTCCTGCCCTGAAGAGCTTACAGTCTAAACAGACAAGATAGCCAAAAGCTGAAAGAGCCTTGTTTTGCAGTTAAACAGCTCAGCCATTGAAGAGTTGAATGACTTTTTCAAGGTCGTATGTACAGACTGGAAGTTGGAGGCAGACCTACTCCGGTACTGAAAGTAGCTGAGGCTTCTACCTTTAGTAGAAGGCCCGAAAGATGTAATATTTAGAAACCTATTTGAAGCAATAGCACCAAAGGGCAATTTCCCAGTGAAAGTCACTGGTATTTGGTTAGCTGGGAAATGGCTGTGAGACTGCTTGGCTGTTTTCAGTAGTGGTTTCATGTTCCCAGGTGTGGTGGAGGCCATGCCAGTGGAAGGAGATGTATTAGAGGTATGTCATCCCACTTTAGCCTCAGCAACACCATGCAGATCTAGCAGAAGGCCCCCTGTGCCAGCGGTGGGTGGGTGGGTGTTCCTGCTGCCTGCGTGCCTCGTGTTGGATCATGATTTGGATGAACTCTGGACTGATCTTCATTTGTTTGGTTGTGGCAAGAACGTGAATGAAGCATATTGAAGAATATGTATCATCAGGGTCAGCCTTTTTGCTGTAATTTCCCTTGGGACTGTTGCTGATATTGCCTTTGTTTCTATTTTGCAGGAGAGGAGTGGAAGCTCTGGATGTGTCTTACTTGCTGTCTTCACCCCCCTTGTGGAGTGTGTGGCTGGTGTCTGCACATCTGCCGGAGCACTGTGGTGTTACTGCTTGCTCTCCTCCTGTAAGAAATTAAGAAGAACTTAAGTATTTTGTCTAATATATCATCATAGTCACCGTGGGTGCAGGAAGAGGTGTCTGCACATGCTAACATGCTCAACTGGGGGGTAGCTTAAACCAGTGGGTATGCCAGCAAGATACCTTGGATTTTTGTCTTGCTCAGACTTTCCCACAAACACCTTTCTTGGCTCTTGGGGTTATGAAATACTCCAGATGAAATCTGCGGCATCTGAGTTGTAGCAACGGTCTTGTAAACGGAATCTGAATCTAATGATGGAGCATCCCAGTGTTTTCACTGGTCTAAATGGTCTTCAGTGGGCTTGGTGGTAGAGAGATTTGTAAATCTGACATGCATGATTGTGCACAAAGACCGTGAGCGACAGGTCATAGCAAGCAAGGGCAGCCAGCAAAGGCATCGTTTGTGAGTAGTCTGACCTGAGCAAAGTGCCCAGACAAAGAAGTTGGCATTTGCACCAAGGTGAACTGAGACAATGCAGCCCATGCCCACCCACAAGAGAGGACACAAAAGCAAACGTTGTGCAACTCAGCTGCTCTGAACCAGGTGGAATAATACTAGCTGCTAGATGATGGGCTGTGTAGCTCACAGCCTTGCAGAAGCCTTTCTGAGTTCTGTCAAATAGACAGTAGTTGGTGTCCGCAGCTTCCGAACAAGTGATAGCTGCAATTATTGAGGCAACAGAGGTGCAGATTTCAGAAACAGCCCATCGGTGTGTGTGAATGCCATCCACAGTGGAACTGGTTCTGGGAGAAGTGGCAACCATGCCCTCAGCCAGGGAATGGTTGGATAGGAATTTGCACGTAAATTTTGAGAGAGCTCAGGGATTTCTCTTGCTCTCTTTTGTAGCAAGTGTTTAGAAGTGTGAAGTGGAAGATGAAATTTCCTTACCCTGGTCTTGATTACCATCTCATTCTTTGCACATGGCAGGTTTCTTGACAGCATCCCTAGCATCCCTATCAATGCAGCAGTCATTGAAAAAGGCAGCTGGAAAAGGAAGATGAAGAGGAGCCCAGCTCTGCGGCCAGGAGGCCCCTGCAGCACAGGATCAGAACCCAGTGAACAGGCACTTCTCTTATCTGATGTAGCCTGGAGAGCAGACGGGTAGGACTGCAGCAATCAGTATGATGGGAATGTGGTGGGTGGACTCTACCAGGAGAAAAGAAACCCTCCCCTCTATGGATGAACCTTCATCTCTCAGTTTCCCCCCTCTCCAGTCCTCATTCTGGTAAGAGGGAGGATCTTTTCCCCATCCAGCAATGAGATGAAAGAGTGCCCCCCATTTGACACTTCATGAGTTGGCTGAACCCTACAAAATGATCTTCATAAAATCCTGATTCCAAAGCATCAAAGCCTTTTACTGACTGGTAAAAACCCTAAAAATTCCTGGAAGAACTGCCAAAGGGCAGTGGGGCTGATTCTGTCAACTGCCTTTGGTTAGAGCTGGGTTTGGTTATTTATGGGGGCCGGGGGAGGCAAGAACTTTCCAGATGGGCAGCTGAACCAAATATAACAATGATAAAAATCAATGCAGTTATGTGAGGGGAAAAGACTGCCTGCACTCAAGGGCTGCATGAGGCACATGCTTCTCCGTGCTGAAATGTCTCTCAGCACGGTGTTGCTTGTGGTGTCCCACCCTGTGCTGTTTCATCCCCATGCATTGCACAGACACCTCCTCTGTCTGCTGAAATGTGCCCTTTGCTGGAGGGATCCTGACTGGATTTAATGGTACCTACCTAACAAGACTCCACATTCACTGGGGTGTGAGGAGTAAATACCTTATCCTACTTAAAACATGGCCAAGAGAGTAATGGCCCAAATGCAGTGAGATGTCATTCCACCCCAGTGAGATTATAGCAGGGCTTGTCTGTCAGCCCATGCAAGAAGCTGACAACTGATTAACAGAATGACTTTTGTCTCTCCAGAAAGCTTGCGGTGTTCTGATGTCCAGGTCATGCTGGGACTCCAAAGAAACAAATGTGTCTCTTGTCAAATTGTGACTCAGACAGAATTGGTACCTGAGGGATCAAGGTTGGGACACAAGGTATTGAATGGGTTGTACAGAAGCCCTTGGATGAAAATCAAGGTGTAAAGTGAACATTTCCTGTCTGAAAAGTCTGAAGAAATTTTGCTGTTGCAATGTGATGGTGTAAAAGAACTGAGTGAGTAGGAGATGACCTTAAAAATCATCTGGATTCTTAAGTCATCCTGAAGTATTAATTCTAATCACTTAGAGCCCTGTTGGTTTGTGTGGTGCTGCACAGTTACGCGTCAGGGCGAAAACCTTTGTCCCTTCTCCAAAGGCTTTATAGTCCAGGCATACAAGGGAAGAGAAAGCATAAGAAAGGCAGAACATATGGGATTGGGACTGATCATTAGATATTTGTATGCATCCAATAGTAGAGTAGGAGGATTCAATAATTCCTTCAAGAAGGGAGCTTGCTTGCCATCTACTTTGCAAGGAAGCATGCTGCATATCTGGTGCAAGTGGGAAGATGGCTAGGATTCAGGACTGAGTGGGAGAGATGAAATATCTGGTGAGAAAGGAAATTTGCTGGAGAGGGTTGGAGTTGGTGACTGTGAACTGCCTTTGGCTGATTGCACCCTTGGGTTTCCTGTTAGTGAAGTTTTGGATGCCTGTATGGGTCTAATAGTCATACAATTAGCCAATCCAATATCATCCTTTTCCTAGCGCTGATCTTTATCTTTGGTGAACAACTTCCAGTACTGTTATGCAAAGGATATGCAAAAAATAGTCCCTTGAGCAATTCCCTTTTTTCCACTGAGTCCACTTGTACTTCATTCAGTCTGGTATTCGCACTCCTTGGCCTCACCTGGTGACCAATATAGGTTTACGGTGTTGAAAAGGTGGTGAGGCTCAGCCTACTGAGCTTGCTGTTCACCACTGTGCAGTGGATTCCGGCTGTCTAGGCAAGTCTAATGAAACTTGGGGGATTAATTTGTCTTATTCAACAGCCAGAGCTGTATTCAGGTGAGTTTGTTTAGGTCAGGCTCTACATCCGTGTGTGGTCCCACCGTCGGATTGCCTTTCACCAGCCTACTGTCTTGTGGGAGCCCAGTCCTGGCCATGGTCATCAGTCAGCTAAGGTGCTTGCTCCTCTCTTTGCTCCTGGATGGACCCTGCTTGCAGCACTTCAGGGACGTGGCAAGAGAAGGCCAGGATGAGGTGAGTGATTTGTTTGCTCATGAGGTGGCAGGACCCTTGTTTCTTGTTAAAGGCACATGAGATAAGACATGATGTTTCAAGATGTTCTTATCATAGCCCTTATTCTGAAGTGACACTGTTCATCCACACTTTCTCTCCAACTTATTGATGAAAATGAAGAATTTTCTCCTCCTGTCTCCAGTCTCTGGAAAGCCCGTAGACAAAAGAAATTTTCAGACACATATTTTCCTTTTGTGAATCACTCTAACCCCTTAATGTTCAGCAAATGATTTGTTCCAAAGGGACTCTGTTGTATGTGATCGTAATTACATTTGGGTTTTAATAATCATAAACACTCCTGTTTTCTAAGAACCAGCAAAACTGATTTCCAAATCATTTAGTTTGAATGGCACATTTTGTGTTTGTGTAGCATCTTCTCCCTCGTACACACTTCTAAAGAAAAACAAACAATGTATTAAAAAAAAAAAAAGCAAGTGTGTGGGGAAAAAACCTTGGAGAACTTTAAAAGACTCTAAACCTGAAAAGGGAGGGTGGGATCAGCTAATTTGTCCCTCTTTTGTATGGTTTATTAAGCCTTTTGTTCTGGAACGCATGGGTTCAGTGGGAAAGCGGTTTTTGATATATAATGTATTTACTTTTGCTAATTAATTAAAGCAGTATTCATATGAAAATGCCGACTGATAATGGCTTTCACAGCAACAACTGTGTTTTTTAAAGTAGCAACTTTTAATTACAAATTGACTGGCAGGAATATATAAACCCAAATATTGTTCCACTGATTTCCTTTTAACTGTGTTACTCTTGCTTGATTTATCGGATTAGGGCTTTTCACACATAGTGCGTACAAGATATTGTTTTTAATGAGAAATTAAAAGATTACCAACAATACCCATAAACCATTAAAAACACAAACTCTAGATGAATGGTAATTAGACAGAATGATTTGAGGCTGATAAATTGAAAGCAATTAATGTATTTGTTTGGGATTCTGAAGATAGCTCTAGGTGTTCCAGAAAGCACTGAGGGTTCACATTTGGTGCCAAGTTGCACGTGGAGATACCTGCACCGCATCAAGTGTCTCGGGTGCCAGTAGAGCACCAATGGAGAACCTGCTGACAGGGCTCCACTGGGCTTTGAGGAGGGGAAGAGGTGAGGAGTTACACAAAGGGCTTTTGTGGGGAGGACTAAAGGAATATGTCAGAGCAGGGCTTCCTTGGATCAACCCTTTTTTCTGTGTTTCGCTGTTATCTGTGATGTAATGTTTGGGAAAACTTGAGGAGGTAAGAGGAAGGAAAGTGCTGAGGAGAAGTAAAGGTTCCTCATCTGTGATGTGGTTTATCAGGATTGCATCTTCCACTCGACCTAAGCAGTCCTGAGTCAATAAGCCTGTGTGAGATGCTCTTTTGGGAGATGAGGAGGTTGCATTTGTTAATGGTGGCTTGTAACCCCAGCAAGAGCATCCTGTTTCTATTCTTTCTCTTATTCTTGGCAAAGCAAATGTTTTGGGATTCTATTTCAGCAAAAGGAAGTACTCTCGGGTGGTGATGCCTTTTGATATTGTTCCTTGTACTTGGGTCTAGAACAGAGCTCACCATGATTTCCCATCTCAGGAGAATTTCTTAGGACAAGAAAAATAGCCAAAATCAAATAATTTCCTAAATCAGGATAGTGATGTCTCTCCTCAAAAATCTTAAAACAGCCATCCCCACCACAAAAGCTATAGCCCAAGGCGACATATGATCTGAACAATTGAAACACCTCATTTCAATTTTTACTATTTTTATTTTCAAGTCTTGTCCAAATGTAAATTAAACAGAATGTTGAAATTAAGAGTCACGGCAAACGAAAACCTAAAACCTTTTCCCCATTTCCCCCCAAGTCAGGAATATCCATCAGAATCAGCCCTTTCTTACACACAATGTTTTCTTTGTAATAATTTGTCATTTCTGATGGGGAGTTGGGAGGGGGTGGCATATTTTTCATGAAAAAAAAACCTTGTCATGGAATTTTGCAAGTGGAACACCCTTCTCCACCATCAGCTTATCTCTCTATTCCAATCCCTCCTTTAGATGTGTTTCTTCCATGAGGCTTTTCAGTGCTTATCCACTGTAGAAAGAAATGCATTATTTAACAAGGCAGGAGAACAGTGTATGCCCTTCACGTGTAGCCATCAGCTGCTGGTATCTTGTTGGGGGAACTAGATTTTCAAAGTAGCTCATGTTCTTGAAAGCACTTAGCAGAGGGAATGCTGGTGAGTGCTCAGTTCTTTTGAAAACCTGGTTGTCACATTCCTAGTGGAAAACAGATTATTTATTTATTTGTTTGTTTGTTTATTTTCTTTTTGAGGCTTTGCCCTGAAAAAATGATGTTCTCTATGGAAACTCTGTGGCTTGTCAAAATTAGAACCCAATTCTTTTACTTGTTGACTGTCTTCCAGGCATGCTTAAATCTTGCAGGTGCTCTGAAGCTTACATTTGCAGGAGGAGGAGCCCTGTTTTCTGTCCCTGTGGCTCCATCCCTGCACTGCACACTGTAACTTTCGTGGGGGTGATTTGTTATGGCTCTCCTCTCTCTTATTGGAGTCATGGGTGGTTGCAGAGAAAAGTAGGTTTGTGTGCTGATTTTGGCTAGCAAAGAATATCTGGCTTCCAGGGGTGAACTGGACAAGGTACCGCTTCACCCAGTGGACTTACTCTGTGGAACGTTTGCTGGGTTGTTGCCGCTGCTGTGAAGTAGCATCTTGGGCATTTCAGAAAGTATTTTTCATTCCTTGAGCACCAGTTCAGCCATCAAATTAACAAATAAAGTTCTTTGAGGATCCACCTGGGACCTATTGCAAAAGCTGGATGCCAGTAAAATCCAGTTGCATGTAGCAAAAGGGAAAAGACCAATAAGGAAACAATAACAGAAAAGCTCTATTAAAAAGGCATATGGATACAATGTTGCTGGCCCAGTTAATGAACCTGTTATATTCAGTAGTGCAATAAAATCCAGAGTAATTGCAAATGAAACTTAATGCCTTGTAAAAGAGTTCAGCTCCTTTCTTCCATAGCTACAGCTTTTGGGAGCCAAGGCCTGATCCAGCAGGAGGTGTACGTGTGCTGCACAGCTTCAGCCACCACGTAGGAAACATCTGATCAGCTGTGGACAGTGTTAAGGTTGTTTGAAATGTTCTGGCTTTTTTGGCAAGCCTAGCGTTCTGCAGGAGGAACAGGGCAGCACATGGAGAATTTGACCTTGACCCTGTGCAGGTGGGATCCTGCGTGTTCTGGTCTTCCCTGCAGGTGCAGGAATCACTTTGGACTAGTCTGATCAGGAAGCTGCTGAGGTGATGGTTACTTTTTTCCTCTATTCTCAAATCCCTGTTTCACCATCATTCTGACTAGAGCGGTGGGCTCAAAAGCTCTGCAAAAGCAAGGCAGAGGAGTCCTCCTAACCTTGCCTGTGTCTGAACTTTGGTCCAGACTTTTTCCTGACTTCACACCACGTCATTCCTGCTGGCTTCGAGCAAACATCATTTTTGGGGGTGGAAATTGACTCATTATTTTGCCCTTTATTACAGATTTTGGATAGTGACAGTTTCTTTACGTCGTAGGGCTAAATCCTGGTTGTCTTTATTCAGTCAAAATTCCTTTATGTGAATAAGAAATAAGTAGGAGGAAAGGATTTGCAGCACCTGCATTTTCTGGTGGGGCTAGTGGTATTGTTTTGGTTGTTTAGTGCCTGGTCTTTGGGAATTAAATAACTGTTTGAGAATTTCAGCTTCATCTCTAAGGCATCTTAGTTCATGTGAACTAAGATTCCCCATATAATTTGAAAGTGTGACTTGGTTATGCCTAAAAGAGGATCCAGAAGGCTGATTGTTACTAAAAACAAAGACCACCACCCCCCCCCCCCCAAAAAAAAAAAAAAACTGATGGTATTTGAATTCCTGGGTTTGCGTTGCTGATTTGGGGCCAAGGGAACTGAAGGCAGGTAGAAGCCTGACTTGCATTACATCAGAAGCAGGAACCTGGTAGTTTGCTTGAAAATGGCCTGAGCCTGTTAAGCCTGGTGAACCAAGCACCTGCAAAATGGGGTAAGCAAGGACAGAGTGGGTGCCCTAGAGGGAAATACCAGCCCTCAGGCAAAACCCTTCTTGCTTCCACCCATAAAACCTCATTTTTAGGGGAGAAGTGTCAGTCCTGCAAAGGGTGATATCTCCTCCTTTACTAATCAGGTTTTCATTTAATTTGCAATGCTTCGTGTCCCCTCCCCCCCGCCACCCCAGCATCGTGAATTGACTATGGTTGGTACATAAAGCTGTGAATGGCCCTTTTAAGTTCAAATGATGGTTCTAGCTGCGCATTCCTCAGTTATAAACATGCAGTGTCCTTCTTTCCTGGCATGTGCTAGCAAAAGTCATGGGGTGCACTCTGAGAAATAGCCCCTGCTTTTCTTTATTGTTGTTCTTTCCTTCCTCTGATGGCATGACTCAGGGGTACTGTCACTCTCTGAACCGACAGTGTCTTGGCAGTTAGTCTGCCCATTTCATTGTTTGATGGAGCCGTGGCATGCTATTAGGTTAATCTTGATGCTGTATAGTTGGCAATAAAGGGCCAAATTTCTGAAATTCTAGTGGGTTTCTAGAGAAATTTCCTTCCCCCTTTTCCCCCTTGAAAGGAAGCAACCTCCTGCAAACTCACCAGCCCACTTCTTTTCTTACGGGGTTAGAGCTGGCGTCCTTTATTAGCTTCCTGTGTAACCATGGGTTTGACTTGGCTTCTCTCAAGGTTCCTGCTGAAATTGGTCCAACGCTTTAGCCTCACATCCACCCACACACATGAATTCCTCAGTGTCGTAAGTTGGTTAAGATCCATGTAAGTCATGGCATCTCTCCGTCTTTGCCCCTTCGTCCACCCCTCTGAAAAATGTGCAGCATTGTAAATGGAGGAAAATGCAAATATCTACAAGGTGGGGAGCCCTAGTGATAGGGAACCAAGAGATGAGGACAGCAAAGACACAGTCTGTGGAAGACTATTGGGGCTTTTCAATATTGAAATGCAAGACTGTCTCTTAAAGCTGGTTGGGAAGTCTGCTGAAGTCAATGAAGAGATTTGGATTGATTTCAGTGAACTCTGGATTAGTCCTTTCAAAAGCAGCAAGGAATATGGTTGTAATCAAATGATATGATTGTGGCAAAAGATAGGGCTGAGCATCCATGCAGGACTCTAAATAAAACCTCAGGTCCTTCAGAAGTGCTCCTTAGAAAAAGGACAGATCCTAAACTCTGGGAGTATTACAGCAGAGGCCAGTGGATGTTGTGTGCTTTGGAAACTGGGCTCATTTGGTTAAACAAGAACACCATGCGTTTTCAAATCTGGTTCCAGTTGTAGGTGTTGAATGCTTGGAAGTCTATTTCTGAACATGTTTTTAAAGACTGCCTCCTCTTCCATTTCAAAACTGGATTTTGCAAGGTGTTAAGTTCCTTCAGCTTTTAGGGCTAAACGTATGCATAGTCAAAGACCTTAGGAGGATCACTGTTGGGAAGTTAAAAACAAAACAAAAAATATTTGGATATTTGGATCAAGGGCATGATCATTTGAGAAATGACAGGCCAGCCAGCAATTTCACAACTAGATCTTGATTTGAACTCTGAAACCCCAGCAAAGTTGGGGTATATGATCCCAAGACTGGGGTTGTCTAAACATGGAAATCAGTCAGAACTCAAGTCAGCAAAAATGTATGTAAAGGCACTGAATATATGCAGCGGTCATGGGTAGCTAATCTTCCCACCCAGGAGCTCTGGTATTCTCAGTACGCAACCATTATCATCTAAAATACTACCTGTCCCTGGATTTGGTCTCCTTGCCTGTGGATTAGACATAAGGAATATAAAACAAAATACATGCACAAAACCCTTGTGTTTCCTTTGCAAAATCGGGCTGTGCACATAGCTAATTCTTTTCATGTTAATCTACACTTACAACCTGATAACAAGCTAGAGCTTTCTTCTAACCAGGCTTGATTAAATTTGGAAGATTTCTTCCCAACAGGAGAACCCTTTCTGCTTTCATGCAGTAAACATGATTTTGTGCTTTCTGTATTTCCCTTTTTAATTTTTATTTCAGGAATTTTTTTTCCTTATTATTATTATTATGAATAAGCTAGTTTTAAATCAATTTCAACAGCTGGAATTAATTTTCCTGTTACTGACTCTTCACTTGGGCCTGTCACAGAGCGGGAGGCTTTCTATTAGCATAAACATAACTGAAAGCTCTGGAATTTGCATTAATGTACTTTTAACAAGTTGACAGTCTTTTGGCACACGCTCCTGAGATCTGAGAAGCAAGGGAAAAAAAGACTGTATTATACCTTACACTGGCCGGATTGTAAGAAGCTGTCAGGTAAAACCTCAGGTTTCTTTTCCTGCTACGAAAATATGGGACAAAATATCCACTCATAAGCAGGTGCATATATCTGACAATTTTGCAGAGTCCTTGCAGCTTGCCTCCCAGCCTCTGAAGAGCATGCTCACAACTCGGGAGCAAGCTATTTTATTGTGATTTAATGGATGTGGAACTTGCACAAGGGCTGGATGTGCTGCAGTACAAAGTTTTTAAAGGGTCTCAGGAAATGTATATTTTAGTGACAGGGCTATGGACCATTTGAAAAGTGATCCAAACTCTGCTAAAGAAGTCAGAAAGTGCATCAGATAAAGAGCTGGTCCTGCAAGCTTCTTCTTACTATGAGGTAGGAATTGAAGAGGGCTTGCATGGCAGTTTTGCCAGCAGAAGACAATATCGTAAGTGAAGATCCAAAGACTGAGATTATGATTTTGTTACATCTCTGTTTAAAACAAGTAATTGAAGTGAGAGTCTTCTCATTTTCTTCCTGATCCTGAGTGGCAAGTGAATTGAGATTGAAGCTGGCCTTCATTAGCCACAGGACCAGAACTCCTCTTGTGGATAAACATAAGCTGGTGTTCCCACCAAACAACATGACTATGACAGCAAGGTCTCAAAGGAGGATGATTATTGGCAAAGCTGGGGTCAGTGACATCTGACTGAACTCTACTGGCTTTTCAGTCAGTGTGGAGAAGCAGCTGAACTACTGCTGGGTCAGTGTGGGCAATCAACAGGTGGTTGGTGTGCCGCTATCTGCTTGCAGGAATGTCTGCGGGAATGGGCTCTGCCGTGGCTGTAGGCTCCAAGTTGGCTGAGCACCTGCACTGCAGGCATCTACTGTAGGGATAGCAAGTTGGGTAGCTCTGGACCCTTCAAGCTATGTAGATGTTCTGCCTGCAGAGCAGCGGGGTTGGTGTGTATATTTAAAGAACGAAGTGTTTTCACTAATTACTTAGGATAAAGGTGTCACAGTATTTGCAAGAAAGGCACAAGCCAGCGTCAAATTTGTATGTATATTTATGTGTTCCCAGTTATACTAGAAAAGTAGGCAGGAGAAAATACTTGGGCTGCAGATCAGACTCATATCAGTTGCCATGGGAATAAAAAGGAATACAGAGAATTGAGGGAATCCTTTTAACTACAGAATTTTTTTAAACTGAGTTCTTATTTGACTGTTTATTTAGGCCCTACATTAAGACAAAAATGTGTGTTTAGCCAGCTCCTCCTGCTGGATCCAGAGCAACTATTAAAGCTTATTTCCATAGAGATATTGCTGATCCTGGCCCCAGAACAGAGAAGAAAGAGGCCTGGGAAAGCCTCTGTGCTTTAGTGGCACTCGGCTCGCTCTGCGGCTGGGGGCTCGCGCAGCCCCCTCGCAGCTTGGCACATAGAGCCTGGCTTTATGCTTGCATGGTGAAGCTGCTGCTGCCAGTGGTTTGGCAAGGCTGCAGCATTCATCTGCTCCAGGCTTTGTTCCTGGGTTTGCCTCTTGAGTTTGGAGAGACCAAAATGGTACCCCTTTGGTCTGGAAACTATGACTCGATCTGGCCGGCATGAGAGCGATATGACGCTGCTTACAGTCAGTCGTATGGGAATAGTCTCACTGCTGGGAAGAGTCACTGAAAGGTCTGCTAGTTAATTAACAGGGGGATTGTAAATAGCTAAAACCTGACTGAATTCCTCTGTCAGCTCGCGACAGGATCCTCCTGCCACTCCTCTTCCTGCCTTTTCTCTCTTTGACCACACAATTGGTTATTCTGGAGATCATTTTTCCTCTCGCAGCTGCTGTTCCAGTCGTTGCTGTGAAACTTGCTGTGGCTGTAGGAAAAGGAGCAGCTCAGTGGTGTGGAAGAGCAGTATCCCCTCAGTCGCCTTCACATCCTTTGTAGTTTTTCCCTTTCCCAGGGAAAGGCCCCAGGAACACTGGCCAAGAGCAGAGGCAGCCTGTCCAAGGCTGCTTGGCTCAGATGCTGCTGTCTTGTCTTGCTTCAACTGATGGAAGGCACTTGAGGTATGTCTGCCTAGCTGTGACTGAATCACGTTATTTTTCCTGAGCTAATCCGCCTGTGTACTTCTGGCTGCGCGGAGCCCGCTGCAGGTTCCTCATCCAACCAACAACCGTGTGTTTGGGTACAGCTCATGCCAGACTGGGTGGTATTAGAGACCAGTGGTGATGTCTTGAGTTGCAGTCACTGATCAGTGCATAAGGCCAGATCAGTGGAGAGTGGAACAGGACACTTCTTCACTCAAGCATCTAGATCCTATGATCATGAAGCCTTCTAGAAGGTTTTTCTCCTCCTTAAGGCACTTCAAAGAGGCCTTGAAAGAAACCGGTTGCGTTGGTATACGCGGTGCATCAGGTCTGCAAGTGCATGAGAGCATCACCCATCTGAAAACTGAGTGTCCTCCTTGGATAAAAAGGAGACATTTCTCCTCTTCTACAAAAAGATTTTTCCCTACCTGCTAAGCCAATCCCTTCCAATCAGATGAGCCCAGAAATTATCCCAAATGCAGGAGTGGTGAAAGGGTAACAGTAATGTTTGAAACAGGGGTCAGCAACTGTGCTTATGGTGAGGGAAGCTATCAAAGCCAAGGGGCTAGTGCCTGCACCAGTGTGCCTGCATCAGCATCGGTGGAAGGCATTGCATGAGCCAACATTGACAGCATCAAGTCCCTGGTCAGAGTTCATGTGTGTGAGCGGTAGGAGGGGAGTTGTGGGCTGGGAGAGCTTTGCAATGATGGGAAGAAGAGTGTGGGAGGGTAAAAGGGAAGAGTAGTTTGGTTTAGAGATACTGTCCACAGCGCTGATTCACTGGGCTAATCGGATCTTGGTGGCATTTTTCCTCTGGTATCTGCTCTGGGCGTCTGTCACTGTTTTTGAGAATTTATCTTTCTCATCAGACCTTGGGTTTTTTGGTGCTTTTTTTTTTCTCTCTTCATTCAATGCCTGTAAGAGGAAAAAATTTGAAAACAAAATGTCCTTTTTTTCAGAGCTCTGTTCAGTAGGCCTGAGCTGCGATAAAGTTTTCTTCTCATGCTGATTGCCAAGGAATGTGAGTGCCCCATGAGCAGTGGCCAGCCAGGACTACCTAGAGCTTCTAATGAATTCTTTCTTTTTTGGTAGGAGACCTCCAGTCTCAAAACACTACTTCAGGGCCACGCAGCAAAGGCTTCTGTATAGTCGTTTTTTGTTGAAGCATGATGTGTAGAATAGAACCTGTGGATGATGGCCTTAAGGAAAGGTCCTTTCCTTAAAGTGATCCTGTTTCAGGCAAGCATGAGAAATGGCGAACTGTTTAAACTGGCAGCCCTAATGGGCAGTGATGGAGAGGAGCACTGTATTGCTTAGTAGGTCCTTGTCCATAACCTCCCACAGAAAAAGGCTAATGAAAAATAGTTGAGAAGCTTTTATTATAGCTCAGATTCTGGTTCTGGTGCTGTTACTGGGGGGGGTTTAAGCCACTGTTGAGGAGCTCCCTTCTGTCCCATGCATTCTGGCCTGCATAGATTGAAGCAAAGCCATGAGCTAAGTGGAGCTCGTGATGACCAGTGTGCCAGACCTCCGAACTCTGCAGCATAGAAAAAGGGGTTCGAGTATTAGTTATTATCTGGCATCTGAAACCTGCCCTCCAAGCCCTCTCTTATCTGTTAAGCTGAGCACAGCGTGAGGAGCGGGGCTGTTTGGGGAATGTCTGATAAAGGAACTTTAGCTGTGCAAAGCTCCGTTGGTGAGACTTCTTCGTAAACATCATCTGTTGTTAATCCAGCCTTGCATGCTTACAGGCAGACATTTGTGTTGATTATGTGTGTTTTCTAGAGGAGAGGTTTTAAATTATGGAAATGAATGGAGATACTTGCACAACCGGTTAGCATCCATTCATTAAATATACGTATTACGGAAGTGCCTAGAGACGTTAGATTGTAGTAGGGCTTCACTGAGCAAGGTACAGAATATGCCTAGGGGAGATACGCCTTGCTACAAACAGCTTGAGACAGTCCTGGCCAGGGCAGACAGTTGGGCAGAGGGAGGGCAAGCACAGAGGGGTAAGGTGACCTGCTCAGAGCTGTGTGCAGGAAGGCAGGAGCAAAGCCAGGTCAGGCTGCAGGTCTTCTGGCTCTGCCCAGGCTTTAAACACTGCTGTCACCACAACCTTATGTGGGCAAACGACAAATAAGAATAGCCATGCAAGCAAGTGATTATATTGCTATAACACTGCAGTGTTTTTACTGTCCTCATAAGTCTGGCCTTAGACCCTGAGCTTTTGAGGGGAGAGGTGCTGGGTTTCTTGAGAATAAGGCATGATACTCATTTTACACTTTTTCTGCATTCAAAGTGTCAGAGATTATAAGGAAAAAAAGTTCTTGTTGTTTGAGTAATATCAAAATTGAGTGGTCTCAAAAGTATGTATATTTGTTTATAGGTCTGTGTAAATCAATGTATTTGTTTGTCTAAATTCAAGAACTTGGGATGAGATCATGAAAGGAGATCAAATACAAATATAAGTGGAGACACAGGCTGTTCTGCCCTGTTTAAAGATACTTTGGTTGAGGATTTGGGTGTGAGTGAGAATCAGAATCTTCCTTTACTGGAGCTGATGTTTTGTGCAGTTGAATTTCTACCATCTTGAACTTGGGGAATGTCAGAAGTTCAGCTGAAGATTATAGCCATCGTAATTGCATCCCAGATGGAGCTGGTGTGAGACCAACCCCAACCTGTTTCTTGCAGACAAGTTCTGAGCTAGAGAGTCAAGTCATTATTTCCAGACACCAAAAATGTAGAAATACCAATTGGCAGGTATGTCCCACTATCATGGAGTGACTTTTGGGATACTTCTGTTCTTGTTGAGTAACACCATAACCCAGAAGACTCATGCTGGTTTCTGGAGGATAGTCTTGGAGTAAAGTGTGATTTGCTTTGCATGCCTTGTCCTGTCTGAGCTATTGCTGTCATCCTTCTTACTTCTTGGTGCCTTTGACATGATCTCTTATGTCCCAGAATCAAGCATCTCTGTGTGTTCTTTTTGTCCTTTAGTGAAGGATTTCCAATAGCATTGAGGATTGGCCAAACTCTGCTCCTACTGAAACCAAAAGGTTTTTTTCCACTGACTCAACTGGGAGCTGTTAGAGCAGGGCTTGGTGCTGTTGGAAAACCCCTGCCAGCTGGCTGAGCAGGTGAGGAAGGGGCATGAACGATCTGGCACGATGTATGGGAGAAGCAGTATTTTGGAGGACTACGGAGAAAACAGTCAGGAAAGGCAATTTTTCTGTGAGGTGGTAGGTTACCTTGCTTAGGACCACTGTGGCAGGCATAGGACATGCAGCCTGGTACAACTGGAAGGAGTGGAGGAGTCGGTGGGGATATGTGGGAGCATTTGTTCCTGAAATGAGCTTATGTGTTTACTTCTGCCTGGTCTATAATATTCCTCTGACTTTCTTTTAACCCTTCAGACTATATTGATTCTTCTCTTAACACTGCAACATCCCTTTTCTTGAATGCTCATTCACACAAGTCTTAAAGCTGCACCAGCCCTACAGGGACTGGAACAATCATTGCAATGCACAGGACATGTGCCAAGCCTGCATTTTCTGGAACCCGCAGTAGGCCACAACCAGGAGTCCTCTCCCATCTCCAGGTGGGCACTTTTCATTGGCACAGCTGGCACACTGGCAGCAGGACCCCAAATTGAGCTCTGTGTGCATGGGGAGGCTATACAGGGGGACCCCAGGTTAACTTGGCTTCAAGGAAACCTGTCCTAAGCCTCCATTTCATTGTTGTCACCCCCAACTTCAGAACCTTCCTGTGATACTAGGGTGGCCATTTGTTACGGTTATCACAACGGTAAAATTGTCATGGGTAAAAACATCCGATTGTCCAGAAATACAAGACAACAGCATCAGCAAAGAGGGCCCATCCTCCACACCCCCCTTCCCCTCACAACTCCTCCACACTCAGGAAGTGGCAAGGCTGTACCGTGTGGCCAAAAACAAGGCAGAAAAACTCTAGTGAAAAAGGGAGTTAGAGCTGATCAGTAACCCAGGCATGGGTGCTGAACATCTCTCAAGAGATAAGTCTCTGACGCTTGATTCTTTTCAGTCCTTTTGGAGACCTTGATAAGGAGACGGCAGTTGCTTTGTCAGGGTTGCTCACGCTCTTTTGTGCAGCGTGTTCAGTCACTGAACTTGTTCAGATAAGACAAACATCTAAACTCCATTTCCGGAGACACACACCAGTCTTTGCACTCAGGCAATGGTTAGACCAGGGGTGGGCTACTGGAGACAGGACTGATGTTGAATGCCTGTGAGAGGGATGCTCCTTTGTAGGTGGTGTTTCTCTCTCCTTCGCTTCCCTGGAGCTCCAAAACTGGAGTCCAGACTTTCCAAGCTGTCCAAAGATCTGTGGTATTTGACAAAGGCAGCCACAAGCATCCCAGTGGCAGAGGGGGAAGTAGTTCTGAAAACCTTACCATAATTCTGAGTGCTTTGGACTAAACAAAGCTGGGTCCTCCACAAGTCTGGTTGCCTCCAGACTGGTGTGTATCCCCTTTGCAGGATTTGCAAGTCCTTCAGCCGTCAGAAGAAAACTTGTTGTAGTTAGTGAATGCTTCAGTCACAGCTGAAAGGCAGCCACAAGGGAATAGAAACATGATTGATTAAAGCAAACATTGTCTGTATGCAATTCTTTAGGATGGACAGTGCAGGAAAATAATGTAGGCAACTGGAAATCTGCAGGGAATTTTGTAAGGTGTCAGGATGTGATAAATGCATGAGGCAGAAATCAGTCCACGTGTTATTTAGCACCCGTGCTGCAAAAAGTGCTGGGGCAGCTCTTCTGATGGCAGTTGTCTGGAGCTTCCTTCTGAAATCTCATGCAAAGAGATTAGCTTGGAGGACCAGTCTTCACTAGAAGGAAGAAGCACTGCCCATTCGGTTGCCCTGCTTTTTTTCATCTTCTATGCTTTCTGTAGAGGGCTCCCAAATAATTGCTTATGTGCTTTTGCCTGTGACCTCTGAGATGTCTTTGCCTGAGTTGGTATGGGCAGATAAACACTGAATGGCTAGAGCTGTCCTTGCTTCACCAGGAGAAGCAGACTTAGGGCCATCATGCTGTCTTGGCAGCAAGGGTTGTGGGAAGCTCTGTCTGTGGGTGTTATATTTTCTATGTTGAGACTCAGCATGAAGAGGCTGAGATACAGTTTGCGTAGAGACCTGTGGGTTTCAGAGGCATTGTAAGATGTCTGAATGCATTTTGCTTGCATGATTTCTGGAATTTCCCAAAATTGCAGGAAACAATCAAGCTTTTGCCTTCTCCGGGCCAGCTAGGGAAGTAAATACATCTAACAAACCTTCACACTCCTGAAAAGACTCAGTTTCTCAGCAAGGGGATGATTCCTCAAGTTGAACAGTGGCAACCTGAAAAACACTTGTCTTGTCCTCCTGGCCTGGGATGAAGCATTTCCTTGCTCTGTCCTACCCACCGTTGAGTGACTTTGTCTTCCCTTATCCCCGTAAAAGCTCCACTTCATAATTCATGGCATTAGTCTGCAGCTCTGTGCTTGGCCTAATGGGAGGCTGATCCAGTTAGCCTTGGAGGAAATGAGAAAATATGACAATATTAGAAGGGAGGGACTGCAGGAAGAAAGTGGCATGTGAGAGAGACTTCCTGGTGGTTTTGTTTTTCAGAATGTGAAAATAATGGGATAAAACTTAGTTACACGGTGGTGTGCATCCCTGCCCCCTAACTCAGGACTAGTTTCTTGCGATGTCCTGAGCCCTGGGCTGGGTAGAGCTGAGTGTATAGTCTAAGGAGCAAAACCAGCCATGCACCATTTCCAAAGACATCCCTCCTGAAACTGCTGTCTCACACAGGGTCAGTTTATACACTAGGATACCAGTAGCGGACTGATGTTGGCTTGTCCTAAACTGGGTGCTTAATTTTGCTGATGTTCTACACTGAAAATGGATGTACCTTAGATGCCTCCTGGGAGTCCTGCAGGGAGAAGGACTGCTGGAACATTGAGGATTGGCTACATTATTCTGTCTGATCCTCCTCTGAGATCCCTACATGAAGGGATTTAACAGAAAAATCTTCCACCTCCTCAAAGAGATTTCAACTAAATGCCACCAAGGATCTTCAGCACTCAAAGGATTTGGTCCCCATTGAAAGCAGTCACCACTATGTCCCTGGGGGACGTTCCTCCTTGCGACCCTGTGTAGTGCTCATCTTAACCCTCATATGAGCAGTAGTTGCATCACTTATGCATCTAATCCCATTTATAACCAGAGATCTCAGTTATAAGATGCTAATAAACTTTTAAAAGCCTACAATGGAAAGGTCTATTATTAGGCCATGTAGAATGCAGTTCTGTCAGTGCAAGGTTATTCAATTAACTGGGATACAAGTCATTAGTATGGCAGGAGTTTTTTGTTAATTGCTACTACCAGAGCAATGATGTAAAGCATTTCTGAATTTCAGTGACATTTCTGTTCACTGCCAGTTGCCCAAGATCAGATATTGGGACCTAAGGCATATGATGGTGCCCACCTGCTGGGAACAGCAACAGAAAATCCTGTCCTGAGATATGCTCTTTCTAGGAGGAATGGATGCACACAGACCTCCTCTTCTTCTCATGCTGTGTTGGATTATCTTTTACAGGTCACTCAGAAATGCTGTGTAATGGTATGGGTTTCCCAGCTTTTCCCAGGATGTTTTCTCCAGGGGCTGGGAGTATTTTGGCAAGTGATGACCTAGCCATGGTGCCAGGAAACAAGTGAATTCATGACCTCACGTTTCACATTTTTTCCCCTGTGTTCTGCTGATGTGCTGTGGAAACTGGAATAACATTCTGCCTGTGGGCAAAACCACTGAGTCCCACTGTCCTACAGCAGCATTTCATGGATGGATGTGCTTCTCTGGCTTTATCTGACTATACACCTCCATGTCCAAGGTAGGATGTGCCTGCTGTGCACCTCTTCTCCCAGGTGCCAATCTATTCTGGTGCCCTCTGCTTCTCCCCAGCTTTCATTTCATTCTTGCGGTTGCCATCCCCGGGCCAGCTGCCTGCCCTGACAGAAAGGCTGCCTGTGCCCTTCTCGTGGAAGGCAGCTGCCTGCGTCAGGGAACTCCAAGAGCTGCCCAAGTCCTGAGCCAGTGAAATGTTGTTGTTTCAAAGTCACATTGACCTGAGTGCTGCAGCAAACGTGTATAGCGTCTGCTGCCGTTGTTTCGCATGAGGGAGCTGCAGTCAAATATTAAAAAGGCAGCAAGAGCATTAAATTATTCTTCAATGGAACATTGTCATTCCTCCATAAAACTATTTTGACCTGTAGTTTGCTGTGGAGCCCATTGCTCTTAAATGTGCAGTGAGAAAGGAAATTAAAAATTAATCTTTATTTCCATCTCAGAAGAAAACCTTAATTCTCTGCATTGAAATTATACTCATAATCCAGGGTAATAAATTATAGTTTTTAATTGCAGCTAGTCACAGCCAATCAAACGGGAAAGTCTCTCTCTCTCTCTCGCTTGCTTGCTTTAACTTTGCTATACAGAAGAGCTCGTGGACTGCTGGAAAAAATTCGCGTACTTTGACTCAGGCTCTTAATATTGTGTAGGAGAAGCCTGGGACATGTTACAACAGTTGGGCTCTGCTCTTGTCTCTCACCCTTGAGTCAATGACCTGGAAGAACCTTTTGGGCACCAATTGCACCATATACACAAGCACAGGGAAGTGGGTAAATTTTAACATTTCCATGTGGAGAGGGTGTGGTGTAGCATCCTGTTCGAGCTTATGTAGTGAGTCAATGTTGAACAAGGAACAAAATCTTGACCTTGGTTCACCTGATTTTGACAATCGGACAACACCCTTCTGAGCAGGGAATGCCCTGCTCTGACCCACTGACCAACCTGTCTGGCCTTCAAGCATCTGAGCTCTGATGTTGTACCTCTTCTGACAAAAGGATGTCTGGTTAAAACAGATACTTTAGAAGTCTGGTGCAAGTAACCTCTGTGTTCTTTCACATTACAGTATGTTGCAGATGAATGAAATGTTTCTTGGGATTTGACATTGCTGTATCATAGATGGCAAAAGCTTTGGAAATGGACTTACTAAGGTATGGCATGCTTTAGCACGGCCAAGGAGGTGTTTCTGTTCCTGAATAACTGATGCACTGCATGTGCCAGCTCTTTCCATTGCTATCTCACGATGTTGATCTGAGTGCTTGCATGTTTCCCATACTGCTAGATCATCCTGGTTGGCTGTCATCTCACCACTTGCATAGTGACACCTAGCCAGGGCTTCTTGTCTCTAAGAGCAGCCCATACAGTGTTCAAATACCTGTGCAGTGCAGGTACCTGCAATGTTTGTGTAGCACCTTTCTCCAAGCAACCCAGCCTTGGCAATTATTGTTTTTTCTTTTTACCTTGTCATATCCCAGATATTGTGATAGACCTGTGCTAACAAGGAGGATTTTAAAGGTGTCTTAGCACTTCCAAGCTCAGCTAGGAAAAGGAAGAGCCAACAGGAATGCAGTCATCAGTTGGTGAGAAAAATACTGGTGGTTGGAGTCAACTATTCTGATAATAGCTCCTAGCTTTTTTTTCCTTTTTTTCTTAATTGTACCAGCATGTGGAAGAGTAGACAAGAAAAAAAGGATGGGGAAGTGGCTAAAATATCAGACACAGCTGCGGGAATAAAAGGAGGTCCACCTGACATAAAAACCCTTAAGTGGTTGTTATCAATATAATCACAGTGAAGGTGTTTGTTACTAATCAGGATTAGCCTGGCACGTCTCTAGCCATTGATTTGAAAAAGACTGTAAACTCTCTGCAGTTAGGATCTTCAGTCTGTGGCCATTCCTCCTCGTGAGCGCAATGCTGTTGGCGGCAATGAGAACAGTGGGGTGAAATACTCACCCCAGGACGCACAAAGTAAAAACAACAACAACAAAAATCTAACAATGTTTTTGCCCAAGAGCATGCATGTTTTTGAGGAGTCCCTAGATTCCAGACAGTAGGTTTTATGGGGTCTTTCTCTGCAGTTGTTAATACTGGCTGTTTCTAGAGAGCTTTAGGTGATCAAAAGGAAGTATTAGCATGGGCAAAACATCCCTTACCATTATGACATTCACACCCTCAGAAATGCTGCTGTCCACCCCACATCACTGGTGGTAAGTTGCGGTGCTCATCAGCCAGGGCTGCTGTCTGTGGAGGATCTCTGAACCTTGTGCTGGAATAGCAAGGGGCCATGTGTGTGCCCTGCAATGGGCCCTAGTGCAATCCCAAAGCCCTTTACCAGGTGACTGTCCTGGCCAGATGATCTGCATCGCCGTATTAGCAGGACACGTGTGCTGCAGCAGTTTTGTGAAAAGGCTGATTTACCCAGGTGACGTTTCACAAGGGAACAGGAGTGGTCTGGGAATGGCTGTCCTGTATGCTGTGAGGAGCACTTGTTCCTGTGTTCTACTGCCTCAGCCCTAGGGCAAGCTTGGAAGTGAATTAGGTGGTTACAAGGAGATAAATTTTGACATCTTGGAGTTCTTCTGCCTTCTCCAGACGTCTCGGCACTTTCATGCCTTTTGTTACACAGAGCTCTCACAGAAATGTGTGTATCAGCAAGGGCTGCTTCTGTCTGAAGTCAGGCAGATGTAGATGAGAGGCTCACACTGACATATTCTATGTCTTTGCTGCTATCAGTGTGCAAGTTTTAGCTGGATTTAGCTGTTAACTTACATGTGCTCACATATGGTAAGCACACCCCTGATTTGTTTTATCTGAGCTGCTTTTATGTGAATCCTATCCTTTTCCTAGACAGGATTCACCACAGCATATCAAATTGAACTGCTTGGAGGCTTTCCCTGGTGGTCTAGTTGAGGTTTGCAGTTAACTAACTAACTTCTCTTCTGGTTCTGCCAGTTGAATTTGCCTCTAAGTAATTCTCCTTTCTTGGAGCATTTAAACGTGAGTCAAAGCTGCATAGCTTTTCCACTCTTTCATTGTTTCACCTCCTAAATCAGTTCCTTACAGTTCCTGGTAATTTTTACTTTTATCTTCTACTTTCTCTCCTAGTTTCCCACAAATAATGCAGTGGTAAATCAATTGTTGGGCCTCTTCTCCTGGTTGTTGAAACTGCAGAACAGCAAACTCAGTTTGCTGCTGAGGTAAGTAACAAATACGGGATTTTTTTATGGCTCGTAGAAGTGATTCTTAAATTTTGAATGAGACAACTTTGTGATGCAGAAAGCAGAGACTGCCAGTTACACACTCACCCAAAACCTCTGCTTCCCAACAGGGAGCAACTGGGGAGAGCAGGAGGATGCCCAGTGGACTGGAAGTTGTGTGTATATACAGACAAGGCTCCTTCTGGAAATTAAATGCTTTATCTAAAGTTATCAGACTGCTGACTGCTCTTTAAAAGAGGTACTTCAGGGCTGGGGAAATAACTGCGGTTCTATTTGTCAAATCCAAAGGAAGAATGATCCTGGAATTTATTATCCTGCATGCGTAATTTCTGTATTTAGCAAAATATTGAAACAAGGATTTATGAACTAAACAAATACGTTTCCGGAAGATGATGGCAGCTGTGTGCCTTTAGCAGTAGTGGCAGCATGGTAAATAGATCTCATCAGAGAATCTTTTATTTTATAGGACAGTAAAATTAGTGAATGAAAACAAAAAGAGAGGTATAATGGATCTGGATTTTAACAAGCATATGAATCAGTATCTTGCCTTTAAAAAAATGTAATTGTATTTGACTGAGCAAGGACACACAGAGAATAAGGGAAGGAGGATAGGGGAAAACAATAGGAGGAGTAATCTTGTGACCATGGTTGGAGATTTGACTAAGAGGAGCTGGCCTGGTTTTCAGGGCCTCAGCCAGTGGGTTTAATTCCTTGCTCTGCCAAGGACTTCACAGGGGTACATCACTTCTTTTCTGTGGGTCTGTTTGCCATCATTAAATGAAGCATGGTACTATTGTCCTTCTTGCTTGTGAGAGCAAAAACTACTGAGAGGTTCCATGAACCGTAGGAGTGGAGACCACACAACAGTGTCGGATTTTTCCATCCTACCATATAAGCAATTATAAGAAATTACCCATTTCTCATTATTTCATGCTTCATGCACAAGAGGGGTGAACTTTTGTTCCTGTTAGGATAGTAGCATTTCATACACATTTTCCATCGATGTGGTTATTGATGTAAGTTGCAGAAACAAAAAAAGTAAGGCAGAAGGTCTTTGTGACTGTGCAACAACCCCTTCTCCACAAGTAGTTGTTATGCATCTGTTACAGGCAACTGATTTTGTGGGTTTTGGCTTCTTTTTTTTTTCCTTTGTTTTGGCTAGGGTTGTGTGGGAGGAGGAAAAAGACTTATTTGGTGTTTGGAAATTTCCTGTAGTGGCAGCCGGAGAGAAAAAATGTCTTTTGCTTTTCCTCTGTCCTGGAAATGTATAAGAATTGCTCTTCAGTGGGGTTATGTGGCGATTGTTCAGGCTCGTGGCCATGTCACTTAGTGTTTGCTTGGCTTCCTGGTGACTGGAAAAGAAGGGGATTGCCTTCTCTGTTCTCCTGCAGCCGGGGAACACTGCTGTCCTGGGATCAGGAGCACTTGCTTTTCCCCACTCCCCCAAACACGTGTATTAGCTGGAGAGATTGTCTCTAACATAGTCTGAGTGGCTCTTCCTCACGCGCTTGTCTGTATCAAACACTTCCCACCTTGAAAACTTCCTTGGTTAACTGCTCATTTCAAAATCATTATTAATGTATTTGCCCAGGGATTTTGGAATTTAATTAGCCTCTTTTGAACTGCTCTTAGTGTGTTTGTATAGAGAAACAGAAAATCCCTCCATGAATTGTTTGCTTTCTTCATTCGCTGGTTTTCACTGGAAGGGAAAGATACCAATGGGTTTTGCAGGGTTGTGTCCTCCTGATGCGACTGGTGCTGCATCTGAGGATAAGCCGTGGGGCTCTGCGAAGGAAGCTGCTTTTTCTGCGGTGCATTGAGGCCTCTCCTGTCCAGGGGAGTATGTGTGAATGTTGGCACAGGCTGGGCTGCTGAGCACAGTAGGACTTGGTCAGCCGGTGATAAGGATCTGGGCAATGTTGAAGCAACCAGCTCGCTTGTGCTCCTGACCCAGTCAAATTTGCACTGTGGCAGCTGTGCTGGCTAAAGTGGACTCCTATTTCCCTCTTCATTAGTTTAGTTTCCCTTGGGGAATTGCTGGGGCAACCAGCGTTATCAATACAGGCTGGGAGAGGACATGCTAGAGAGCAGCCCTGTGGAAAAAGACTTGGGGGTGCTGGTAGATGAAAAGCTGGACATGAGCCACCAATGCACAATGGCAGCCCAGAAGGCCAATCGCATCCTGGGCTGCATCAAAAGAAGCGTGGCCAGCAGATCGAGAGAGGTGATTCTGCCCCTCTACTCTGCCCTGGTGAGACCTCACCTGGAGCACTGCATCCAGCTCTGGAACCCCCAGCACAAGAAGGATGTGGACCTGTTGGAGCGTGTCCAGAGGAGAACCATGAAAATGATGAGAGGGCTGGAGCACCTCTCCTGTGAAGACAGGCTGAGAGAGTTGGGGCTGTTCAGCATGGAGAAGAGAAGGCTCCAGGGGGGACCTTAGAGCGACCTTCCAATACCTGAAAGGGGCCCATAGGAAGGCGGGGGAGGATCTGTTCTCAAGGGTTTGTAGCGACAGGACAAGGGGTAATGGTTTTAAGCTAGAAAAGAGTAGATTTAGGTTGGACATTAGGAAAAAGTTCTTTAATGTGAGGGTGGTTGATCACTGGAACAAGATGCCCAGAGAGGGGGTGGAGGCCCCATCCCTGGAGACATTCAAGGTCAGGTTTGATGGGGCTCTGAGCAACCTGCCCTAGTTAGAGATGTCCCTGCTTATTGTAGGGGGGTTGGACTAGATGGCCTTAGGAGGCCCCTTCCAACCCAACACATTCTATGATTCTATGAATTCACATCCCTGACTGTGATTTGAATATATCCCACTTCCAGCAGCCAATTGGCACATTATTTTCCTCTCCCTTCTTGAAAGCGCGTGTTCAGCGCAGCAGTTCTGCTACACCACATGCAGAGCGTGTTGCAGGCTGTGCGCGTGCATGCCTGCAGATCTGCAGGCACTGGAAATCTGTGGATTTTTTCTTTTTGTCCGATTCTGCTTTGAGAAACAAGGCTGGGCAGAGCAGGACTGCAGACAGCAGACTGGTGTTCCCTGCCGTTGCAGGAGCGCGCACATGCGCTCTCTTTCCCTCTCGCAAACCACAGTGGTTATGACCGCTGCCTCTGGTACTGTTGTATTAGTCCCAAATTGAGGAAGGATGACTAACTTAATCACTTGATAGTTTTGATTTCTAAAATTAAACAGCCTGCCACATGTGCAATGCCGTTACTATATTTATGCCAGCAGTTAGCAGACAGCACGGGCCAAGTCAGAGGACCTTCGCAGCTGCAGCTTGTGCCTCTGCTGCTGTTGTCTATACACAGATGTTGCTTTGCCCCTTCTATAGGCAGCCCTGTAGACATTGCTTTTGTAAAAACAAAAGCACTTGTGCTCATGGTGGTTTCTGGAGAAACGCTCAGGCATTGCTTTGTAAATGTGTCCTGATGCTCCTTGGAGCGTCTCAGCTCCAAAGAATGGGTGGAAGGGTTGAGGGACTGAATCAAACCCAGGAGACGATGCAGCAAGCCAGAACTGAAGGCTCTTCAGCAGCTGCTCTCTGAAGTGTCAGGGAGAGGAGTGAAGTGCAGAATGGGGCTTCCCTGGGGAAACAGTGAGTGCTCCCCACAACCAGTCACCTCGAGAGCCATGCGTGGTCCTGGGGGACACATGGCAGCACCTTCTCCTGGGCTGCCCGAGCTGCCATCAGCTGTGACTAGGGGGTTGAGATGCTTTTCTTCCACTGTTGCCTTCATAGGAGCTCAGCTAGGGCTATGCAGGATTGCTTGGATTCAAGGAGAGAGGAATAGGCAGTGGGTAAAAGCCAAGGTGAAATGTACTGAAGTGGAAGGATTGAAGCCTCATTGTTTGGAGGAGGACAGACTGAGGGATGAGATGTTAGTTATTTCAGTTCAGGCAACATTCCTCTGTGATCTTAGACAAGTTCCTTAACTTTGTTTTCTAGAAGGAAATCTGACTTGCCTGGCAGAAGGATTAAGAGATGGAATGAATATTTAGCACTAACTAAGCAAGAGTGTTTGGGTGAAACTGAAATATTTTGACATATTAAATCTGATTTTAGCAACTGACTTGGTGACTTATAAGTGCTTTTGTTTGGCGTTGAGCAAGTGTTGCCGCAAAGCGTTAACAGCAGTGTGTTTTGGTAGGGTTGCGTGTGCTTATTGAGTAGGTGGCAGGAGAGGGTTTGTTTTTTTTCATTTGCTTAGGCTTTTTATTTAAACTATTTGAATCCTTGGGGATTTCTTTCTTGTGGAATATAGCTATATGGATCTCGTAAGTGTATGTAATGGAAGCAGAGAATATCTCTGTCCCTGAGGACAATATCAAATTGAGAAACCTGTATCAATTAGATCAGAAAAAAAACAAACTATGCACAAGTTGCAGTACCTGCTGCACACTCTCATCTAAGAATGCATGAACAGTCCTGGGGTATAGGGACACCTCAGAGCACCCAGGGGTGACCCATGCACTTCATAACCCTGTGCACTAACCTGTCACTTGTTCCTACAACTTTTGGAGATCATCTTCTGTACCTGAGCATCAGTCCAGTGTCTATGAACTCTATAGCTAGTTCTTGTTTGACTCTTAAAATTGCATGAGACTTGCATGCATGGACCAGTTTTCATTCTGGAATTTCCCAACAACATGCAAATTCTTCCGAATTTTGTCAACATATAGGGGCAAAATGAAACACTTCAGGTCGCTTTTTCAAAATCTTCCCTCCAGTAATTTTTAGGGGAGATGGTGGTTGTTTTTTTCTATCCAATTCCTTCTGCTCCTTGTTTATTGGGAGCCAAGGAGGAGGCCTGTTGGACTGTTTGCTGTTGTTTATTAAGCTTGCTTCCTTTAGGAATATTTTCAAGCCCACTGTGGCCAAGGCAGGGAAATGCCTTCCTATGCTCCACCTCTGCTCAGAGGGCAGGTATCTGGCATGCAAAAACAAACAAGCAAACCTTGGGAATAATCCTTTCTTAAAGAGAGACAGATCAGACTCATGGCACTTGAAGTTTTCTTCTTAAACCAGGGATTAGCATTTCCATTTACAGAACTACTTTTCTATCTTAAAACAGCATTTGCCTTTGCAGGGGAAAGGAGCCTTTATAGTGACTGTTTTGCTGTGGATAGTTCCAGGTAAATTACTTACAATTCTCAGGTATCTGGATAGCACAGAACACTAGGAAAGGAGGAGGGAGATGCTTCTGTGCCAAAGGCAACATGGGCAGCAGGCGGGTGAGCTGGCTCCTCTCTCCGCCTTGTCACCTTGGGTAGCTCAGCTCCCTGCTCCGTTTTTCCATCTGAGCAGTACTGATTACCAGTATTATTAGTAATGAAACACGATAAATTATTAACATTTGGAAAAGGCTTGAATTTATTTGTAGAGAGCTGCTCTGAGAATGCAAGAGTTACAAGTCTTTAAGTCTTTTTTTTTTTTTTCCCTTTTCCATGTAGTTAACTTAACTTTGAGTGTATACTTGGACTCATTTTAAATGCTAAAACTGCAGTGTCAAGGAACTTGCTATTTATGACAGCAGGACATTTGGCCCTCTCCTTTCTGCTGTGCTCTCTCTGCCTCCCATCTGAAAGGCAATGTGGGATATATTGATCCTAGCTTTTAGAACTTGTTCTGTTTATGAACCCAGATTGCAGTATAAAGGTACAAACACTGTATGAAAAGGGAAGATCTATATTAGAATGACAAAGAGAATAAATTAAAGCAGCCTCCCCTCTCTAATGGTCTGCCAGGCCACCATTACCAGAGGGAATGCCCCAGTGCTGTCTACCTGAATGATGCTTTAAAGCCTCCAACATCAGGGGATTTTCTTGAGCACAGTATTGATTTTTGTTACTACATTAAGCTTTTAGGTTTGCAAATGGTTTTCTCTGAAATCATTAATACTGCGATGTGCAGCATGAGGGCTGAGATAGCTTTGCTGCTGCTGTGTGGGTCCTGTCTGTGATCACTTCCTTTTTCCCTTCCTCTGCTGAAGCCCCATTCAGCTGACCCACCTGGATGAGAGCGAGAAGAAAAGGAAGTGAAGTTGCAAGCCAGGATGGCCTCTGATCTGGGTGAGGAGGACCAATTTTTCAAGAAATTAAAGGCAATGGTTTAAGCTTTCTTAGCGTTTGTGAGTCTGGGGTGGGAGAGTTGGAGCACAGCCTCGGGCTGTGGTTGGGGTCCTCTGGGTGTGAACGTGGTTGCGTTGAATGGATGTGGGGAGGCTCAGTGGGGCTGAGAGCTGTCGTCAGCATCTTTATTTCTGCTTGAACAAGGGATCTTAGATAAACTCAGTTATCAGGTAAACTCAGACTTTCCTACCTCAAGACTGAAGATAGCTAAGAGTAAGTGATGACGGGGCAGGATTGAAGCCTTTTACTAGCATTGCACTGAGGTTTAGACTTAAGTCTCAGGTTTGTTACCGTTAGAGAGATTAACAGAGCTGAGTCAGTAAATCCAGATGGTTGTGGTTGTTTCAAATCTATTCAGATCCCTGTTTGATGGGAGCTGCTTGCAGACAGGAGCGTGTTACTGCAGATGCAGCTATGCTGTTTGAAGCGGCTGATTCCCTCCATCCTGTCCCCTCCTTCTGTCACTCTTCCTTCTCCATGCCTTGCTTCCTAGCCTGGTTTCCTGCTTTCAGGGCTGTCCCTCACCCCAGGGATGTGGGAAGGATACTGCAACATAGGTGGATGCTGCAAAATTGTCACCCTCTGCCAAATATTGCAGAAATGCCCACCAGGATGCCCAGACAGGGAGGGGATTGTCTACAGTGGGAGTGGTCTCCTCTTGCAGTTATGTTGTGGGGGGATGTCCTGGTTTGAGTTAGAACAATGCTGTTCAGTGACTTTACTCTTCAGCTCAGTCTCTTCTAAGTAGCCACACTTTCTGAAGTTAGCAGCATATTTTTGCAGTGTCTGCTTCTAGAAGTGATAATGCTTAATGTTTAGAGTTACTACCATCGCTTGGTGTGCAGACCAAGGTCACTGCTGACTCTTTGTACCACATCGTGGGGTGCAGAAAGTAAAAGGCTGCACCTGTGGGGAGGAGCAGCCAGGACAGGGGACCCTAAACTGACCAGCCAGGGATTCCATTTCATGTACATCATATTCAGTATAAAGCTGAGGGATCATGAGGATCATGCTCTTCTTCAATGGCTGGTGTCCAAGGAGGACTCTGTCCATTCTGCCTTCGATCCTGATCCATGTGTTCCTGGATCCAGTTCCAGAATCCAGCTCCTTAATCTGCTTCCCATCTGCTGCTGAATGCAGGCTGGGGCTTCCCCAGTGCTTGCTCCCAGTATTAGTGGTGAAGGTGATGTAATTGCCACCAGGAAAGAAGGCGGGGAGGCCTGCCTTGCCTCATTGCTGTTTCTACTTGCTGTTGGCTGTTTCTCAACCCTTGTGCAGCATCACTGCTGTCTCTAAGCAGCTTTTTCCCAGGAGCTTGAAGGGATTTAGTAAATCCTGTGTGCCAGTTTTGCTGCCACTTCCCATTGGAAGGATATGGGTCTTCTTCATTCTCCATGGACAAACCAAGGCCTCACATGTGCCAGGCAACCATCTAGCAGTGCACACCTGACCTTCACATGGTTATGCTTGACCCTAGATGTTATTTAATGGGCCACAACCCCCTATCTTGACAGAGCTTTGCAAAACAATATAAAAACCAATTTACAAAGGACTTCAAGTTTGTAGTGTTTCCCACTGGCTGGGGCAGGACCCAACACCATGCTGTTCCTGCCCATCCACAGTTGCAGGAAGTCCAAAGGCAGCTAAAGGAATTCCCTTTCAGATTGTGTGCAACACCCTCCTCCCCTTTGCTGCGGAGCGATTGATAAAGTCCTCTATGCTTTAGTACAAGGGATGAAGCAATGATCTACGACAAAAATAATCTTCCAGGTCCAGAAATAAATGACTACTTCCCCAAGATGTGATTATTATTCATTCTTGGATCAGTCTGGCTCCCTGGTCCTCAGGGTCTGCCTGCGTGAGCCCAACAACCTGGATCCTTCAGGTCTAATAATACTGTTTCATTTCAGGACAGAGCAAGAAGCTTTTGGCCATTAACAATCCCAGCTTCACTGCCGTGGTGAGTTCCTGGGAGACATGGAGGTCTGTCTCTCCAGTTACAGAAAGGAGAGAGGTGTTCTAATGTGGTCACAGAAATGTCAAGTGCCAAAGGTCTAGTGGCTTCTGAGTCACCTGTCCCTCACAGTTATTTTAACATCAGCCCTGCATGGGAAGGAGGGCTGGAAGGGGCCTGAATAAACTGTTTAATCCCTTCCACTGCCCCAAGATGGAGTTAACTCACTCAAAGATTTATTTTGGTGCAGCATAGCATAGTATGGGCTCTGCTTCTCTGACCAGCTCTGCCTGTCCCACTCCCACCAGACCCTGTTGGACAACCCTTTGCAATGCAAGTGGATGCTGCTCAGGTAGGAAACTGCAATGCCCTCTTCTCTCTGCAGTGCACGGTTGCTTTGAAGGATGCTGCAGAGCCAGTGCCCAGTTTATTTGCAGTGACAGTTAAAGGCAACTCATCCCATTGCGCTAGAGACACAATGTTTTACTTTTCTGTGTCCTCAGCCTTCACCTAAAATGGTAATTCACATACACAAATTGTGTATGTAAAGCTGGAGCATTAGTAACAACTCTGTGCTTTGATTTGGTTTTTAGTATTTTGTTCTCTGTCCTGTCTCCATCCAGACAGATCAAATAAGAGGCAGTTGCTCTCATCACTAGAAAGAGTTTCCCAGGTTTGCTGACAGCATGTGTGCTTGGGGAAGTGACGAGCCTCCTACCTTAGCAAGCAGCAGAGAACATTTTTCTTTTCTGTGGTCTTTCCCCCTCCCCCAGTCTACTAGTGTGTCAAAACCTTGAGTTTTGTGTAAAGTTGTTAAATAAGCTTCTAGGCAAAATAAAAGATCAAAAGGGGTCTAATTAGCTGCAGTCTGCTTAGGAATTGTGGATGTTCACCTAGTTTTATAAATTGACACTTTTAACATTAGAACTCAAAGCAAAAAACGATGTAATTATTCCCCTTTTTTGAAGCTTAGGTTTAATGTCTTCATTGAAAACTGGGAACCTCTATAGCATCTCAAGATGCTTTATTCTATCAAATCTGGAGTAAGTAATTTTTCATTTTGGATTGTAATGTGTTATAAATTATAAAGGCCTGACTCAGAAGGGGTTTTTTTTTTTTTCTCCCTCCCCCCGTTGGCAGCCTGACGAGAAAGCTTCATAGTTACGTCACAATAACCCAGAAGATAATCTATGGTTTGAGTCTTTGTGAGGCTGGTCGCTTTAATACAAGGGAAAGAGTGAGATTTTGAGCTCTTAGTTAGGATGACTGAACCTAGCTTGTCATCACAGGATTTTTTGTTCTTTTTATATCTTTTACCAGACATAAGATGCCAAGACAAAAGTGTATTTCTCCTTCGACCTTTCTTTGCTGTGATCATGTTTCTGGGAGTACTTTGGGTCTAATTTACATCTCAGGGAAGGCAGCAGGTAGTTGAATGGAGGACATCTGATGGTTAAAGCAAAGGAGGAATGAGACAGAGGTAGATGAGTTTTGTTACAATTTTTTCAATTTTGTTCTGATACGACCTGGTTGTGTGTCTTGTTTCCTAGTCTCTGATCAGTTGGATGTACCATGTATGATTCACTTTGACGTGTTAAACCTCACTAAACCGAACCTCAATAACCTACAGTAGCATGGATAGATGAGGGGAGGGTTGTCATGAAGTTATGTGTTAGAGCTGGACAAGTTACGAATTTTATTTATACTGAGGCAAGACACGCAGGCTCTATTTAGAACCAGAGGTTGATGGTGCTGGCATTTTAGTAATGCATAGGAAGTCCTGGTGCCTGCCCTAAAGACCTTACCACCCAAAAAGGCAAATGGCAAATATAAGATTTGTGTGAGGGTGACTTGCAGAAAAGGGTCGATTCCTCAGTGAACTTTAAACTTCTTTGGATGTTTATCTAAAAGTTCATACAAATGGAGATGGGTTCCTTTGATCTGAGATTCTCATGAGAACTGTCTTTTGTAATTTCAACTGCTCCCTGGCTTATGTCAGAGATACTGTGAATGGGGTCTCCCCAGGGATTTGGCATAGCCCAGGTTTGAGCTGGGCTGGAAGGGAAGTGGGCCAAGATTTATGCATCAGAACAGGGCTTGCAGTAAAGAAATTTTTGTTGGCATCTTTTATACCCTCCTAATTCAGAAGTTTCGATTCTTACTGATCATGCTGGACATAGGGTCAAGGTTTCATTTGCACTTGGCTCGGCTCAGATGGTGGAGGAAACTTCCATGATGGGAATTTTTCAGTAGATGGTAGGATTGGATTAGAGCTTCCCTTAAGAATCCAGCAGAGATTTGCTTGAATTTTTCCCACTCTGCTTCTCTGATGCAGTGTGGTGATTAGAGGAGAGCTTTTCAGGTGTCCCTCTGGGAGTCTGAGAGTGGTCTGGCTACTTGCTTTTGTGGGCTTTTCAGTAATTAGTAATTCACTGAATGAAAAGCTTGGTAAATCCATATATTATTGAGTCATAAAGGTTTTCCTGAGAGGATGGGTGTTTATTCTTTATTACTCCTAAATTATTTTTTTGGCTAACTAGTAAACAGGCATTGCTTTCTAACCCCGAGACAGCTGCTTTCTGGAAAAGGTTCAATTATTCCTTCTTTGTGCATACTCTATATGGACTTTGCTGCCATACAGCATATGTATGGTCCAAGGTCCTTTCTCATTTACTACTTAGCAAGATGCCTGGTGGCTTCAGTGGGAAGAGATGGAGCCCAAAAGCAGCTCTGAAGAGCCACTGCAGTTTGATGCAAGGAGTGGCTGAGGCAGTTTAGTGGCTGCTGTAACGTAAGGCTGCTTTTGTAAGGAGTTAATGAAGGGGAGTTTTGGTCCCTTTGTCCCACCCAGAGCAAGAGGAGATGGATGTTCTCTCTGGCCATACGTTGGACAGAGAGCTTGACCTCCAGTAACTAGACAAAGGTTGTGGAGCTACTCCATGCTGTCAGACTTCTTTCTGGGAGAGTTTATGTCATGCAGAGCGTCACTCCTGGGAAGCTGAGCTTGGACAGTACACAGCAGCTTGCATCTGGCTCTCATACTGCCATAATGGTCATTAAATAATACTTTAATGTTTTAGAGCTCAATGTTTTTGTTTAAGTATTAAATAAAGATTTTCTTTTAAGGGAATTCAGCTTAATCATCTGGTTGCATGGCTGACTTGAGTAGGAGCAGTGAAAGGCTGCAAAATCCCCAAAGTGCACCAGAGGGTGGAAGTCCTTGTGATATCATAAACTATACAAGATAAAGGAACTGGACTAATAGGTTTGTAATCTGTAAATGAGGGACATGAATCTGTGCACATGTTAGAGTTAGGAAACCAACACTTCCACCAGAACACACAGCTGCTATCTTAGCTGAAGTGAATATACTGGGTTTTGCTTCATCTTTCCTACATTGCTTATATCAACCTGCCTGCTCTAAGGGCTTCATTTAGTATGCAATATTTTCCCCCCCTTTTTTCTCAGTCCTCAGGAACACACAAGTCTTGTAAATTCCAATTATTGTTTAACCCTTTAGAAAGTCACCTAGGTCGGTTGATACACTGTACAGCTGCCCCTCAAATTCGCTGATAATACCCAGTGTTCTAGTGCCAATCCAAAAATTCCCAGAGTGTACATCACCAGCTAGGTAATAAAGAGAGAAATTCTTATCTGAACATGGGGTTATAACTAAACATTAAAGAGTTGGATTAAAGGGGTTATTATATGTATTAATACTAGGTTTTGATGACTTACAAACTAGGGCATTAATCTTGTAATTTTGTAACTTATGATTACCTAAAAATGCTCCCTCTTCAAATGGCCGTTGCAAATTTGATCTTTCCTCTGCTGAAGTGACCTGTCAGCTGCTCATTGTGATTCATTAAATATGTTGCAACTAAGTTATAATCATCACTAGTTGTACAGAATGCATCCAAAACTAAGGATAACCTTTTTTGTTTTCACTGAAACAAGTTGTCGTGGGTGTTGAAGTGTGACCACCTCACCTTGACAAGTCTTTGTTCTAGTCTTGGTCCTAAACCTCACTTCCAACGTTTTTGGTTCTTGAGGGTTCTTAGAAGTTTTCAAGATTAAGAAAACCTCTTGAGAGCAATAGAGCAGCATACAGAAAACAGGACTTTTTAAAAATAGTATTAACTTATGTATTAGGTTTTTTTATATATAAATTTAATTTCAGATTACTTCCTTTTGACAGCTTTGTTTTCAGAAGCATTCATCAGAGCACTGGGTTTTCATTTCATTTTGACTGACACATTTTGGAACCAGACAAGATACATCTCTCTGATTACTGCTGGGCAAGGCTCGTAGGTAGACATAATGTCTTTTATTAGACACATTAGTATGACTGGAGAGCTTAGGTGAACTTGAAGGCATATGAGCCTTTCAAGTCTGAAACTGAAGCTTTCAATGCTAAGCACATGCTGAATAAGCAGCTGCTTGGGGTTTAGTTAGGTACGTATCAATTAGACCATCTCAGTGCGGGGGAAGATAGCACAGGTATCTCTAGGTCATAACAGCAACTCATAATAATCTGGTGCACCGATGAAGGGTGACAGAATTTTACAGGGAAGAGTCTTTCTGTGTCTTAGGTGTGGGAAAGGTGTATTTCTCTTGAATGATCTAGTAGCAATATATGAATGTCCTTATTCCTATTTTATGCTTATGTGTCCTCCAGGTATGTGTCCTCCAGAAATGGCTCAAATGTGCTTCAATTTTTCTTCCCTTTTAATCTCTGCAGGCTTTTGCAGGAAGCTCAGAAGATGGCTTTTACATTTTTAGCCTTTTCTGCTTTGACACAGGCAGAGTAGTCTTCCATGTGGAAGCTGAAACCTTGTCCCTGGGGTAGCAAGTCCATGGAGAAAGTCACATATGACTGACAACACTGAGCTGGTGAGATCTGCTGTTCTGGTTTTGTCAATGATTACCCTGGCCTGACAAAGGTTCTACCATGAGCATTGTGGTAACTTCTAAAATGTTGATTGGGAGCTATTAAAGAGTGATAAAAATCAGATATTTCTGACCATGGTGATCAAAGGAGGAATTCAGTGATATTACAATAGGTGCTTGGAGTTCTCCGGGCATTGCCATCAGTATTGTTTAATGACCCAAGTGCTATGGCTATGTTGGGTAAATAGCAGCTTTGGCAGTTATATAGAAAAGAAGGTCTTACGAGAAAGGAGGTTCAGAGCAACAACATAACTCACTTGCAAACCATCTGCTTTCCTTCAACACTAGCAGTTGTCATATTGTGACTGTAAGCCTGGAGGTTGACACCACTTCCAGAACCCTGATTTATTCAGAAACCTGCATATTTCCTCTGTCACGTTTCAGACACATTGCTTGTGGTCTAAAGGCAACAGTTCCACCAGCTGAGCCATTGAAGGTTTCTTTCTGGCTGAGGTTACAGATACGTGTTAAAAGCTGTCAGGTGAACTTTACCTAATAAGAGTCTGAAATTTTCCTCATCCTTTAAGAACAAGGCTAATTTAGTGCTCCTGCCCTAACTATGGAAATACACTGGTTTGGGAGCACAAATCCTCCACTCTGCCACACTGAAAGATTTCAGCAGCCTGTGCTAAGAAGCTGGGAGGCTTGGTGCACGGAAAGTGTTATGCTGAGAGCTCAGTGAGGGTAGCCACCAAGTCCCCTGGCAACCTAGAACGTTTTTTCCCCATGTTATCTTTAACCCAAAACTTGTGGGCATCTTTGCACTGCTTGGTGTGTGGAACAGTGGCTGGGGAGACATTGGCTTGCTGGGTCTCAGGCTTTTCATGCCTGAATCCCTCAAATTGCCTGAACCCACCACACGTTGGAACTGTGTGAATCTCCTCCTTGTTCCCGCTGAGCGACAACCAGCAGTTTCCCAGGCATTGAGTACATATGTGTGTGTAGTATTGAGTCATTTCTTTGGGGCTATTGTTTAAGTCTTCAAACCATGGAAGGAAACTGGGAGCCTGTTTAGATGTCACTAAAGGTCACTGGCTATTTTTATAGATTACATTAAAGAAAATCAAACCTGTACAAAAAGAATATTCGGAGTGTGAAGTCAGAACTTTAAAAAATATTTCTGCTGCCAGACTATCAAAAATCGCTGCAGAGCACATGCAGACTGATTTTTTTAGGGGCTTGTACCTTGGCCAAAGGTGTGTTATTCTCCCTGTAAAAAAAATTAGTCTCTGGCACTATTGTGACCTTCCTGCCAAATTTTAAAGCAGGACTCCAAACTATAGAACTAAGACTGTTCAACCAAAAGCTTGCAGGAGATATCAGTTGTTTGGTTTTGTTTTGTTTTTTTTTAACTGGGGTAAAAAGTTTTCCTGTGGTAGATGAACTGCATTAGCTGAAACTTTCACCCCGAATTCCAGCCGGGGCAGACAACCAACATGGCAAGCTTTAATTCAAAAGATTAAAGTCTGGCAATATTCTAAGCAACCGGAGCCTTATAACAGTGAGTTTTGTACAATGTGGTCAGCCTATCAAAGGGAAATAATTTTTCTGTCTGTTTTGGTTTTGATGTCATTCCATCAAACATTTAATTGGGAGACACAGCATTAGCTTCAAACTCATTTTGAAGCAATGAACATTAGTCAGACATGAACAAATGGGCTGGGGGCAAACTACGCGGCTGCCAAGTGGTGGGAGAGGTTTTAACAAGGAGCTTTGCAAAATGCTTCCCTGAACAAACGAAATTGCCGCAGAGCAGAAAGCAGACCTCAGCCTGGGCTCTGATGGAAGGAAGTGGGGCTTGCACAGCAAATGGGAGGCACCTGAATTGCATGGTCTAGAGCAAGGTATGCGAGTGCTCAGAAAAAGCAGGTCAGGTTGGGAATGCTCTTAGTGTGCAGGCTTGGCATTGGAATGATCTGGGCAGGGAGGTGGTGGACTTTGACAGTGTGGCACAGCTGAGCGGTGGCTTGATCCCAAAGCCTGCCAGCCTGCCCTCCTGGGGACAGTGGGGGTAATAGTTGGGTGGTTTAGAGGCAGTTTATGAGGTTAAACTGGAGGTTATGGGGTTATATTGACCCCCATGCAAATGTGGGTAAAAATGCTAATATGTACATATACAGTAAGGGTGCAGGCAGCAAGCTTCTTGAAAAATCATACTTGTGGTGACCAGACCTCAGACAGCATAAAATAAGGAATAACCTTTGCTAATTCCCAGTCATTGCCACTGCAGAGTATTACAGTTGAGGACCACAGGCCAGAGGCGGGTGGGACTTACTCAAGGTCTTATCTCAAGTCAGAGCACAG
This sequence comes from Eurystomus gularis, assembly GCA_013400335.1. Taxonomy (NCBI): domain Eukaryota; kingdom Metazoa; phylum Chordata; class Aves; order Coraciiformes; family Coraciidae; genus Eurystomus; species Eurystomus gularis. The sequence goes on along the minus strand of VZZY01003309.1, from coordinate 146,976 downwards.
CTGAAGGTTCATTCCTAGGTCCATGGTCTCACTGCTGGAACAGGCTGCCCAAAATTACTGGATATACGTTTGGTTTTAATCTTTGCACTGTTCTCCTTGCTGAGGTGCCTGGAATTTATCTCCAGAATATTTTGGAGGGCAAATAAAGCTAGAGCTTTGGGCTATGCATGCTTCTTTTCAGGCTCCTAATGCCTTTGAAAGGGGTAAGTGTTACTAACCTGCCTCCTTTGTTTTTTGACAAGGAGAGTAAAAAAAAAAAAAGTTTTAATCCCTTACACTGAGTTCATGTCAGTTTTAGCTTAATTCAGCTCACATTACAGGAACTTCAGGAGGTGTTTTGTGTAAAAATAGATTTGGGTCTTTTATTGCGTTCATGACTATATAACTGACCAGTGCTATAATCTTGTTGTGACTGGCATGTGCAGTGGGTAGAGAAGTCCTGCCCTGGGTGGCATAAGTGAAAGAAAGCTGCTCAAACCTGGGATGAGGTTTGCTGAGCAAACAGTGTGCTGGGCCCTCTGCAGAAGGGCTGAGCCTTCGGTTCCTGTCCAGCTCCTGACAAAACCCTGCGCTTCCTCTCCTGTATCTCTAGAGCCTCGTAAGACCCTTCCTCTTCCCAGTGTATTGAATTGCAGCTGTCTCAAGCTGGCTGGCAGCAAGTTGCCTCTCCTGAGTCTGCCCTTGTTTTTTCCCAAGCAGAAGGAAAAGGCTGAAAGCTCCTGGTTTCTGCAGTCACCAGCCAACTGTCCCAGCGAGCTCATATCTGCCCTGTTGAGAGACGTCTGCGCCTGTCTCAGCAGGGAGAGAGCATGAATGCAGCCGAGGAGCACCAGTGTCAGGCAGGCATCGTGCCTGCCTTTGCCAGGCTGATGGGAACAGACAGGGACAAAGGTAAAGCTTATGGCATGAAAAGGCTGCTTGTTGCAGCGTTTCATGGCCAGTGAGCGTGACCAGCCTTCGGGGCTAATTACCAAAGGAGAGAGAAGTATGTTCTTGTCAGCAGACCTACAGGGTTACTATTTAATGAAGCAGATATGCAGGTAGCTTGTTCAATGGCATGAGCAAGTGACTGACTTGTGTCCACAAGGATGTAGGTGTGCGTGGCGGGGTGTTTCAGGTGGCTTTCAACCCCTGGTCTTCTCTCTAAGTGTAGTTGGGCACAACTCTCCTTCTTTTAGTGGTGATCTACAGCATGCTTTCCTCTTCTCCAGTTTTTCCTCTCTACTTTGTCAGCTCTCCTTTTCCCTTTTCTTCTCTACCATTTTCCCCCTTTTCCTATCCCAGCACCTCTTGTTTTTCCCATCCTGTCCTTTCATAGCTTTCCACCTTATTTCTCTTCCTCTTTTTCAATGACTGATGCTAAATGGCATCAAACAGCAGTGTCATGACTATTTCATCAGGCCCTCCCCAGTTCCATGCTAGTGGTTTGTGGAGCACATGTGAGCCAGGAACAGCCAGTCCCCTCTGTGTGCTTGCAGCAGGGTCCCCCACTGATCACAGTTGCTCAGCACATCTGACAAGTGTTACTTGGCCTTTTCTTGGGACTGCCCGTGGAGGTGTGCAGGGGGTTGGTGAGCTCTGCCAAGCCCTGGTGGTGTGCTGGCTGGGTTTCAGCCAGCGTGAGGATGCCTCCATTCTACAGGAATCCCTTTGTATTGCTGCGCAGCCATATGCCCCAAAGTTAGTTGTGTGTTACTCCTGTGTCTGCACTGGTCTCTGTGGGAGAAATGGGACAAAACACAGGGGAATTAATTAAATGGTGATTTTTTTGTATTTTTTTTCCCCCCATACCAGTGGGTATGGGTAGACCCAGTGGTTCTTTATGACTCCTAAACTACTCTGAATTCATACAATTTATTCAATCCAGTATCACCTCTCAGACTTGTCCTGACTTCTAGACTGGAGTAGGTGTTACTAAGGAGAAGTAGCATCTATGGTGTGACTCCTCTCAAAGTTTGTTATGGGAACTACTCATTTACATCAATGCAGCCTATGTTTTGACCTGACAGCTGAGCTATATTTGACAGGGGATCTTTCTAAGTTGATTAATATATTAGACAGTTATGGATCTTCTCTAACAATGTCCCTTGTGCATTTACCAGAAATAATAATTTGATTATCAAAATTTCACCTGGGCCCATGGTCCTCCTATGGTATTGAAGGACCATTTTTTGCAGGAGGTTCACCTATGACAGTTTGACAAAAACATGTTTGACTTGTATGTTCCCTGGAATTCATGTGGTTTTCTCTGTAGAGAAAACTTTTTTTTTTCCCTGGGATATGAAGCAAACAGGTTTTGGGAAAGAGCCAGCTTTCCTTTTATTCTCCTCTTTGTCTCTGAATGCTACACCTGATATGAGGCACTGAAGATGCTTTGGTGCACATTCAGGCTGCAAAAGTGGCTGCCAGCCCCAGGAGAACATGGGGGTGGGATGCACGAGTCAAAGCTGTGCTACTGCACGGATGCCCTGGGTCCCAGCCTCTCACTCCATGTCTCCACAGAAGACAGGCTGTTGAAAAGCAGCCCTTGCTGGCTCCAGGGCCCGTCACAGGTCTACTTGCAGTGATACTAGGAAATGCACTTGCATATAGTTGTGCTGCTTCTCACTCTCCATTTCTGCCGACAGAACCCAGGCCAGCTCTCCAACACTGCAAGTCTGTGCTGTCCCCTGGGAACCCTGCTACACTGGCCACTGGTGACCTTGCAGGGGACATGGAACTGCTGGCTGTCACAGCACCAGAGGGAGCAGAGAAGGCTGCAGCATCACCAGGAGCCGACGTGGAAGGAGTAGGAAAAACAGCAGCAACAGGGGAGGTGGAAAGCCCAGAGGGAGAAGGTCCAAGTGGAACGGTGATCACTCCTGAAGGAGCAGCAGCTATAACGGTGGAAGCACCAGTAAAGCCAGAGGCAGAAAGAGCTGCTGAAGTGTTTGCCCGGGCAGCAGAAAGGATTGCAGTCTCAGAAGTAGCCAAGGTGTTGCAATCAGCAATAGCTGAGGTATGGACCCCAGCAGGCTTGGGTTCCTGCTGGGGTGAAGGGCTAGGGGTGCATGCTCCCCTTGGCCAGGCTCACAGATACCTGATGGTGTGGGAGGCTGCAGCTCCAGCACCGAAGCTAAACCTGACCTTTCAGCCTTACCCTCCGAAAGCATCAGGTGGATGGGACTGTATTTCTGCTTAGCCTTGAGCTATGGGGAGAGGGCTTTATTTCAGAAAAATAGAGAGGGGAAAAAAAAACCCCAACCTAAAATTCCTGCTGAGACTTTGTGCTCTTTTCCCATCTGGTTTCCCTCTGTCTTTCAGACGAGGGTTTTTTTTTCATGACAGCGGGCACTTTATCACGCCTGGTATAGTTAAGGATACAAAGCACTCTCCATTACAGCCCCACTGGCCACATGCTCATCCTGTTCCAAAGAGTTCATATTTGGGGATCAAAAAAGGTCCATGCATGGTGTTTACTCAGCAGAGAATTTTTATTTGACATTTGAGCAATTATGCCTTGTGTTGTTCGTGAGTTTGCTGAGGGTGATAAACGCACTTTTCCCATTTGAAAAACCTGTCTTTTAACGTTGATGATGTGGCGACAGATTTTCAACAGGGCTGGAAGTTGGATTTGCCAGGGCTCAGTGCCCGCTCCAAAAGCCAGATTTTCAGATGCGTTTGGCACCCAGCAGCTCCCCGTTGGGTGTGAGGCCCTTGGACATGTTTGTTCCCATGTGTGGAGCTCATTTGAAAAGCTGCCTGCCTGCAGCACCACCAGACATCCACCTTCTGCTCGCAGGAAAATCTGGTTCTCATCTCCCTGGGCTCTGACTTAATTTTGGTTTGCAGGGTCAGCTTGCTGCTATCACTGATTCCTGGGCCCCAGAGCTGTCCTGAGTGCATGGCATTTCTGTAGGATATTTTCTTTAAACTTATCCCCCAGTCTGGGCAAGTAGCTTCACTTGGGAAGGGCTCTTCAATGTGTGTGGGTGTTCTGGTGTGGTTTTGTCTTGTGGAGATTGGTTGGATTTAGGCATGTGCCAAAACAATTCTCTAAATCAACCTGTGAATGGGGACATTTATTTTTAAATATCAGCAGCTTACTTTCTAGGGACTTTTCCAGTGCTCATGTATTTATTCTCTTGATTTTTCAGCTCAAAGAGAAAAGGAGGAGCACATGGACAAAGCCAAGGAACATCACTCAGCAGGAGGAGGAGGAGGATTGGGTGAAAGAGGGAGAGGTGAAGTGAAATGGAATGAAGGAGAGGTGGCATTCTGGGTCATACCTAGTGTGGAGCTGGTACTGACGCTATGACCACGCCTGGAATGAAATAGGGCTGCCAATTACATCCCTTTTGTGACTGCCCATACTGATAAAAATAAAGATATACCATATTCCACACACAGGAGTGTTCATGGTCTTTCAAAGGCCCTTGTTGCCTGGTTCTGCTGTTCATGTTGGAAAACATGCTACTGGCATTAAATTATATGAAAAAAAGAAATACTCTAAATATGGGGTCAAGTTTCCGTGCCTGTAGGCCAAGAGATGGTCCATGGTAGCACAGCTAATATGAATTACTTTCACATCCTTAACAGAGCAGGTGCATTTACCAGTCTATCCAGCTTTCTCCAACTCAGAAGTGTGTTTCTTGCCTAGACGGGAATGGTAGGTATGATATATTTTCTTTTTTATTTTCTAATTCTGGAGCAGGGAATTGGAAAGGTCTCTCCATCCAGGCTGATAATGGTGAAATGCAGAACAGAAGAAGTCCAGAAGAAATTCAAGAAACGAGAAACAACATCTTCAGAATATCGGTGGACTTGTCAGCATGAATGACACTCCCCAGGCAGTGCAGATTGATCATTAAAAGAGGCTTCTGATTTTTGAGAGAAAAAACATTTGTTGTAAGATTGTTTTCCCAGCCTGTGAGGTACAGGTAAGTCTGTGTTGTAGTAAGAGTTGGATGATGGAGCAGTCACCATAAGAGCTAAATGGAAATAAAACTAATCTCATACTGAGATTAGACCAAAGCCAGTCTTGATGTGTGTCTCCCACATTTTCCTGTGAAGGATGATCACAGCTCAGAAGCGCCTGATGCCTTCAGCAAGTGTCTGCTTCATTAATTCCTTCCAAATATCTCATGGTTTGCTGCTCCAGGCTTGCGTTTAGCAGCCTGGGGAGATGGAGTCAAATCTGTAGTTGGATAGAAAATTTCCGAACCAAATAGAGGTGGCAGTGTGAGTGAGTGCCTGTGTGTGATTTGGCTGCACCCCAGGTGGGGTGCCCAGGCAGTACCACCAAGTACTCCAGGTGAAGCAGAAAACAGCTCCCTCACCACTGATGATCATGAGTGAAGCTGTGGCACTTTTGGAAAGACTAAATGTTGCAGCCCTGGCTTCTGCCCCCAGATTCACATGCGTATTGGCAACCCATCTCTCAACTCCTGTGTAGTTGCAGCTGAATGTGATGTTCTCCATATACCTTGCTTGGTGGTGTAATGGGAAGCACAGCATTTGTTTTGGTGCACCCCAGAAGTGGCAGCACATAGATAACAGCTACAGCATCATCTGGGGCTGTTCTCTGCATGAAATGGGGTCTGTTGGGGCAGACCCTAATATAACGAGAAGGGATGGTGTCAGGGATCTGCCGCTACCCGGCGCCAAGCTGGCTGATAATGAAGATCTCTCTTCATCTCCCTCTTGGGAAACATGTCTTTGTATGGCAGCAAAGGTTTCAGTGCCAGGCTTGCGTCTCAGCACTTCTGCAGCGCACCCAGCACCCGCTGCACCTCCGCTGGCTTCTCTCGCTGTGTAGTGACAGGCTGGGGAGGAGAGGGGAGGGAAGAACAGCAGCGTCTGATTAAAACTCAGCCCCCCTGGCCCTAGATCTGAGGAGACAGAGCCCGCCCTCCCTTCCCTTACCATAATTTTATTTTATTACAAAAAGAGCCCATATTAAAAAAGCTCATGATTATGTTTTCTGTTCACCAAGACTTTTCCTGTATTCGACCTTTGGATAACCTCCAAGGCTTGCAAACATTTGAAAGGAGTAAAGGAGCTCGTTTTATTGCAGGGCCTCAGCATACATTCTTTCCAGCCTATCTTTAACATCAGTTGACAAGAATTATATAATTGCAGTCTGTGATCCCTTTAAGGCTAAAATGTATTCGTTTTCCCTCAAAGAACACTTCAGGTTTCAGAGTTAAATGTATACTTTTTTCCCCATCTGGGCTATTCTGTAAAAAGCCCTTTTCTCTTAAACTGGCAAGTCTCATTCTACCAAGTTGCATGGATTTATTTTTTACTGTGGTTTTAAGCTCACATGTTAACAAGTAGAAGAAATAGCCTCCAAATCCCAACCTGTGTTTCCCATTCCATTGGAAAATTAGTGGGTTACAGAGAACATGCAGGGGGAATTATACTCCTTAGGTGGAATCAAATAAAATTTCAACATACTGATTTAATCAAATTAGTGTCTAATGCTAATTGATAGGCAGTCTGGCGATGGACAGGTAACTGGATTGGATTTGAGCTTGCATTTCAGAGGCATGACGTAAGCTGCTTGGTCAGGAAGGAATTTCTGGTTTCCTATCAGAATGGCATCTGCCACCATGTTTTGGGAAGCCGTGGACATCAGATACTTGGGTAGGAGCTGGGGAATCATGCCAAAATAGAAGTCTGGAGATATTACCTGGAATTTAAAAAATGAATTGGCTGTTGTCACAATGACATTCTGTTTGCGTATGTTCCTCGGGTCTTCACTGACGTTTGTGCTCCTGGAAAGTGAAAAAAAAAAAAAAGCACATAAACGTGAGTGTTCCTGGAAGCTTTTCATGACAGTTGTGTCTGCGTGTCAGGGCCAGCGGCACTCGGATCCTCTGCTCGGAGGGAACAGAAGTGATGCTGCCGTGGTGCTCTGGGCACATCCGCAGTGCTCCTCAAGAATGGAGCAAGATGTTCAAAGAAACTGCAAACAGCCCTCACCCCTCTGAGTATTTCTGGACAATGGGAAACGGAGTGAGCAGCAGCTTGGTCATGGGAAGTTAAATTCGTCTGGTAAATTGGCTATTAGGAGTGATTTAGCTAGTTGAAGTTGGAGAGAAGACTGGGCTCAATGGACCGATTGTCTGCCCTGGTGCAGCAAAGGGGGCTGGGTGGGGTTGAACTCAAGAGGTTTGGGAGGTTGTTCTCAATTTTGCCATGGGCTTACTCCAGACCTCAGTTTTCTTACCTGAAAAGAGAATGATGTGCCTGCCTTCCTGCTATTTTATCTAAGCGTTTGAGGAGGTGCAAACCTTTCTTCCAAATAATGTTTTCCAGTAAAAATGGGTCCCTTCTTCAAATATTTAGTTAATCTAACACTGATTGCCCCCATTCCCTAAGGGGAGGAGGGGGCAGGGGCAGCATTCCTGATTTTATGGAGGGGCAGGTTTGAATGGGCTGTAAATGCATGTCGCGGGGGTTGGATACAATAACCTAAGAGAGAGGAGCCAGTAACAGAATCCTTTTAATGAACTACAAGCCCACAGTTTATAAACTTGGACACAGATTACGCTCCTGCCTAGCGTATAAAAATAACCACATTTGGATGCCTTTGTGGCCGAAGGATCTTATAACCTGTTAAGTTTTTGCTGCCTGTTTTTCCAGCGTCGGCAGGACCTGTGTAATACCCTGCCTTGCACTGAAAGGGAAAATCTCCGGTCTGTTAAGCTGTTCCCTGCCTTTGGTAGCCTCTCTGTATCAGGATTCACATTCTTGTTTCCGTTTCAAACAGGAGACTAGTTTACAAGGCAAGTTCCTCCTTGGAGATCACAAGAGGCTTTCTTTCCCCTTTCTTTTTCTGAGAGGAAGGATTAGGTCACCAGTAATACCGTTTGCTTTTTATTTTTTTTTCTCCTTTGGCTAATCTGCTCTCCAAGATGTCCATGTTACAAGAGAAATAAAAGGCTTTAAGTGAGCACCGGATTTTTTTCCCCTCACCTCAGCACTCCAGCCGAGAAGGGTGATTTACAGAAATCGCCGCATGGAAAAGCCTTAAACCAGAATTTCAGATGCTTATAAGACAAAGCAGAAAGATAGCAGAGCGGCAGGTGCCATCTCCTTACCTCGCAGGCTCGTGTTCTGCCTGCTCTTAGGGAGTTTGGTGGATGGCGATTACAAATATGTCTGCACCGTGCGCTGGTGCGTTGTACGTGCGATTACAGCTTGGTGCACCGAGCTTGTGTAGTCCCTCACCTGCAATCAGAAGGCTTATCGGTATTCAAAGACCTTTATTTTTTTTCTATTATCTTTGTGCATTTTATGTGGTGCAAGCATTAATGGCACCACATTTGAAGATGTGCTTTTTTCTGGCACCTTTCCCGGGAAGGGCGTGCGACCGGGCGTGCATCGCTTGGCATCACCCGAGAGGAGGATGCACGCTACTGCCCATTCTCCTGTGTGGAAAGTTTTGGGGCTCTCTAAACAAAATGGCTTTGGTCAGATCATACTCAGCATGAGCAGGTTATTGTTTTAGTGAAATGTGGGTTGTTCTTGTTCAAATCCCAAGTACTGGTACCAGTTTGCGGTGAGGTATAAAGACTTTGCAGCAGTAAGTATGAATCTGCGGTGGGTAGTTTGTGCCTAGCACAGGTACAGCCTGTTCATACTGGTCACGTTACATTTGGCAAGCTACGTTTAAAGGGCCAGGTCTGCCTTGATTTAGATCAGCACAGCTCTGCTGAGCTCTGTGCCAGTCTCCGCCAACCAAAGTTCTGGCGCTCAAATGTTTTTGGCTAGTGTTTTTTTTTTAGTCCTTTCTTTCCAAGATTTCCATTTAAAATGCAATTAAATGGACAGTAATACTCAGCAGTTACGCATAAAAAGCTGTTTATCTAAGGGTATCAAAGTACTTGACAAAGGTGGGTAATTCTCACAGTGCCTTTTTTTTTTTTTTTTCAGGGTGGGATGCTGGCATGCAGAGACAGCGAGCGGTTTATCTGAGTAACAGAGTCGGTAGCAGAGGTAGTAATTAAAACTTCGGTCTCATGACACCCAACTCTGTACTGTAACCACTAGACAAACTGCCTCCCGGAACCGTATCTCATCTCTATCTCCCTACATATGCACAATAAAGCCTTTGTAGTATATGCTGTACACTTGCTATTGATAGTTGTATCAGCTGAAAGATAATGCTTGCTCTTCTAACTGGCTGCGAGTGTGCTCCGTGCAACCTCAATTATCTGAACATAATGGGGGAGAAGGGGGGAATTTTGGATAATTGAGGTTTCAAATAATTGAAGGAGTTTTCAGTGTAATTAATAGATGTGGTGGGGACACAGCATGTTTTGGAGGGCGGGTTTGGGTAACTGGTGCTGAGCTGTGCAGTCGGTTAATAACCAAAGTGCTGCTGTTTGGGGTATGGTTTTGGTTTTCTTATTTTCTGAAAGGAGGTGTGTCTCTTGCTCGCTTTGTTTCAGAGGAAAAAAAGGACAAATGCGTTTCAGACGTGTTGCTGGTATCCCTTTAAGGTTGGTGAAGACCAACAGCCGTCCTATTGCTTAATGGAAAGCCGCTTATAGATGTGGGCAGTTCAAAAATACCGACTGATAGGCATTGCGGGGCGTGGGCTATGTGGGTGGCTCTGAATGTCTGCAGAGAAGTAGGACCAGAGATCATCTGAAAAATAATTTCCCCTGCATATGCCGTAAACTCTAGGATTTCAAGTATGACCCAGCTGTTAATGAGCTCCATACAGGCAGACAAATGTATGGTTACTGTAGAGACGCATTCATTTTTGAAGATAAAACATGATCCGCAGGACCTGGTAACCGCGCACATAGCGTCTTTACGCTGCAAGCTGACCTCCCCCTGACAGAAATCTTTACTAGTGTGACTTTATAATAGATTTCCCCATGCCATTTAGACAAGGCTCACATCACTGCTTAATTTCCCTACTAGCTAATTTGTTTCTGAAAGCAACAGAGTAAAAAGATGGGATAAAGTTCGCAAAGTGTAGCGCTGGCCCTGTTCAGCTTTCATCGCCCTGTACGCTCTCACCACAACGTGCTTTCTAAAACCAGCTCTGTCCTCTGCCTCACACCAGACGCAGAAATTAAGAGCAGCCTTTACTCTTGAAGCCGTTATGAACTAACAGATGGGTGCAGGTAAGGCAGAAAGCCCTTCAGGAGGGGATGAGCTTGGTTTGGTCTTTATGAAATACAGTGTTAGGTAGAGGATGGCTATTGAGCACTGACCAGCTTCACAGTTCATCCTGAAGCGTTAATCCGTTCTGACTCCGTGGCAGTTACATGTCCCCCATCAAGGAAGCACGTACACGGTTAGTACCAAAACCACCGTTTGGTTTATTTGTCGTAGTTATTACCTGAGAGAACAGGATACGCTGACATCTGGGAGCTGGTGCCTTCTTTTCTGAAAAGATCAATTGAACCATAGCTGATTTAAATTATAATCTTAACTTTTTCCCTGTAACTTTACAGTGCCTTGTCTCATCAGCGACTTTAGATGCTTGAAAAATAAATATGGTTTTTTGTGTGTGCTTCGGTGCTTTCCCCAATATATGTGCTTGTGCAGAGACAACATGCATATTTATTGCCTTTAATGTGGCAATTATATACACACATGTGTATAATTCTATTTAGACACCAATCTCTACATGTGTATTTATAAGGGCTTCAGTGGGAGCAGGACTGACCCCAACATTTTATGTGTTATTAGAGGCAGCAACAGTTCACCCTTTAAAATGACTATATTTGGAAATCTGATTCGAAACTCATGCTGGTTTAACAAAATTTTGTGGCTTTTCTCCAGATTTTCGTAACCAGTGGAAGTGAGGACAGGATCAAGAGGAACATTGGTGCTCCTTGAAGGTGAGCGTTCCTGTGGACACGCTGGCGTGTCAGGCGCTGTGAGGGACCGGGCAAGCACGGGGCTTTCAGCCCCAGCAGTGACTGCGCCGAAGGACGGTGCTTTTACAGTTCCGTTTTTACACCTTTCCTCTTGCTAAGCTCCTTTTCCCCAACACTTAGGTTGCCACAGGTCCCATCTATCTAGCTATCTTTTTTTTTATTTTTTTTTTTAACATCTGGTCAGCTGCTTCGGGGGGAATCTTGTGCTCCCTCTTCTTTTCCTGGATTGCCTCGATCCCTTTTGTGGGGATCATTTTGTAGCACGCAACGCAGTGAGATGAAGCGCAGAGGGCCGGCGATAAAGCCGGGGGTTTTGTTTACCCGTTCGGACAGTGAAAGTTTACAAGAGCCGTGCTGTGAGCGGAGCCGTTGCTGCCCGTACCGTTGCTGGGGCTGGCGGGCCCCGGCAGGCGCTCCGCGTTGGTTCGCACCCTCGGCGAGCGCTGTCTCTGCGCTGTCCTGGGGGCCGCCTTTGCCGGGGGGCGGCCGCGGACATCGAAGCCGCAGCGGCGGCTGCCGGCGGGGTCC
>VZZY01003309.1:640-135533 GCA_013400335.1 Eurystomus gularis | reverse complement strand
AGGGCAGCGCTCCCCGGGCAGCCCGCCGCCACCGGGGCCTCGCTCGGCGCTTTTACCGCCCAAACCCTTTTCCCTCGCACAGAAAATCAAGGTCCTGCTTGCCTGTCCTCTTCGTGCCACCAGACCGCTGCAATAAAGGGGGGGTTGCTGTTTGCTTTTTGCTTTTTTTTTTCCTTTTTTTTTTTTTCGTGTATTGTTTTTTTTTTTTTTTTGTGTGTGGGCGAGAGGCTTTTGGCTAGATAACTTTCCCTGTAATTTAAAAAAAAAAAAAAAAAACCCACCAAAAAAACCCCAACAACAAAGCACCAAACACCTAGAATTAATACGGTGTTGCTTGCGCAAGAACATCTGAGTAAACGGGTGCAGAGAACAGACGAGTTCCTATAAAAGTAGCTTTTTTTCTTTGTGTGTGGGTACGTATGAAACCCAAGATGATCTATCGTGTTATGCTCAGATCTTTGTTTCAAGATACAGCGATGGGTAGATTACATGATGGATTGTCTTTTAGTTATTTCAGCACTTCTTACTCTCCTAGTTTCGGTACATGCACATTCAGTATTAAAAGCCCATGATTATTACTTTCTTCAACTCTCCCTTTGCCTGTTAACAAGATCTTTTAGAAAGAAAAGCAAGACAAAACCCTTTCAGATCCCACGTGGACTTGCTACTCCAATGTCGGTAGCATCGGTGCCCAGCTCTGAACTTTACAGGCAAGTACAAGGGCGAGCTGCTTGCCCCGGCAAGTTGGCCATCAAACCCGATGCTGCCCGAGCACACCGAGGCGAGCAGCAGAAAACACAGGGCACACGGTTACAAATGAGCGCTGCCCCTCAGCTCCACAGTTTTCTGTTTGTCTTAAATGCACTTTATTGCACCTTTGCTGCAGTTCATTCCAAGGACAGCCACACCAGTAATCCTTATCCGACACAGAGGAATCCCCCCTCCTGGCTCTCAGCTTGAAGCCGTGGCTGGGATTCTGCTGCTCTGACTTGTCGACTTTGGTATTTTTTAATTATTATTCTCTATTAGCTCTTGCTCAGGTTGCTGGTGCAGCTTACCTCCGACCACAGTCTGAGACTGAGTAACGGCTGCTGTAATCTCGCTTCAGCGTTTGCCATTGCGGTATCTTCAGGGCTTGTGATTTCAGCAGGATATACGTGGCTTGTCATTTCAGCGGGGGCTCTCAAACTGCGCAACAGCCGTGAATTCAGAGGGAAGAATCCATGAGAGAGGCTGCGTACGTGTGTGGCACCAGGGGTGTTAGATATGCACAAATTCTTGAATACACTGAAAACATTTTTTTTCTCGTTGGTGCTCTGGAAGCTTCCAGTGCTATTTTTGATGATGCTTGAACTATTCCCCAAACTGAAAGTAGTTGCTTTTCCTATATTTTGACAGCAGCTTCTAATAATTGGAAGCCCTTCCAAGCGTTTAGAAAATCAGTGTATTGAGTACATGCTGAGTAGCAAGCACGATTCTTTTAGAAGTTCTTCTGTATTGTGAAGTATCAATGTTTTATATGTTAAAAACAATACGTGTAATTCCTCGTAACTATTATGTTAACTTTAAACAATGAAGTCTTTGCTCAGGAACAGTCCTGTGTTTGTTGGAGAATAAGTGCAGCACTGGCCCAAATCAGTAAGTTAAATTTGCTTGTGGCAGGACTGACAAAGCCATAGCATAAGAGGGGAGTCCATGTAAATTTGATTATTTTTCTGGGAGTTTTATTTGCTTGTTTTCAGTCAAATTAGTGTTACTTAGAGAAAGTTATTAATCTTTCTTATTTTTTCTATTAAAAACAAAACACATCTAATGTGTGAATGACACTGGAAACTTAGCACTGAACCTTGATCTTACAGGATTAGTTCCCATCAACTTCACTGGCTCCATTCACAGGAGTAAAGGCCACAGGAGAAATCCCACACAGGAAAACATATTATTTGCCCTGGAAACCTTGTTATCTTACATGATCCAGGTATAAACAGTTGTTTCATTCCTGATGCACAAAGAGTGAACTCCTACCTTTCTTGCTCTGGCAGGGTTTTGCCAGGGCAAATTTACTCCTGACTTACACCAGCTGTAACCTCAGCGGGTGCAAAATTCAGCCCTTTAGGTCTAATGGGAGCCTGTTTGATCCTAGTCCTTTATTGCCAAGTGATATCAGGAAGGGAGCTGAGCACAGAAACGTGACTACCACCGAGCTGCTATTTGTTGCACTGCATTATCTGTAGTATCCTTGTTATTCTAGAAACTTTGTTTTTCCTGCTTGGAACATTTTGCTGCGGCAAATGAAGGAGGATGGGGGGGGGGATGGAAACTGAAGAGACCTTCATTTGGTGGCATAGAAAATTTGCATAAAATATCGCTCTAAGCATTGAAGGATCTTATTACATAGGGTTTTGATGATAATCTTTGTTGAAATAATATTTAACACATGCTGCACTTTTAATTAAGTATCTGAATAATCTCAAATTAATACCAGAGGTTTAAAAATAAGTTTTCATTTTAGTGAACTGTAACATAATAGCAAGCTGCATGGCAACCCCCTCCTTTACCCTTTGATTTAATTAAATGCCCTTCTGGGTGCTTCTTCTCACTTCAGAAATGCACAGAAAGAAATCAGACCCAGACGTTTTATTTTGGATTTTGCCACTTTCCTTTTCCTTACGTCTTTACTTTATTTGCCCTCTTTCCTCTAGGGCGTTGATGAAGGTGTTTCTTGGGGAATCCGCTCGTCTGGGGCTTCACAGACTGGCTTGTGTGTTTGAAAAGGGTAGTTGCAGCGTTGTCCTGTTGGTGTTTGGGTGCTGTGGTGCTGGCACACGGGTTTGCAAGCAGCAGGCTGTGGTGGGGAAGTGCTGGGTCGTGTACGGGGGGTGCGTGTGTGTGCAGTGGGGAGGATGCAGCCTGTTAAATCTGGGGCAGCTCACATGGCATGGTGACACACTGGAGTGTGTTTTGCTCCTGGAGTTTGATTATAAGGGAAAAAGAGGCTTAACAGCGTAATGGTTTCAGAGAGCAATCACACCATTGCAAATAAACTCACGTTTATTCTATTTATTTTTTCAAATTAAAAAGGCCTGATCCGGCCAATTTGTTTGCCTTCCAGTTAGGTGTGTTTGACAATTACCGCTTCATTATTCCATCTTAAGAAATTCCATTAACCAAAGGAGAGGGGGAAAAAAAAAAGTCCTCGCTCAGATGCATGTCAGTGAAATTGTTTTGCCGAAGCCACCTCACTCTGCGAGCGTGAGCGCGGGCTGGGGGGGGCTCTTTACTGCCTTTATGAAAACATAGTCACAATTGGGGAGCACGAGGATGTGAAGCGGGCTGGCTTTGGAGGCTTTCTGTTAAATTTCCCCCTTTATCCCTTACCATCTATCATTGTAAAGGAGACATATATAACCGCTGCACTTTGTATATTAAGGGGAGCTGCCTGCTTTTTCCCTTTGCTGAGATAATGATGCTGAGGGTTGTTGACTGCTGTTATCTCTGATGACAGCCTTATCTGCATGGCTCTGATTCCTGCTCCCGGAGTCGGAGATATCCAGTCCTTCGGAAAGTGACCACTGCTCCCATTACGGCTGGACAGGCTGGAAAGCAAATATTCAGGGGCAGTCAAGTTATTAATGGGTTGTGCTGTTTGCTGTGTTCCCTCCCTCCCACAATACCAAGTATTGAAGCGAAATGCTGTGGGTAAAGAGAAATGAGAGCCTCAGAATAAGGTTGAATAAAAGGCAAATGCCCCCAGCCCTCCCCAAACAGCCTCTGGTGCAGATGAAAAAAGGCAATAACCAATTGTTGAAGAGTGTTGGTGCGTGGCTTGGCTTCTCCATGCCACAGGGACCCCTCGCTGATGGACCTAGGAATGATATTTACATGGTGGAGGGACCGTTACACCCTCCTGGCTGCACTGCGTAAGAATACGGGAGTTTATTTTAATTCCTCTAAACATAATAATCTGCAGTTAATTGGCTAACGCTCCTCATGCCTCCAAGGTGCACAGCGCTGCCGTGGCTTGGCACGCAGCATTCCTGTCCCTCAGAGAGCTCAAAGCAAATTTCAAATATTTATGAATTTAGCCTCTTAATGCTCTTGAGAAACAGCCTTGCTTTACTGCTGCAGAGAGTGAGATACAGAGATAGTGTGTGCGCTTGGCTGGGATCCCCCGGAGCTGGAGGTGCACTCAGCCACGAAGCCCAGGTCTCCGAACGCCTTGCCAGCACCCTACTCATCAGACCCATCCAGTCGCCCAAGTTTTATCATGATAACCCTCAAAAATAGATGACGGAACCCATTTCCCACCCACTGTCTTAAAAGCACATCTCAGAGTGGGAAAAAAACCTGGGGAATTCCACCTTAAAGCAGCACTGAGCAGGAGATTGTGGAGCAAACTGCAGGAGAGGCAGGAGGTGCTGGAGCCACAGAGCCCTGCCTGTCTCTGCCTCTTCTTCCCTGTGACATCATCTGCCCTTTCTCAACTATAGGGCCTATTAGGAGCTTTTTTTCTTCCCTGTCATGTCTTATATGTTTCAATCTGTACACTTAGACTAATTGTATCGTTGTATGATCCAGCCTATCCTACCGTGCTGCACCTCTTCTGTCACTTCTCTGCAATCTGGGCTTGCCTAAGCTGCACTTGGAGGTTAACTACGAAGTGAGTGTTACTGGAAATATGCATCGCTGAAGTATGCTGGTGCTTTTTTTCCCATNTAAAGATACTGAGTTTGCCCTAAAAGTTTAAAGGGATGTTTATTTTTCCAATAAATCAGAAGAAGGCAAAGCCAGACATTTTTAGTACTGAAGAACATCAGAATTGTTACCGAAAAATTGCTCTAAATTTAATTTTTTGTTGTTGTTGTTGAAAAGGCAGCAATATATAACTAAAAAGTTTGTGTTTGAAAAGCATTTTTATTTGAAAAGCCATTTTTGTCACGTAAGGAGTTCTTTTGCCTACTCCCAGTAGGTTTTGTGTGGTGTAGCGTGTGACCACTGAGGGCTCCTCCTGCGCTTTTCTTGTGGCTAACTTGCAGGGCTGTTTTCCTGATCCATATAAAACAGTACTGATCTGTGAGTATTCAGTTAAGATTGTAAGAAATCTGTTTAGAATATTATTAAATCAGCAGAAAATTCAGTTACAGACCACATTGTGGAATATTCTTACACATGCTATTTGAAGAGGAGCTTGGGTATTAGTACTTGTCTGCTTTTTCCCCTCCAGTGCTTCCAGCTGGTCTAATAAAAGTGTATACCTCACCCTGTGGATCTTGCTTTGCTGTTGTACGTGAGGACAGAATAGGCTTATTTTCCAAAGTTACAAGGGACTGAAAGGGGTTAGGACAGGATCTCACTGTGGCAAAATTGGGATTACAGACTCAGATATAACATTTCCTTTTATCTGGGTCTGTCTAGGACTTTGGCCCAAACCCTCTGGCTCAAGGGTTTCAGAGACTGAAGCCCTGGCCACTGGTGTCCTGGCTGCTGGCTCCTTGCTCACGTCACCAAAGACTCATCCTTCCCCATTGAAGTCTCATTGGATGCGCCAGTATCACTGCGAGCAGAGCTGCACTGAGCTCTGCTACCCTGTAAGTAGTGCAAAACTCCACTCTAAAGCTAGACACCATCTCTGCTGGGATTTTAACCTGAGCTCACAGACAGAACAGCAATTTGATCATTCGAGCGCGCCATTACGCAGCCCTGGTGTTGATAAGGGTGGTTCAATTCCAGCATTTGCAGGATGGAGCCTTTTTCCCTGATGGTTTCTCTGTTGCGATTCCCCCACCCAGCACATGCCATCCTTGACCACAAATGTGGTCCTTTTCCTGGATGGTTTTCAGCCATGCAGCACAGCACTGTTGCAGCACCGTGGCTCCTTGCCTACACCACAGCCCCGTGCTGGGAGGACGTTTCCCTGTGCGTTCAGGATGACGGTGGGAGCAGGTTTTGTGTGTTGGCGAGACTTATCTGCAGCTGTGGGAATGTGTTCCGCCAGAAGCCCGCATCTCCTGACCATTAATTACATAGCCCCGTGTGCTCCTCTGTTCCCAGCTGTAAAATGGAGATACCCTTCTTAACCCACGCCATCGCTTTAGTTCACCGCAGCTCACAAAGTGCTTCTGGATCCACAGATGGGAGGCACTGGAGAAGTGACAAAGATGATTAATAAGGAGGTTATTAACAAATGCCACGGGTCAAATTCTGCACCAGTTCCCAAGTTTGTGCTTGACATGGAGGTCAGCGTAATGAACGACTCCCCGTGTGGCTGAGAGCTGGGCTCGACACTTGGATGTAAAGCCAGGATAGGCAAAAATTAGGTTAAATAGATTTGACCTGCACCTGATAGGAATGCCTCTGAGGGAATGAGGTGTTTTCCGTGGTATTACTAGAGTATAAAACCATCTCCCAGGTGAGTTATGAATGGTGCCATGGACTAGCGTAGTTGTTTTGCAAGCTGGTTTGTCTAAACTTTTGTAGTTTGAGGGGCTGTTGACACACAAACAAAATCTCTGATGGTCTTGGGCAGGCAGCAAAGTGTGTACTTGCTGTGGGGGAAAAGCACTGCTCTTCTGAAGCATGGTTTCCATTTAAACTTTCAGAGGGCTCCTAGCTCTGGCCTGCCTGTGTTTATCTGCGCCAAGTGTGAATGGGAATTGGAAAAGGGGAAACAGAGAGTGACTGCTTTTTAAAAAGCTAATTTAAAGGCAGGCGCAGTCTTCTGTAAAGATGATTCTGATTGTCCAGAGCTCTTTTAAAGGGACAAGGTTAAATGCATTCGTATTGAGAATGTGGGATTAGACACACACACAAAATGAACAACATCTTCTTTATTTATTTCATACTCAAATGGCCAAGGGTGTAAGTCAGTCAATTCCTGATGATTCAGGAATGCAAGGGGATTTTCTGTATTGTTTTTTTTATTTCATAAAGCTCTTTATCTCTGCCTTTGTATATTAGCTATTTCTACATTGCCACCAACCTTCTTCTGACCACCATCCATGTGTAACCAAAAGGGGGAAGACATGCATCGACTGTAAATGGCACGATCGGTTGGAAGCAACAGGTAAAATACTTGTGAGCCTATTCTCATGTGCCCTGATTTAACAGCATAAACTGCCTCGCATGGGAAAGGCTGATAATCATACTGCTATTCCATTTGAGATCTGAAATGACCGAGGGTTTGAAACAACTCTATGAAGCAGGGAATCGCAGTATTATTCAGAGAGTGATGATTCTTTGGCAGAAAACGTGAACAAACCTAGTTCAAACTGATTGCAGTCTGTGTTTAGTGCTGTGTCTGGAGCAGGACTGCCTTTCTCGTATATTTTTACTGTGTGATTTTAATCTTGGCTGTGTCTGTTCGTTGCCATTGTAAAAGAAAAAAAAATAATAATAATTTGAAGAAAAAGCCTGGGGAAGTGGGAGTTTCTTTTTTGTCAACTTTATAGACAGGAAAACTGAGGCATGGAGAGGTCCTGGAGGTTTACAGGTGAAGGAGGCTGGCAAAGTGGTGAAGGAGTCGAGGAGAAAGACTGGGACTCCAATGCCATGGTGCTGGCAGATGTTGCCTGTGCACAAGTATTACGGGAGAGCAGCCCAAAGGATCTTCAGCTGACAGAGTTTGCCCAAACGCATCAGCAGCACTTTTGAGCTAAGGGCTGGAAGAAGACAGTGTGTCTCATGAGTTAAGATTTGGTAGCTTGGTCTCTGGTGGAGCAGGATGCTCCAGACTCTGTTCATTTCTCTGAAAAAAAAAAACCAACCAAAAAACAACTGTCTGGAAGCAACTCAGCTCAAAACTGCCTTTGGATGAGCACAGCCAAAAACTTCAAGGGCTCTCCACGTAGGCCCTGAGAAAGGGAACTTTGGTCTCAAACCGCACACAGTGTCCAGAAAGATATTTCCCATCAGTGGAGACTCTTTCTTAAAAAAAAAAATTAAAAATAATTAAAAAAATTAATTCCAGCTTGTCACAGACTATCTGCCTTGTTTCAGCTGTCTAGCTTTAGCCTTGGACCCTTATTTTGATAGTATCATCTCTCTAGATACTATCTTACCTTTCTGGAGCAAACAGTCTCTTGCTTATGTCGGTGGGGCCAGGCGCTCTGCTGCAGAAAAGCAGTGTGTCACTGTGTGACTTCAAATGAGCTGTGTTGAGTCATGCCAGCTGAGGATCCCGCTGGTTGGATTTATTGCTGAGAAAAGACCAAAAGTGAATACCCAGCACAAGGGAGGTTCTGTCTTATGTGCCCCATAGGCGTAATTAGCATACAGATTTTTGTTCGCTGCTGTTTGTTAAAACCAAAACCACTAACAAGCAGATGATGTAAAGGAGAAGAAGGGCAGAAATGCTGCGTTCATGGCTTATTACTGTTTATATAGCCCCAAAATTGGGTAAGGCGCTCTAAAGGCATTTAACAGGCATGATGGCATGAAATACTGAACCTCATTAAGCCAGATGGAGCTGTGCTGTTTGTTTTAGTGGAGTTGGGATTGCCCTTTCCCAAGCAATTCTTGTTTTAAGGGTAGTTCTTGCCTGGAACATAGGTTCAGCAGACAACAGGATGGGTTTGGGTCTGCTAGGCAAGGTCTTGACCTGGTAGAGCCCCAAATGGTGAGAATGAGCCCACAATACTGCAGAGCTCTGCTGCCTGGGGATGCTCCTCTTTAGTGACGGCGTGTCCCAATGGACCTATGACTCATTAGGCATGTTGGTTAAACACTTCTTGTTCATGCTGTTGGAAATATCATAACAAAAATAGCCTCCTACAGCCAAGACCTAAAATTTCTGTGCATTCCTACTTAATTCTTTGTTCCAGGTTTTATCTTGGCAGTGAATATTCCAGGATTCCTGTTCAGAAGAGAGTGGATGATGTTTTCCGCAAATCCTCGGGTTGAGTCACTAAAAATGTGTTATTTCCCTGCTGTGGTGTTGTCCAAGATTTAGAGGTCACAATCCAACACATCAGCCAAAACAATGACCTTGGTTTGCAAGTGAGATGTTTTTTGAAAGGTTGATAGAATTGTTGGAGTTTTTTGCCTGCTTTCTGTGTTTGAAGCCATAAGGGTACTTAAAAATTACATTTTCAGACTTTCCCCAAAGCTCTGAAGGGCTTTGTTCCAGCTGAGGAATGTGAGGCTCTTTGTGGTGCTCACCTTGAGACACCTGGTTTAGGTACTGGAGTGGTGAAGCTTCTCTTCCTAATGTATCTATATTCCTCTGGAAGGAGCATTTAGAGAC
The DNA here is from genome assembly GCA_013400335.1 of Eurystomus gularis. Taxonomy (NCBI): domain Eukaryota; kingdom Metazoa; phylum Chordata; class Aves; order Coraciiformes; family Coraciidae; genus Eurystomus; species Eurystomus gularis. The sequence continues at coordinate 126,295 of VZZY01003309.1, read as the reverse complement.
CAACCTCCTGAAGTTAGACACCCAGGTCACAGTTTGTGTGAGATCCCCTCACCTCTGGTTTCATCTCATTGGTTGCCTTTGAGAGCTAAAACTGAAGCTGCAAGTAAAACTTTTTCAAGCCAGCTATGAAAACGTAGGTGTGGGAGAGAGGGCCAAGCAGAGCTGTTTCCTGGAATGTGGAAAATTCTGCAGCAAGTGTTGTAGGACTGGAAATCTGCTTTTTACACCAGCTCCTTTGGCTGTATTCTTGCCCTTGTCTTGTTCCCATGTCTTTCTGTGCCAACACATTTCACTGGCATTTACTGTTTGTGCCAAGTAGGTTTGACATGAGTGAGTATTCACCCCTTCCCCCAGAACAGGGAGGGAATTCTGCTTATCCAACTAAGAAGCCGTTTCATGGCCCCTGATCACAGCTAAGCAGTACAGCAATAGCCACAGTCCGAGTGAGAATAGCCTTAAATAAATTTGAAGGAATCAGAGTTCACCCATAGATGCTCCATAGCCATAAAAGTTAGGGAGAGTTGTTGCACCAGCAAGACTCTCAAGCTATTTGGTCTCTTCTACTCGTGACCACAATGAACGTACCCACTTGTTTTTGAGGCTGCAGATCTGTTACTTCAGGCTGCTGCCGTCTGTGCTCATGTGGCTGGGTGCTAGAGATCAATTTAACTCTTGAAGTGAGATCTGGATCCAAATCCAGAGTGGTCCTAGAGCACTAGGGCACGATACTACCTTTGCCAAAAGGACCAGCGGGTTGACAGAGATATTTACCTTTTTGCAGAGCTGTTTGTCTGAAGACTCTGGTTTATATGAAAGGAGGTTGTAGCGAGGTGGGGGTTGGTCTCTTTTCCCAAATAACAAGTGATAGGATGAGAGGAAACAGCCTCAAGTTCTGCCATGGGAGACATAGGTTGGATATTAGGAGAAATTTCTTCACAGAAAGGGTTGTCAAGCCCTGGAGCAGGCTGCCCAGGAAAGTGGTGGAGTCACCATCCCTGCATAGATTTAAAAGATGCATAGATGTGGCACTTAGGGACATGTTTAGTGGTGGACTTGGCAGTGTCAGGTTTATGGTTGGGCTTGATGATCTTAAAAGATCTTCCATACCTCTCACATACTTCGCTCAAGCTGTTCTCTTGCATCTGCATGATTATCTGCTGGAGTCACATCTTATGCTTAACAAGAACTGTTGAGTGGGATTGGGAAGGACCTAATGGTTAAGTTTTACAGTGCTCAAATCCCTCCTCTATTGTTTCAACATGTATATAATCTTTCTGTTTTTCCCTTTCAGAATTGAAAGGCTGTTTCATGGAGCACAGTGACCTGCCCTGAAGGGCTCTCCCTGGCCTGTGGTTTCATGCTCTGCAACCTCATCCAAGACAACTGCATTTGGGGTTTCCCTTCCAGGCCTTCTCCCACAGAGTGCTTTGGAGCAGGTACGTTTCTGCGGTGCAGGACTGCACCTGGGGAACACTGCGGAGCATGTGTGGGAAGGTGTCCTGTGCAAAGTCTGCCCTTACGCACTGTTCCCCAGCCCTACGCTGGCCATTCATGGCGTGTTGTATTTGCATAATGTACATGAATTTAAATAGGTCTTAAACAAGTACATTGGCATTAGTGTGTCTTTTTCTCCAGCCAAGCAGCAAAGGCACCATGTCTCCTGTTGTGGAGCGTGCCAACGCTTTAAATACGCTCCTGCCAACATCCTGCGTAAAACATCCCTTTTCCAGCCCTCCCTTGTCCTTCTGGAGATTGCAGTCCTGGAATCTCTTCTTGTTCTTCAGTTATCCAGGCAGTTCATTCCTTGTTCTCAGGTACAGTTGACATGCTAAGCTGGGATGTGTCTGAGAGCCTTTCTGAGGACCCGTCACTGCAAATGATACATGATCAGTCTGTGCTTCCTTACAGCATTGCGTGGCAAACAGAGTGATGCACTTGATCTTGCTGTGTGTTTTTAGGTAAGCCACTGTCTGAGAGTGTGGGATCTGCTCTCCTTTATCTTCTGAGTATGCCCAAGTGTGTTCTGTGATGAATCCTGGCAGAAACCCTCCCATGACTTTAGCACCAGTTTGCCCCAGACAGCCCAGAGCATGGTGTTTGAGAGGTGACAGTCCAGCTTGCTGAACACCTCAGAACATTTTAGCCCATTAGTCATTTGAGCTTGAAGAACAGATGTTCCTTTAAGGAATAGCCATGCAGGAGATAAAGCTGCAAGCTCACTGAGGCTTTGGGGAACCTCTTTTCTGTCTCCAGGTCTTCAATAAGAGAACTTGGCCAAATCTCCTTGCCTTTTTAGGCAAGAGAATTTGTAGTTACCTAGATAAGTAAGTTGTGTTGAGGACTCTCCATACACCATCTAACCCTTGCTTCTTTTGACTTTCTTGAATCAGTAAGGTACCTATGGACCATAAAAGAAAAGGGGAACAACATTTTTATTAATGTGGAGTATCTGCATGGGGCATAGAAGATATTTCATTGAATTGGTTTCCAAAATACTGAAACCAGGTGGAAGGGGACAGGTTTTCCTGTGAACATTAGGAAAAGCATTAGGAAACTGGGTGTGAGATGCAGTTGGGATTCATTGCCATGCCAAGGAATGGAGAGCACTGCCTTGGTTTGGTGGTGCAGGTACAGGCTCCATCCCATCCCAGCTGGACTGAGCCAAGCAGACCAGGTGAGTACAAGTCAGAGAAACAAGGGCAGTGAGCCTGTGTGCCAGGGCATGAAGCCAGCCCTTGCTGAGAGGTTCAGAGCTGGGGCTCTGCTCCTGCTGCTGTCCTTGTGGCATGGACACCTCTCTGCTGTCTCCTGCAGCAAACGGGGGGTCGGCATCGAGGTGAACCGAAGAGTGTGGAAAGCTTGTAAATTCTCCTTGGTGGCTTGAGGACTGACTGCAGGGCTTTGGGAGAAGACTTTCTCCCTCTCAATGGGCTTTCACTTCTCAGCAGGGAGAGCGCAGAGCAGTGGGGCATTAACCAAGGGGGTTTAGAGGATTGGGAAGGACCTGAAAGGGGAGGATTTGGTGGCGGTTCCTCTGGGCGAGGAACGTGGCGTTCAATGCTTGCACGCTTCTCATTGTATCGGGAGGATAAAGCGGGGCGGCCGGAGGGACTCGGGGCTGGGGGTCCGGGCGGCACCAGCATGGAAGGAGCCCAGCCCCAGCGGGAGCCCTGCCAGCCTGAATAGCCAGCCCGGCTGCCTCGCAGGCCTCCCCAGCACACGGCCCTCCTCACTTTGAAGCCCCGGGTGCTGCGAGAGGGCTGCTTTCTCTGGCTCTTGTTTGCTGATGATCCCTAAATTAAGAAATGCAAATCTATTCAGGGCAGATTCCTTTTCCAAAGGCAACTTGCCTCAGTTGCTAATTCCCGGCGTGGCTTCTATACAGACCCCTTGCAAACACCTGCAGCTTATTTTTTCCCCTCTCCCCCTTTTTTCCAGGGAGGGGGTGGCAATGGGGAGTTTATTGAAAATCTTTGTTTTCTCTGGTGCAATGAAACTTGCTTTGCTCTTTTGCCTCCTTTTCTTTCCCCTTTTCACAGAATAAATACAGCTGATCCATCTCTAGCCCCTCCGCACGTGCCAGAAGAATGAATCGCCCGCCTCGCCCCCAGCCCCGGCCTTTAATTCTTTCCCCTGCTGCTGTGTTTGCTTATTCTCACTGCAGCTGTAGCACTGGTCACAAGCAAGAGTTGACCTATTGCTGGTTTGTTTGGCTCTGACTCTGCAGAGCCACCCCCCAAAAAAAGACTTTGAAATCAACTGTTAGAGCCCTCACTAGGATTTTTTTTTTTTTTTTCTTCCCCCCCTTCTTATTATCATAGCACTTGCCTTTTGTTGCCAGTGCAAATACACACACACACACAGAGTAGAGGGGAGCACAGCCCCTGAAATATTGCACTGTCCAAAGTCCACGGGTTAAAACAAACATCAACACTGCGTCAAATAGTTTGCCCGTAAGAGTCTTTTGTTATGAAGATAAGCTTGTTATCTCTTTCATTCAGATTTTAATCTGACAGGTCATTTGCATACTGCCAGCCGACTTCAGGGTGTGCATTAGATCCACTTTGCATTTAAATCCTCTGTCACTCAGGCAAATAAAAAAGGGAGGGGGGCTGGGGGGGCAGCACAGAACCTCTTTCAGATCCTCCCAGTTATTGCTGTTACTTTTTGTGTTGATCATTGATGCAATTGATGGCAGAAAAGTTGACTTGGCTCTTGGGGCTCTGCCTGTTTTCGGGGCAGCCGGTGTGCTCCCAGGCCATGAGCTGCATGGCCAGGATCTTCCCAAAGAGCCTGTCGTGACCCCTGGGCCCCTTCCTCACCCAAATCCCTCTTCAAACCCTGCTTGTGCATACTCGTTCCCCAAACTGACCTTTGTTGCTAGCTAAAACCCAGACCTGCTCAGTGCTTGGTCCTGCCCTCAGTCAAGTTAAGCCTGCCCTGGGCTTGCGTGAGAAGGGATCGAGTCCTTGGTAATAACAGGACGAGGAACAATGAATGTCCTGGCCACAATGCAGCTAACAAGTCATCTATTTAGCAGCTTCCATGTACACATGTCTCTTCCCTTAGTTATTCTGCTTGTCTTCTGTAACTTTACATATCTTTTCTTCTCCACCTGATCCTGTACCTCCTAGAGCTTCATTACAGGTGCTGGAGGGATTCAGGGGGCACGACTGCACATACAGGTAATGGAGATACATTGTGTGACTGTGAAGGACAGGAGCTATGGGACACAAGTCACCTGTGGTGCACGTGCAAGTTGATGGGTTTTTGTTGTGCTGTGGGCACAGAGAGTTACAACAGTTTCTGGTGTCTGTGAGCTACTGTAGGCACAAATCAAAACAAACGCACTTGGTGAAGGTGTCACAAAAATGGATGGCTACTGTGGATCTGTGGTTCTTGGTGCCACCCTGCAGACTTGCACTAGCCCTTTCCAATCTTATTACAGGACAGAAGAAGGAGGAGGCCTGGCTAGTGATGGTCCAAGACCGCTGATGGCATGCTCTGGGGTCCTGGCTCCCTGCAGGGACATTGCATTTGTCTGCGAGGCGACAAAATTGGAAACTTCAGCTTCTGGATCTGATTATTCCCATATCTATGCCTGGACATACTGCCCATACTCACTTTTCTCTACATGACACCAGCACAAATAACATCAAGACTCCTGCGTTTCTTGGAGTGCCAAGCCCAGGCTCCAGCCTGCCCTGGTTTTGGGAGAGCTGCTACCTGACTGTCCCGGACAACCAGCTGTGGAGCACTGGGTCCTGCCTGCTTCTGCCAGCACCTCCCTCTGCTCGGGGTGTTTCCTGCACCTCCTCTGAGATGCTGAAACAATGAACCAGGGACAAGATTAAACCTGGTGCAATTCTTCTCCTGTGCACAGAGGTGTGACCACAGCTCCTCTGAAGACCACAGGAATTACCCTGCGGTAAGTGAAAAGTAAAACTATGAGTCTCCTTCCTGAAATACGATGGAAAGCCCATGAGATAAGGCTACAGGCCTCCTACAGAGGGAGGGATGTTGTCCCTGGGTATTGTGTCCCAAGCCACAACAAATGGAGCCACGGGAGAATGTTTCCTTCAGCCCCAATGGGGTTAAAGATTGGATCTGGTACAATTAGTGTACCCAGAAGCAGGGCAATGAATAGTTGCAGGGCATTTATTCAGTTCTAGTGTGACAAGTCCAGTTCTTATGTTCAGAGCCAGTAATTTTCTTACATATATTAATTATTTGAAATAATTCTCTGAATAACATCTAGGAATAATTCAGGCAATATATCTTCATAATGAACCCATTGCTACTGAATGGCTGAAATCTCAGCTGCACTGGTGACTTTGGCTTGGGTGAACGTTCACACGGCATTGTTTCTTCTCTTAAATACTACTGGTACGTGACTTTCAGAACCAGATTCTGGTCTGAATCGCTGTGTTTATGAGGTCTCTATTATTTGTCATTTTGGTAAATGTTCCTGACAGTAAATGCCTTTGTTAGAATATTATTGGTAAAGCAAACATAAAAGCGTGTGAATCAAGGCATACCAAATTTGAGCCGTTTATTTGAATGAATAGTTGGGGGTGGGGGGGGGAAGTTTCAAAGACACGTAGCCACCCCCAAGCCTTAAATGAAGCTGCTGGGAGAAGGGTCCTTCTTCCCAGCTGGCATCATATTCACTCTTTTCCACTTTCTGTGTCAAGATTTCTCAGGGCATTAAGGAAAAAAAAAAAGTATTCTGGGGGAAAAAAAAGTATTCTGGGAAATTTTCTTTTTTTTCTTGCAACCCATAGTAGCAAAGCTTGACAAGTGAAATCCAACCAGGAGCTGCAGCGGAGCTCTCACCAGCCAGCAATGGTGAGAGCTGGCCGGGCGCTGCGGGTATGACCGAGCTGCCAGAGCAGGGCCAGCCACCACTCTGCTCCCTGCTCCAGCCAGCCCCAGATGCTCACAAGCATGGCAGCACTGGAGTTTTGGAGGAACCTTCTGTCCAAAATCCAGGCTGTTTCGCCAGGAACGGGGCCGAAGGGAAAGGCAGAGGTAGATGTCTGGATGCAAACAGGGAAGAGCTCATATGCAAATCCGGTTTCTCACTCATGCCCTAAAACTGACAACACTTAAGACCCCTGGACTAAGGGCAATGAATGCAAAATGAGAGCTCTGCAAAATCCCTTGGTTCCAGGCCAGCTCTCTTGCTTTGCTTTGCTGCTCCTTGGCATCAGTCTTTCAGCCAAGTGAGCAAGTCAATGGCTAGCTTTATTGCCAAAAAAAAAAAAATCTTCCTAGCTGTTTTCTGTATAGCTAATGAGAATGCAAATGTGCTGGGTTTCCAGACGTGCTTACAACTTTTCCTGCTTCCTTTCTATGCGTGGTACCTAAGTGTCCTTCCTCTTGCCATGACATCTAAATACATTGCACCGGCCAGAGGGGTTGTCCCCATGGATGGTTAAAGAAAGACCAGTTTAGAATTAGAAAAGCAGACAAGAAGCAGGTCTTTCTTAGTTAGATACCACCTCAGAACCAAAGTCACACGTTGTCCCTACTGTGTGCTGCAATGAGCCTATGGTTGGGCAGTGTAGGGCTTCTTTGCTGGGGTCTTCTTGGGAGTTTTCCCTCTTCTTACCAGCACCCATGGCTCTTCTCCTCCATACTTGCAGCAGTAGAGTTGCTGTTCTAATCCCCTATGAAAAGGTTTCTCATTAGGCTTGCAATGTGTTCTCATTTACAGCTTTGACCCCTGCAGCAGTGGAGCAGTAACTCTGCACCTTTTGCTGTGCTTCTCTATTGAAGAGCAGAGCCTCTCTTGACCAAAACCTCCTGTCACAGCTCTGACTGTGTTCTTCCTCAGGTATGGTGTCATACACCATTAAAGAAACTGTCCTGGATGCTTTCTATCTAGCCAAGCCTGGACAGAGTCCAGGCAGTGTCCTCAGCCCTGGCTCTCAGAGATGAGTTCCTTGCCTGGCTCCCTTTCTGAGGATGATGGATCAGGGATGAGAGCTGACTAGCTTATGAGTATTGTTGCATCCTCTGCCTTGATGGACACTCTGGACTCTTTGGGAACCATGGGGACAATTTCATAAAGGGACACAGCGTCTGCATAGGCATTTTTTCCACACAGACACACGCACTTCATCCCTAGACAATGTAGGAGCGCTGCAGAGGGAGGCCAAGCCACCACCTCCTGAGTGTTGCCCTTTTCTCCGACTCTCCCGTCTGGTGTATGTCTCCAAATATGCCTCCAGTCTTTAAGGGAGCCCAGGTCCCTGTGGCTGAGCCTTCCCACCCTGGCCACCAAAGGCCTTCCTCTGCCCGGAGAGCAAGTCCCTTTTAAAAGCAGTCTGACATCTTTCCTTTGTTCCTGGCTTTCCACTAGGATTTTCCATGATGCAATCCCGTATGGGGTTACTGGCAAAGAGCTGTTAAAAGTCAGTAGCTGTGCCTGGAGCAAACCCATTGTTCTGCCAGCACAGAGCCTTCAATGCTGCTGACTCCTGCGTGGCCTCACTCCTGCTGCCCCAGCACCGCCGGCGAGAGGGATGTCCTAATCCCCGTGGAGGGACATGGCCATAAACGCAAGGCACAGCACAAAGAGCGATGTGTGATTAGATGCAGACACGGCCCCCGGACAGTCACACCAACCAGTAGCACCAAGCTCAGCCATGGTTGGGGACCAGGCTGTGACTCACCAGATGCATCTCACTTTTCCTGGGGAAGTTCACAGGCTGCTGCTCCAGCCAGGAAGGGTTATTTTGGAGTGGAAAGTGAGAAGCTGTAGCTTTTATCCTTTTGGAGGAGCAATTTGCAAGGAAAACAATGCAGGATTCTCTGGAATAAGGAGTATTGGCTGCATCATCTTTTAAAAATAATTTAGTCAAGTGAATGTTGGCTGGGGATTAGCACCCTTGCAGGCACTTGGGTTGCATCGAGGGGATGTTTGCTGAGATTTATTGATGTTGGGGATTGTTACAAATGCATAGGTGACATCTAATGCCAAAGCAGCTCTCTGGCTTGCTAATGAGATAAGTCAAAGGCTCAGTGAAGTTTTCAGCAGCATAGCCATTAACCCCAAGATTACAATATCCTTTGTGTTTTTCCAGCATGTTCTGCCAAGATTTTGCCTTAAGCAGAGGAAAGATGAAAAATACAGGGCCAGAGAGTCTCTTACAGCTGAAAACCACTGTCTGCTGTGTTGTTCCCTGAGACAGAGAAGAGCCCATGTATAATCAGCACTGAGCAGGAAAACATCTCTATTGTCCAGCACAGTCATCTTCTTCAGTGTTGGACAAAAAAAAAAAGGGTGAAAAAAAACAAAAAAAACAAAAAAAACCCAAACACCACAGAGAATGTCCTGTCTGGGGAGAGGCAGTGTTATGTCCTCCAGGCTCCTCTGCTTCTGATACTTTGATGTATGGGACTGTTAAACTCAAACTTCAGATGGGCTTTCTAGGTAGTTACATTGGATACTTCTATTTCATCTAAGAAGATCATCTTACAATGATTAGTTTTTGTGGTAGTAATGAGGTTTTCATCTCTACTCTTAACTGAAGGTTACACAGTCAAAATGAAGCAGACTGCAGGTGAATTCCAGTAGCAGCTGTCCAGGACTGATGACCGCAAAAATCCCTCAGCTGAAACATTTGTAGGAGATAAACAAGTGCAGTTTTGGTGATGCTGAAATGCTTAGTGACTTCATCTTGATATGTCTGTGCTAATGAATTGGAAGAACTCTGATTTATATTTTCTGTCCTTCTCCCACTAAACATGAAACTTTTTTTACTATAAATTTCCTTCAGTTTTATTTAAATCATTAAAAGAAAAAGAAAATAGTACCTCCCTTAAAAGTGATCTTGAGTTAAAACCTTTTGTTCTCTTCCAGATTTTTGAAAAATACCAACTACAGCAATATGAAAACCAACATGTTTTGGATGTTTGCAAAATTCCTGTTTCCTTTTATTCTCTCTAGTTCCTTGGTGAAGAATTACTTCCACTTAGACAATGATTTGCACATTTTTAAAACCCCAACAAAACCAAAAAACCACCACGGAACAACCCAGGGTCATGGACATTTCCATATCAGGGGTAGGTGCTGTGGGACTGTTCTCTGAACTTCACTCGGAGAGTTGAAAGAGCAAAGCATTGACTCAGGCATGAGCTAATGGATTACTTCCAACCTTCAAGGAACAAATCCAGATAGCTGTTGATAGCAAGATAATATCCACTGTGTTATTGCTAGAAGCGTTCTTCAGTCTCATCTATACGCTGAATAAACAGCTTTGGTCTCTTTGCAATGACACAAACATATTTTGTATCACCCATTCTCCCATGAAGATGACTCTTCTGACCACATCTAAGTTTTCCCTTGGGGAGGTGGTTTCAGTGTGGATCTCGGCGCTATCCAAAGCCTGATGATGGCTGATTCCCCTGTCTGCCAGAGCCATCCTTTGCATCCTTTCTTTAGTGTCTGAGGAGCAGCTCACCTGCACTTCTGAAACAGGCAAAGCCCTCAGCAAGTCCATGATTTTTTTTTCAGTGGTTCCCTGTACTATGCTACCTCAGATGGCAGACAACTTTGCTTGTGCCCAGCTCCAGCTTTGGGTTTTACAGGATCAGTGTTCTCAAAATACACATGCTCTGTGGCCAAGAATGAGTCAGAGGGATGCTGCTAGTGGTGTGGTTAGTCCTGTTCATGGGAGTCCTTGAGCAATTAGAGGGAGAAAATTCTAATTAATGCCAATCAGCATGAGTTCATGGAAAATAGAATGTGATGTCTCTCTTTGGTTTAGCTGATAAAAGTGATAGTAGTGTACAAGAATTCTGTAAGACATTTGACTGGTACCACATGACATTTTGATTAAGGATCTAGAGCAGTATAAAATCAAGAGGGTGTGCATTAAATGGATTAAAACCTGGCTCCCTGACAGGTCTCCGAATGTAACTGTAAATCATCTGCCAGCTGTGTTTGTAGCAAAGTCCCTCCAGTATTCTTGCATTTAATATCTTTATCAATGACATGGAAGAAAATGTAAAATCACCACTGATGTGGTCTGCTGATGGTGTAACGAGCCAGGAAGCGGTAAATAATGAAGAGGAGAGGTCCCTGATAGGGAGGAATGCAGAGCGCTTGGGGAGCCAGGTTCAAGCAAACAACAAATATAGTGATGCAGGTGAGTGCAAGAACAAAGAACAAAAGATGTATTTATAGGACAGTGGACTCACACAAAAGTCACCTGAATGGATGGTCAGTGGGTAATTCAGCTGAATGGATGGTCCTGGTGCTGGGCTGTAACTGAGCGGAAGGACATTTGAAGGTAGAAAGAGCAGAAGAGGGTCTTTAATAAATTTGCTCCTGGTGGCAGTGCTGCTGTGGTGAGTAAAAATATCAGTATGTTGGAGAGGGTTTAGGGAAGAGCCAGGAAAGTTTTGGAAGGATGACAAAGCCCTGAGTGACCCTGTGTGTTGAGCCACCAGAGTAAAGTTGAGGACAGAGTTGGTCCCAGTTGGCAAGTGTGTGGAGTGAAGTAAATACTGTTGGGCTTTTTTTGTCTAGCAGTCCACTGTGTAGCAACTGGAGGCTGAGTGTGGAGGCATTCAGTTGAAAAGAAAGGCTTTAACTTACGGTTTCAAGGAGTCTGCTCATCAGGAATTAACTTGTATCTTTTGGAAGCTTTGACCAGGCTCAGTAGCTCACAGTGTACAGAGTATTGGCCTCTCAGCAGGATTGAACCAGCATTGCTCCAGTGCCATAGCCAGATTGGTGACTGACATTTGCATGTATGTAAAAGCTGAAGTCCTGCTCCTGTTGAAGCTGGTATCAAAAGTGCCAGTGGTTTGGGGGAGGCAGAACTATCCCTAGAGTTCTTGGAAACTTTTTAATCCTTGTCTATATACAAAGGTGAAAAAAACCACAGAAGTTATTTTTAAACCAATGTAGTGAACTTCATGGATCAACATCTCAAAATTAATTTAAAACTGCTGTAGGTGGTGTTGGTTGTGACTTCCAAGGCTTTAGATAATGTTCACTATGCAAACAGCTGTGCTAGCTGAAATGTTACCTTACCCATAGACTTCCCAGCCAGGTCATTCTTGTCCATCTCAGCTTGAAAAGATTATATTAATCAGTGGGGTAGTGGGGTGGCAGCCTCTCCAGAGAGATAGCAATGAGCATCTTGTGGTCATACCATCAGCTAGCACAGCAAGACCTGGTGGACATGGATGTCCACCACAACCTGTATTCACAGTGTGAATCAACATTTAGGACTGATTTAAGCGTGATTGCGCTGGTGTTTCTATGTAAGTTGTTTATAAAACAAGACCTAAAGCAGTCCAAGTTTTGTTGAGAAGAACAGGCTATTGCCAAGGATGGCTTTGCTGCAGCTTGAAGGTAGCTTAAGCTAATGCATTTTATTTTGCCGCTTCAGGCTTGGAGAATGCACTGACAAGTGGCAGATCAGTCACTGCCAACTGTTTATATCTTGTGAGTAGAGGAATGCCTCAGGATGTTTTTATGTCAATATAATGAAGTCCAAGGGAGTCTACAACTGACAGCGACCATAGAGTCAGAAGACACTGAACACTGTATCCAAGCAAGGTTTTTGGGTACAAATTGATGTTTTGCATAATCTATCTGGCTGGGTACTGCATCCGAAAGGGGCAGCATTGCTCTTCCCCTTCCCTTCCCATCTTGTCTCTTGTGTTGGATGAAGCGTCTGCGCAACCAGCTGAGGAGCTGGATTTGCTTGGTGCTTGGGCAGACTCTGTTTTGCTGGCCAGTTTCTGCTTGGATCACTGAACCAATGTAATTTTGGTGGGCAGGAGTTTTGTGGCAGCCATCAGTTAGACCAGATGCAGCCTTTCATAATGTTGGGCTCTCAGTTGCTTTTCTTACTTGGACTCTTTGAGATGGGCATTGCATTATCTTAAATCCTTCTAACGTGCAAAGCAAGTTAGCAGCGCATTCTAATGAGCCAAATGATGCAAGAAAGTAGTGTGCAAGCATAGGGGCCAGGTTACACAGGAGCAGAGTTAGCAGGCTAAGCAAAGAAGGTAAGTCTAAGCTGAAATAACATGCAGTGCCGTGCAGAATGGAAAGTCACTGTAAGAGGCATGGATGCAGTTCACCTTACTGTGTGGTCTATGGTGGCACTGGAAAAACTATCATCTGCCTCTGTTACCCATCACTGCTGCCTGGAGCATGGGAAGTTTAATTTTCTGTGAATTGTGGCGTCATTTGCGAAGTTTAATCCTACGTCTTTCCGAGCCTCTATTGACAAACTAGTTGAGTAAGTCCATCATGGAATTCTTGTCTGCTTAGCTGTTGGAAGTTGTCTTCTGGTCAGTGTTATCTCCATCAGCTTCAGGGTCACCTGCAGGCTGGGCTGCTGTGGCATCCCAGGTTGGTGGATGGGAGATGCTGGTAGAAGAATTGCTTGAGTTAAAGACAAGTATCTGATGTCAGGGGACTCCTGCCAGTCATTGTTCTGCTGCCTGTGTGGAAACAGGCTGAACTCTGCGGTTTTGCTATGTAACATTCTTATGTAGCCGGCCGAGTCGCCAACATGATAAATACAATTATTTTTTCCAATTGTTATTTTTGCCCAAAGCATGCAGTTGACATTGAAGTCTGCTGGGCAGAATGGGAATGTAGTGGCCGCTCACATCCCTGCAGCGGCAGGACGATGTGAAGGCATGAATTGTGATGATGAGAAGCAAACGCTGCCCTGTGGTGTGTGTCGGGGGCAGGCACCCATCTGTGGCTCCATCAGTCCCACCCTCAGGTGTCAGCAGTCGCAGACTAAGCTGCTTTCTTGGTGTCATCAGAGAGGGAAGGATGGAGGTTTCCAGGGCAGTTGCAACCATGATTTTCCCTGGGAAGGTGGAAGGGAGTGGGGTTTGGTTATGCAATGTGGTCGAGAGAGCTGTATTGCACCACCGGGGAGGGGAGCAATGACACCAGAGCTGCTTCCCTCTCCCTTATGCCCATGGAGGCCAACAGCCTTCCCAGCTCCCAACAGGAGCATTTCCAAAGGGGAAAAAAGGGTTTGGGGCCCTTCTCTAGGGAGGACAAGTCTCGGCTGGACTCTGAGCTCAGGAGAGAGGCACAGCTCTCTTGTAACGATGGGGGGGAGATTGCTTTCACAGGATGGGGGACAATGTGCCAGGCTAATTTGGGCCATCTGCACTCAGTGGCAAACCAGCACAGCGAGGTAACTGGTGCTGTGGTCTCCCAGCACCATGGCTTATTCAGCCGAGTGAAAGGACAGACCAGTCAAGCTCCTACCATGGTGGTTAAAATTTGTTTTAGCCACCTTATCTAATCTCTCTCCTAACTTTTGCTGGGGGAAAGCGTTTATTGCTTGTATCGTGTTACTCCATGAGCACTTGCTGGCTGTGGCTGTTTGCGTGTGTATATGTAGATGTGAAGCCAGATAACTTCAGGCCTTGCAGTTTTATGGGTCAGTCAATCCAAACTGCTTCCACTGGCAGATGTGGGGATGTGCTGCGTTCGTTACCTGTGGGCCATGTGCTATCAGGGTGTAAATCAGCAAAACAGGGTTCTGTTTATACACATAAATTGCCCCAATCTGACAGCTTAATACCCTTTTGACTTTCTACCCTCTGCGGGGGAGAGCCTCAAATGTCTTACGGCACTGCTCACCCCAGGGATGACGGCAACGCAGGGAAACCAGCCCCGCTATAAAAGGAGGGAGCATGCTTTGCTCCTGTGTGTCTTCAGGCTTGGCTGCGTGGCCACCAGCTCCCCGGAGGGGAAAGGGCCTTCCAACAGACCAGTCCAACAGGAAATTATCTGCTCAGCCTTTGCTAAATTACTAGCTGGACAGCCAGTCACAGGGTCCCAAAAATACCAGCTCCATCTATTCCCCTACGGACATAATTCCCAGGCACGCAAGATCCCAGCTTGGTCACCAGGAGGGCAAACGCACTTGTCCATCCCTCCCCTGCAGCGCCTTGCGCAAGTCTCGATTTCATCTCTTCTGTGGGACACGAAGGTCAGGAGGGTGAATTTTCCCTGAGCAGTCACAGGGTAAAACCTGCCAGGCTTCCTTTGGCTCTGGCTGAGAGATTTTGTTGCTCCAGGAGATGCTTTATTTTTTTCAGCAGATGAGAGGGTGTTTCCAATGAGATAGTAGGGGGTTGATGAGAGAGGGAAGGGGAATTGTTGGGACATCACAGTGAAATGGATTGTTGTGATATATTGAGGGGCTTCCCAAAGTTAAACGGTGTGGAAGCAGGGGTAAGATTGTTGAAACTGAGATCCCCCCATTTGAAATGTCCTTTTTTCTTCCCCTTCTGCTGCCTTCTTCACCAGCTGGGAGAACAGCTGGTCACGGCTGCACCCAAACCTTTGGTAACTCCCTTGGCTTTTTTCCTTCATTTACTGCTTCCTAAATCTGGTTGCACTAAACCATCCTAAACCCAACCTGGAGAGAGACTTTCTTAATCAGGATTTTTGCTTGTGCTGGCACTGAGCAGCCCTGGAAGGGCTATTCATTTACCCTGTTGTGCTTTCCAAGCCCTCCTCCCCACTGGCATTTGAGCTCTGTAGGAGCCTTGGCAGCTCCCAGCTCACCTCCATACTTCCACCCCAATCAGGAGCATCTCTGTGCCCTTGCATGAGAAAGAGGCATCTGCAACAGGCCTTTCCCAACCTGCTTTTAAAGTGCAAGTTGAGGCTGAAAATTGATGCTGTAGGAGACTGACCTTGTGGGAGAGTCCTCCCCTGTGGCTGATTCCAGGTCAAACATTCTCAGTTTACAAATCGCCAACTTCCACGGTAGCCAAGCTGCTCCTGCCTCCACCCTTCCACACCTAAGCAGCAAGAAAGACCCTGCAGCTGGGATGTTGCACAAAGTAGAATGTGACCCCTTTCCTGCTCCTGGCCTTGCATGCCCTTAGTGCCCAAGAGGTGACTTTGCAGGAACGGCTGAGGACCAGCCTTGGGTGGCTGGAGAGCTGGTTCTGGTACTGGTGTTACCCTGTGACTGCAGAGATCTCATTTTACCTGGCTGGGACTGCTTCTGTTGCTGATGCCACTCTATTGGCATTTCTCAGGAAGAGGGGCTGTCAGTCATGATGATTTTAAATTCTCAGCACAGAGCAGCTTGGATGCCGCTATTTCTATAGCACACCTAGTCAGGGTGATCCAGTGAAGCGTGGCTTCCCGTGGAGGAACATATGAGGCAGCTCAAGGTTGGATGCTCTGGTGTTTAATATCAAGCGAGCACATGCTGCAGCCTTTCTCTCAGCATGGGCTCAGCTTTCTCTCGTCTACCCAGCCCCAGGAAGATTTGTAAGCAGTTACTTTCTTTGAGGACTCTGCCCTTCTGGCAGACTTGGTTGAAATTGGCCAGTGAGTTCAGAAGTTTTATTAGGGAGAGACAGACAGACACACCCACAGCATAATCACAAAGGAGTTGTTTCTCTAGGAAACTAGGCTGAAAAAAAAGAAGAAAAAAAGATTGTTTAAGTAATCAAATACATTTCTCGGAGACACTAGAGCAGGGGAGGTGGTAGGGGAAATGTATGTTTATATAGCTGTTGACCCAACCTTCTCTTAAGCATTAGTTTCTTGTTTTAAATCTCTTTATCCCTACTTCTGCCCATTCTTATCATGTTGGTTATTAGTTCTAATGACTTGCTCTGCCCTGTGCTGCCACCTCCATCTCAGCAACATCTCATTTTGCTGCAGGACTCCACGGACCACTTTGCAGAGATCAGCCCATCCAAATGACTTTACATGTATAAACAATGAGCCCAGTGAGGGAGAGGGAGTGGCTGGACTCTGTGAGGGCAAGGAAGGCAGCGATGTGAGCAAAATTAATTGGTAGCCCAAGCTCTCCTATAAAGCTCTCATTTCAGGATTTGCAAACCGGCTTCCTCTGTGAGCTCCAAAGCATCAGAGCTGCTAATCCCAGGGCAGTAAAGGCCCTTTTGCTCTGAGCTGTCAGCCAAAAATTCAAGTGCCCTGTGAGTTGTTCTAGTTTTGCCGAAAACGGCTGCAGTGGTCAGGTGTCCCTTTGATGCACTCGTGTTTATTTACAAAGAGCCTGAAAGGTCCCGTTCCCCCGAAGGTGGCAGGAAACAGGCAGGGACAGAATTTGGTACCTTGTTCTTCCTGTTAGGGCTGATCTCGCATGTGAGTAAACAGCGGGTGCGTGGAGAGCTGCAGCAAAGGCTTTGCTGCCTCAATAGAATCATAGAATCATTTCGGTTGGAGAAGACCTCTAGGATCATCTAGTCCAACCTTCATCCAACATCTCCCTCACCCCTAGACGATGTCTCGAATAGTCACTGGTCCTCCCATTCGCCACCCCTGGATGCCTCTGCAGTATCTTTCACTTTCCTCCAGGCTGGCTCGATGCAGGAAATCAGGCTGATTAAAAATTAAAGGGGGGTAGGGGGTGTGGAAATGAAAAGGTTGAAAAATACGTTTCTTTAAAAACAGAAGAAAAAAAAAATTAAAGATCATTTTAATTAGGTTTGAAAAATCTGCGGTGGAGCTGACAGGCAGGCTGACAGGGCTCCCTTTCACCGGCTCACCCAGCTCAGGGCTTTTCATCTTGCATGCAGTATATTTTGACATTTGTGCTTTCTTGGCTCCAGTTGTAGAGCCCAATGGAACCTAGAGCCTAATTAAATGTAACAATTCCTAAAAATGAGGGTTGTTATTTTTTTTTCCTAAGGATAATAATAGAGGTTTTTATTTTTAAAAGAGCTAATCTATTTACTCTAGGCTGCCTGCTTCCTGACCCGGCCTCAGCACCTGAGGGGACAGGAACAGAACGAATTAGACAGGGGCTTAGTCACTGGAAAAGATGAGAGTGTTAATGTGTGTGCACACATGTGTACTGCGTGCTCGACTTGAAGAGTTGAGAGGTAGAAGGTTAGGTAGGAGGCTTGGATTTTCCCTGGCAGCTGACAGTTTTTCCCTTACTTTTGTGGTTCGGTGCTGGTTTTAAGCCAGCGTCAGACCCAGCAGGCTCTAAAAGGGCTGAAAGCAGCATTACGGGGCTGCACGGCCGCTTCTCTGGCTTCTTCACCTCAGGCACCAGCCTTCAGGGGAGGGGAGCTAGTGGCTTTGCAAACCAGGACCATGTAAGCCAGTGGGTAATGACAGAGCCTTTGTATCAAGAGCTGGATTAAACAAGGAGGCAAATGAGAAGGAAAATGCTAGTCAGTGTTGTTGGGCACATCCAGTCCTCAACTATGCACTGGCAATCTGCAGCTCGTGGTGCCCAGAGATTTCCTTCCAGAGCTTCTACCTGCACTGTTTAATTTCAGCCATGGTGTAACTCCTGGTCGCTCAAGCACATCTCTGCATCCTCATGACTGATGAAGCATGGCCAAGCTCTAGGAGAAAGTTGAGTTGTCTTCTTGTGCCTCTTGGTGTGGGTTCACGGTGCCATTGTGTCTCGGGTCTGGCAGCTGCCATTGTTGCACCACTCGGGCGTCATTGCTCTTGGCTTCCCGTGGGCTGCTTGGCACTGAGAGTAGCTCCAGTGCAAGGGCAGTGAGTTCCTCTTTCATTCCAAGGTGTAATGTGGTCTCCAGGGCTGACACAGACATGATGGTGGCAGAAGCTGAGGAATGCTCCCTACCATCCCATGCATGGTGAGTGGCTTCCCTGTGCCACTTGGCTTGGCATCACTCATCAAAGCACTTCAAAACTTCCCATCAGCTGATGTGCCCGTTACTCAGCCAAAACCCACGTGGTAGGACACGAGCGGTGCAAACCGCTTTCAGACTTTCCCTCTCCCAGTTTCCTCTTGCAGCTCCAGGGAGGTCCCCTGCAGCACCAGAAATCAAAGCTTCGGAGCCACTTGCCCCAGCTGGTGGTGGCAGGACTGGCTAATGGTGCCCAGTGCCTTTCCCAGCCGGCAGCCTGATGGCAGCAATGAATCAGCAGCCGGTGGACTTGTCAAAGGCATTCCTCCACTTTAATCCTATTGACAGGGACTACTGCCTGGAACAGGAACTGCGGGGTGAGCCATGTCAACAGCAGATTCTTATTACAGATAATATTGATGGGGCCTTTACTTGAATAATGAAGGGAAGAGCCCTCTGCTTTGACGTTTGTCTCCAAAACCTAGAATTACTAAGAGTTTAACCATCGGAGGGGAGCTTAAGATAGTTGCATCTTAAAGGATCTGCTTTCTTGTGGCATTCAAGGCTGGGGGAAAGGAGTTTAGCCCATACGCTGGGAGCTCGGCGCTGACCTTTTCACTGCTCTTAATAAATGTTGCAGTTAAATAAGTCGGATGGATTTTTCTATCTACTGTAGTGTGTTATCCACTTTCTGGGGAAAAAAAAAGGGAACCCCCCCCCCAAATCCCTGTTTAATATCACTGTTACTCATTATCTTTTCTAGCTTCAGGGCAAGAGGCAAGGAGGAAGGGCAGGGGCAGGACAATTCAGGCTGTATTATCAGGATAATTCCTAGTCTCACACATGATTATGTGTGTCTGTATATGGGTGAATCTGAGCTGTTTAAATTGGTTGTGATCTTATGGCCAAGGCTAAAAACAGAATCAATAGCTCTGGAAATGTTTGGGGAAAGTTTGTTGGGTTTTAAAAATTTATTTACTTTCTTATTTTCCATTCTTTAAAAAGAGGGGTGGACCCCCCGCTCTGTCTGGTCTCTATTGCTTGGTTCCCTACAGGAGTGGAGACACCAGAGCCGCAGGGGAGAGACTGCCTAGGAAGTCAAATGAGGGCCCAAAAGCATCAGCTGTTCTAGGAAATAACCTGTCCTTGCACATTTCCTCATGTTTAGGCTTCAATATTGTGATTGCAAGCACTATGGTGAGAGAAGGTGAGGAAGGAAAATGGAGCTAAATGGTGGCATTCCCGATCCTGGATTTTAAGTGTAACCAAGAGCTCAAAGGTGTTCCTCCAGAGCTTTATTCTAGAGACACATCTAAATGGGGTTTGGATGTCTAGGTCCTATTGGGACAGATGAGGAAGAGAGCAGGCAAAGTTGGCTTTTGGCCACATTTGTACCTCCCAGATCCTACAGTTGGCCCAGGACTGAACCAGCAGGTGGTTTAAGTTAGAGCAGCCCTGTGGCTGCTCTAACTTAAGCCAGCTGGAATCTCTTCTGGGTCTGGCTCTACCAGCCAAGGTTTGCTGGATTACAGCAGGGCCCTGAAAGCCTCCAGTCCACCCCTGCATGGCCTACACAAGAGGACCAGGGAGCAGATGATATGAAAATGTCAGGGCAGTTCCCAGCTAGTGCTTTAGGACGCTTTAATTCCTTCACACTGCTGCAGAAAATTAATATCTGATCCAAGGGAGTCTGTTCTCGTAGTATTTTTAGTTTGATTTTGAAGACCCTAGGAGTTTTGGATTGCCCTTAAGTTTCTGAATTTGGGTCTTTCTGACTTGAACTGTTAAATATTTTCCATACACAAACAGCAGCCACACAATTTCAGGTTGGATGACTTGTGGTGATTTAAAAAAAAAAAGCTAAAACAAGACTGAAGAAAAGTAAAATGTCTGAATGGTGCAGTTACTCTCTTCATCTGAGTGTGTCTTCTTCCTCTGAAATAGGTTCCTGAAAACGGGATAAAGTGACCTCTCTTGACACATTTCTTAAAGATGCAAAGGAAAGACCCAGCAAGCGCAGAAGGCCCCATCCTTGGGGTCAGTGAACTCCAGCACATCAGTCCTGATGCAGCAGGTAGATCTATCCCAATGGCCTCATTAGGAATCTTAATCCTCAGCCTTTTGACTCATCCAGATGCCCATGAAATCCTACACACTGGTATCTGTTGTGGGGGTCCCTACCCAGCTGCAGCATGGGTCAGCTCCAGCCTGGGACCACCCGCACCAGGTATCTCACAAACCTAGGGAGAAGCTCTGACCAGGCTGTGGGAAGTGGAGGACATGAGCTCAGGAGATGGAAAGATCAAGCAGCTCGAAGCTGTCCTTGAGCCTCTCTTAGTGCTGTGGCTGTGGGCATGGCCAGGTGATTCATGGTCCTGCACTGGAGTGTGTGAGCAGAGCAGCATGTGGCTCCAAGCATCCCATGTCCCAGGGAAATGCCACTCTCTCCCCATCTCTATGTTGCTACACTGCGAGCTGAAACCTGGCCAATGCAAGCCGTTGGTGGTACCTATGGAATTAGCTGGCCTTTAAGTAGCCCCCAAAGGGCTCAAAAATCAGTTGAGTGCTTCAGGTCATGAAGGGGTTTTTTTAATCACCTCCTTAAAAAACAAAATGTTACAAATATGGGTTCTGCCATGCTTGCTTTTTTGGTTTGTGGGGTGCTTTAGGGTGCACTAAGCTTGTGTTCTCAGCTTTTCTCTAGAACCTGGAGGCTCATGAACTGCTTGTTCTTTTTTCTTCTCTGTTTAAAATGAAATTTGAGATTTTTGCATAATAGATTGGAGCAAGAAGCTGGGGAGGGGGTGAAGAAAAACATCAAGTACTGTGGGACTAAAATTGCAAGAGTTGGCAACACTGGTATTTTTTGTTGTTTTTCTTTCCGTTTTCCAGAGTAAAAGAAAACATCCCGCGTTTTGCTGAGCCCCAGCAGGGTGGGCAGAGGAAAAAGGTGCTTCAGGGCAGGAGGAAACTCTGAAGAAATAGGTTTGCAAACTCCATTTATATCAGATTGTCTGAAAAATGTCCTGAGAGCTGCCTTCTGGGGACGGCTGTCCTGCTCTGGAGGAGAGAGTGCAAGAGATGGGTGTGGGGAGAAACTGTGCGAGGCTCTTGGGCTGGGACATGACTCAGGCTCCGGTCACCTCTGGTTGCCCTCAGGTCTCAGCAGTGCCAGCTCCTCAAGGAGGAGGACAAGGAAAGGCTGGACATGCAGAGGAAAGACTCCATGAAATCCTTCCTCCCCACAGGAGCAGTATCTCCTTCTGCAACAGGAGAATTCCCAGTTGGACAGAGCCAGTACTGGCAGGTGGAGAGGTGGAAAAGGACTTGCAAGGAGTGCTGTTACCCCTTGACCTCCTCCCTGCAGGTTATCTGGAAGTTATGGCAAGTCTGCAATACCCCCATGCTCAAGGACGACATGCTCAAGGACCTGCATCTGTGCTGGAGATGTGCATGGGATGGTGGTACCAAAGCCCAGCCCTGGTGCTTACAAGACTCTGAGCCACCAGCAGCTGCAGGAATCAATAAATGCAGGCTCAGCAAAGTAGGACACTGCCTGTAATGTATTGCATCGCAAGGGATGTTACCCCTGGGTGTAAGGATGCTGGTGTAGATCTCCACTAATGCTACCACAGCCAATATCTACTTTGGGCTGTTTAACAGCAGAAATGAATGCGTCTATCTCGCCTTGGCTGCACATGGCATGCGCAGGGGGACTGTTCCTTATTAGCGCTCGCAGTTGTTGGCAAGAGCTGCTGGAACGGAGGTTGAGCTCCAACTGCTATTCCTGCCTGTCCTCCTTCACTTCTGCTTGTATCTTTCTCAAACTCATTCCTTTTGGGTTGAAATTTTCCATGCTTTGTCTTAGCCCAGTGACACATTTTTGCAAAAGGTGTGGACTGTGCTGGTTGGAGTCACAGGATCATAGAATGGCTTAGGTTGGAAGGGACCCTAGAGATCATCTAATCCAACCTCCTCTTTGTGGAGCTCCTTGCTAATCTCTGCCCCACGGCAAATGTCCATCTTTTTTGTCTGAGGAGACACCAGGCTGAAGAAAATCTTTAGGCAATGGATTCTGATTTATTTACTTGTTTGTTTATTTGGAAAAGTGATTTAAAAGTTTACATTTCAGTCAACTAGAACTTAAAAGGAAATCTTTTATTTAGATCTCTCCCAGTGGAAAACTGAATTGCTCTGGCAAAATTGAAGTTTTTCCATGGAACATTCAGATTTTGTGAAAAGTACACTTTCTGTTGAAAAAAAATTATTTTGATCATTAGTTTTTGATCTGCTCTACTTTTTAAGGATGATTCAAAAACATAAAAGCAAAAATCTCCACTTCATATGTCTAATATATCAACTTTTTTTTTTTAGCATGACTTCAATTCCATCTCCTTAGCGAGGCGGCTAGAAAAATTATTCAGCTTAAGGAAAAGCATTTTATCAGTTACGAAGTTGTGGAAGTTTAAAATGGGTATCTTAGTGCAAGTATTGGATTTGCAGCTTGCCTTTCTTCCTATCTGGGTTGAGGATGTGAGACTTAAAAACCTGGTGTTGACTTAGGAGTATCTCTGGTAGGAGGGGTTTGGTTTGTCGGTTGGTTTTTTTGTGTTGTGTTGTTGGTTGGTTTTTTTTTAAGGACAGCTGAAATACAGAAAAATCTGTTTAGGACTGAAAGACTACAAATTACCTCTGGGAACTGGGAGGCCTCCATTCATGGTGATTCTTAACAGCTATTCCAGGGTTGAATTTATCAGAGTCTTGTGGTTTAATACATGTTTTTGCCCTGGATTTTCAAACTTAAGGATTGTTTTCCTTAGCCTTCTTTTTTGTTAGAAAGTTAGGGTAACCAAATACTGAGCTTAACTAATTAAATCTTCCTAAGTTACCAAATTTCTGTCCAAGGATTAATGGCATTACAAAGTTAATACAAGGTCATCATGCAGATGTAGAATTTTCTCTATTCCCTCTCTGCCCCAGTGTGATGGGGCAACTTCTTGAATGTTCAGAGGTTGTCCTTGCGAGTAAATACCCATTTGGTACTTGCAGACAGGCAATACATGTACGAAATTGGTGTGGTCTATGCACTGAACACATGAAATAGTTCCTTGAATGCACAATGCATTCAAAATGACTAATTTGCAAAATGCACAGAATGCATCATAGTGGATGACTTGATTTGAAACATCAGAATAGGTGATAAGAGAGTCATGCTATAGAATCATTTCTATATATTTCAAATGACTCCCACTTAAAGAGAAAAAAAAATAATCTTTATAATTAGCAGGACAGATAAGAGCAACTGTGACACTTTAAATGTGACGTATTTGATTTTGAAGTACAGTTTAAGATTCTGGGGATGTGTTCAAGAGAGCAAAATTATGTGCTCAGAGTGGAAAATGAAGAGATACCACAGATCATCTTTAAAAACTGAGCAACCTCACAGAACTCCCCGGTTCCTAGTGGCCCTCAGCACAGAGCCTCCTAGCAAATTGGAGTGGGACTAATTAAAAGAGAGCTGACAAAAGGGTGGCCCTGCAAGGAAAAGTTCAACTAGGGCTTTTTTTCCATGCCAATAGCCATGCAAGGTGAAGAAATCCAAAGATCTAGCCATGGTGGAAGTAAATTTTGAGGAATTCTACCTCCTTGCAGGGCCAACGAAGGGCTTAGATGTTAGACATAATGGATGTTGTGTTGGTCATTGGATGGAGACTTGGTAGCTCGTTCAGTGAATAGTTTTGCTTAGTTTTTGGATGTGTGATCCTGGGTTCTGTGTTGGGCTAAGTTCCTATGGCTCCTCCAAAGATATGAGGGCAGGAGCTGGAGGTGGATGGTTGTATGGCAGAAAGAGGGAATAGATATTTCCTGACAGCACTTTGATCTGCAGAGCCCATCACCAGGATGAATTTAAAAATACTGATTTCCGCAGCACTGTCTTCTCATGTCTTAGCTGTTATTGGGTAAAGCTGTTATTAATTCAGGAGGAGTCTGCCTGAGTAAGAACTCTCCAGAGCCCAAAATATTTTGCAGAGAGTAAATACAAGAATTATTCACCTACCACAGAACAGCATCAGCCTCTGGGTGGAATGCAGGAGCTGTTTAACAGTGCACAGAAACATTTCCCCGCAGGTTTGGACAGGAGTTGAAGGTTTGTGTATGCCCAATTGAAAGTACAACTGAAAGCAATAAGCAGCAGGATGGGTCCCCTCCCTTGCCTTGGTGCTGGATGGACTCAGAGGGGTGAGCACCACCTACCCAGGCACCACACCACTTCCTCTAGGACACCAGGAGATTTTTCTGGAGCTCGCCCATCTGACCCAGTCCTCCACATGAGATCTGGCAAGATAATCGTTCCAAGCGTCTGGGTAAGTACTGTAAAATGCTTCAAATAAATGAATAGAAATCATCTGCTTCATAAATGCCAAGGGCTTTCAACATGTCATTTCTTGGTAAACAAAGAATTTCAGCACGACAATATCTTAGGATGTTATTGGCCATATTTGTTCCCTCGTGCATATTGAAGCAAATGCGAACAGAGTTGCACAGCTATCATTTATGTCCTCCTTCAGCTTGGAGGTTTTCTCTCTGCTGCAGTGGAGATGAGGTGGCTGCTCTGGCTACCCCTGGACTGCCCTCAGTCCCCAAAGCTGCTGCTTTTGTGATGCTGAAGGGCAGGTGGAAGTCCTGCTCATGCTTGGTTTTGCACAAAGTGCCGTATACTATGATTAGAAAAACCAAACAAAACACAACACATCCCTTGTTTTGGGGTTTGTTGGGTTTTTTTTTTTTCAGACATTAGAATGCAATAAAAATATGTGTGTGCTTCCCCCGTCACCCCCCAGCTAAATTGATTACATCTGGTGGCACGAAAAAAAAATAGCCAAAATGTCAGACTGAGTCACAGAGCCCCCTTGGGTGGTTATATTTATTTCAGGGTTGGAGCACTCATCGAAACAATTCATCCTTGGCTCTCTCTCTCAGCCTTCCCATGTCTGTGCTTACAAACTCTTCTCTGTTCCCTCACACTTGTGTTTAGCCCCAAGCCCCTTCCTTCTCCCAGTCTTTCCTTTCTCCATCTTTTCCCTCTCCGTGTCCTCTGACCTGGTTCTGTTCCCCTCCTTCTCCTTTGCTACATCAACTCCAGCAAACCCTGTAGCTGCAATTCTTTGCTGGGAATAGCAGGGGAAGCTGGAGCACAGACAAGGCTTGATGTCTCTAGTGCTGTGTCACCTATTTAGTGTCTTGTTTCACATTGCTTGAGGTGAAGGGATATGTTAAAACGTGTGAGTGAGCTCCCTGCTGTGGTTTACATCATCCCTGAGACCGGTGGGGCAGCTGGGGTTGGGACCGTGCCTGCTGGGATGGTCACAGCTCTATCTCCAGCTTTGCCTGCTCTCCCTTGGCTGCTCTAATGTGCTGCAGTGGTGTAGGTGGATCTGCTGTCTCTCTTTTGGGGGATTATTTTTTGGGCTTGTTTCACCCATGTCCTGATCTGTCCTGTTTTTCCTCTGGCAGGGAGCAGCACCAGGAGCATCTGCAGGGTGAGGAGAGTGTGCTGCAGTGGATGGGGAGGACCTCATCTCTAAGAACACAAAACCTCGTTTCCAGCTCTCTTCCCAAACCTTTTCCTTCTGCCTAAATTGCAAGGAGAATGACCACCTCCAACCTGCAGTCCTGGGGACACCCTGTGACATCCCAGTCTGTAAATCTTGTTGCAGTCTGCTGCCAGGTTGTGCTTGCTTTCGTATCTTCTGCCAACCACAGTTGCAGAAGACCAACTACTCAAGGATGGAAATGGCTGCAGAAATTGATTTTTCTTGTTTTCTCTCCATGACGATGAAAGGCCTTGGTGTGGCAGGAGAGGGGACTGAAGCTCTTGGTTGCTCTTTCTCTTGGACTGGAGGATTGCCCTGCACAGAAGGACTCCCTCACTTTCTTCACTGCTCTTACAGAGATCAGCAACAGATGAGGAAGACACTTTTACCCTCCACTGTCTTGGCTGGAAGAGGACTTGAGCAGCTCTTGGCACCACCACCTCTGAGCTTAATGCTCTCTGTCCCATCTTTTGTGCCTCCTGCTCCCAGCCTGGGCAGCGGGCTCCTGTTACATAGCACACCACATTTTTCTCCTGTGGTAAATCCGAGCCCCCTGGGATCTGGTATTGTGCTTTTTTTTTTCCCCAGGTATTTTTGTCTGTGAACCACAGAAAACTGAATAGCAGGAAATGAAGTGCAGATTGAGAACATGGTTGAGTGCACTTGCTAAAATAAAACATTGGCGGAGAGGGAGAGATTCTTTTATAAATAGAAAATGAAGTGTGTTTACTTTTTATTGATGAAGTATTTAATTGTGCTGAGGGCTTGAGAGATGTTCTTAGTGGCATCTCAGACTGTGCGTTGACTAGAAATGCCGGTTGGTCTTTGGTACAAATACCTTGCTAGGTCAAACTCACCTGTTTCATGTCTGGGAAGGGCAAGGGGATGTCAGGATTTTTTGGCAGTCTCTGACATGTCACTGTTGTGCCAGGAGGGCACAACTCCACTGGTGTCTTCTTAAATGGACTAGATGTTAAGACAACTCAAAGGCTTGTTGAGTGGATGCATTTGACAGCAGAAAATAAAGTCTCTGTCCATTGTCCCTGGCCAATGTACTTCAACTTCGGCTGGACAGGCTTACCCAAGAGGTGGTTTTGGCCTTTCTGTTTGGCCTTTGGTCTCCATACAGAGTCTGCCAGCAAAGCAGGGCACACCAGAGAGCATCTGCTGAGCTGGTGCAATATATACAGATACCTGCTGAAGTGGCCCCGCTGAGGAAGATAGGTTAGCTTGGATGTTGTCACCATGCTGCCATCACTGTGCTGTTTCTGGGATGCTTCCTGAAGGTCATGTGTTGAACTCTGCATGGCATTACATTGTGTTATGGAGCTGTGCCACAGAGCCTTAGAGCCTGATTGCTCTTATGCTTCTGAGTTTTTTCTTAAGCAAGACAAGTAGCACAGGCAAGTGCAGGGTGTGGAGATAAGGCTGTGACCTTTTAGATTATTCTGTTGCTCTGCTACAAATGCTGGATGGGTCCAGCAGGCAGCTGGGTTCTTTTGTGAGGTTAAATTAATCTCATTAATTCAGATGTCTAAAAATAGCCATCTTTAGTCATCAGTGACCTGGACTGCTTTCTTGGGGGGGGGTAGACCTCTAGAGTCCATCTCCCATCTCTGGAGCTGTCCTGTTCTCCTGGTGCTTCTGAAGATCGTACTTTTATGTTTGTTTTGATGCAGTGAAGGATCATAAGGCTTCAAAAGCAGAGGAGACTGAGATGCTTGGAGTTGCCATGACAGGTTTGTGTGCCTTTACAAGAAGCATGGGTACAACCAAGAGGTACACTCATAATGAATTAAACAGAGCTCTTTTGTTTGGTTATTTTTTTGGTCTTAAATGTGTAAAGTGTCCAGGGAAGCTTTTAAGCACTTGCCAAAGTCTGTGAGAGCTAACCACCTTTGTTAAAGTTTGCTTGAATCAGATCCTAAATGTACAAAAATTGGACATACTGGTTGCTTTTCAGAGGAACCAATTGTTGATCATCCAACTGTTTATGGAACAAAACTCTCATAGGGGAACACCAGGCGAGTGTCCCCATCTCAGCAAGTCTTTGCCCCTTGCAGCGGTGCCTGCACAGGGAAAGCCGTTGTTCCCTTGAGCCATGAGAGCTGATGGTGCTGCATGCTGCTTCCTCTGCTTCAGGCCAGATGGGAGCTGAGGAGCTGTTGGAAATGTTCAAACTCTTCCACCTGTCCCTAAGGTTATGGAGTAGAGCATGTGGAGATGATCCAGGTCTTGTCTTTCTTAGTTATTTACACCAAGCTGCTATTTCCAAAAGTCTTGCTTTGACAACTCCTTAGCAGGGGAGAATATCTGGTTATGCCACCTCCAGATGAAACAGACACCAGCCCAACAGAGGAGACCTCATCTGCAAGGGAATTGCAAGATCATTTGCTTTCCTTGGGCATAAAAGCCTCTCAGCAGCTTGTTGTGAGCTCCCACAAGAAGATCTGAATCCTACTGTATGGGAGTGTAGTCTCCACTGGCCAGTGTGCTGGCAGAAAGTGGAAAGGGGATTCAGGCAGAGAAGGAATTCTAGAGGGGAGAATAGATGCAAGAAATTCCTAGGAATGTTACAGAAATCAGCATCCCCCCTCCCTCCCCCCGTGCTCCTTCCAAACCAACCCACCTAAAAAATGCCGTTTTGTGGGCTATTTTGGAAAGGAGTCCATGCCTGGGGAATTTTTGGCTGATTCTTATGGCTTTTAGAAGTTTCTGGGAGATCAGACGAATAGAAACAGGAACCAGATGGGACTTCTAGCTGCTGGAAAGAAAGGAAGAAAAAAAGGGGGAAAAAAATCCATCCCTTGTTTAAAATGTGAAGAGCACTTGTTCACTTTTGGGAAGTTTCCCCTTCACCCTGGACTCCTTATTTTAATTTACCCCAGTTCCATGATATTCTCTTAGGACATTTATCTCTTTTGTTGTTATTGCTAGGAATTTTTCTTTCTTTTGCAATAAAACCAGTTTACTCTTAGGAGAGTTTAAGCCTTTGCCTTACTAGATAAAAAGAAAGTCAGTGGTTGGTTTTGTTCTTGCAGCAGCCTCAACATCCCTTGGCCATTTACTCACTGAGTTTATCTCTCTGAGACTGCAAAATATGAAAAAAAGCAATGGTACTGTAGAGTAGAGCGAAGCTAGAGACAGCTCTGAGCTAGCAAAACCAACCACACGTAGGTGCTATTTGAGGTGAATGACCATCAAAGGGAGAGTCGCATGATATTCAAATGTATGATAGACCCAAACAAGGACTTCAGATGCGTGGTGCCTACAGTGACCCAACTTGCAGATCCAAAAAACAGGCCTGGTCTAGTCCCAGGCTCAATTTTATCAGACCTTGGCTCTGGAGCTGGTTCATTTCTGGAAAACATCCCAGAGCCTGAACAGGGGCCAAGGAGCATTTTCCAGCTTCTGGGTCCAAGCTGGACTCTGTGTTGGGAGTGGTGATCCAGCCATGATCTGATGCTGTGGTGGGACTGGGCTCAATTGTGCTTCATCCTTGCAGCCTTTTCTTTCCAGGGTGGTGGGCCACAGGGCACCAGTGCAGTGGGATACATTACACAGTGCTCCTGCTCTACTATGGGAGAGCCATGAAATCTTATTCCCCAGCTGGCAGGAAGGAAGCAAAGTAGATACCACCTCATAGACGAAAGTAATAACTGGAGATTACCGTACTTGTAAGCTTTACCACTAATTTTCTTCTAAGGGTTCTGCTTTTAAGGAATTCTTTTAATGGTTGATTGGGGGGGGGGGGGTCATTCAGATTTTCCAGATATTTACTACTTCCTGGGAAAAAATACACTCTTCCCAGGTTCCTATCTTGTTTTATAGTCTTCCTTTTCTTGATAATTGTTCCATATTATTTCTCATGCCCTCTGATCTGCAGCCATTCCCCAGATGGGGTCATCAGCACAAGGCAATGACCCTTGATAAACCTTCACCCGTGGTTTGTAAGTCGGTAATGAGAGGAAGTCCGTCCCTGGGACTTAATAATGTATAAACTGTATTTCTAGGGAGCTGATTGGAGGCTCCACGAACAACATCAGGACTATACCGTGTGCTATGATACTTACTAGTGGTGATGCACAAAGTCAACTGTAGATATTTTAAGACACAATAGTTGATCTTTTGTTCACGTTTTCAAACGTGCGTGCGTTTGAACACATGGCTTTGGTTCCAAGGTTCGTCACAGATGGACCTAACTAAGCCAGCTGCCTGAACCCTCTATTATGGTGACCAATTGATTAGATTAGTTTAAATGAAAAAATACACCAAAACGTAAAGCTTTGGGTTTGAGTGTCCAATGTGAGTTCTGACTTTTGTGGCTTTCTTTTTTCCTTTGGCTCGGGCTGGTCCGGCAGGATGTCCCATATTAGAATGCTGCTCAGTTGTTGTTCTTTGTGGTTCCAGTGAGCTGTTTTTTCAGAAATGTCTGGAAGGAAAGAGACATAGGGGACTTGATTCACAGGATTTGTACAAAAGCTTTTCTTTTTCCTTTTTTCCCCCTTCTTCTTTTTGCTTCTTATGGATCTGATCTCCAAGTGTTCTCAGGAGTGGCACGCTGAGATTTTTAAAGCAAAATGCTTTACCACATGACTCAGGTGACTGCTGTCACGGTTGAAGCAGTATCATCCTAGGAATTTTGTTTGAATTTAGCTTCCAGCTCAAACAAAAGTCATCTGAGTAGGCAAGCTTTTACTGGTTTCACTTTGGCTTCTCATGTCGGTTTAATTTGGCCCATGTTTGCTCAAAATGTCTCCAGCTGTCTAGAAACTTGTTCCTAGCTTGCTGGAACATTCACAACCCTCTTGGCCAGTGTGACCTTAGTTATAAAGGCTGCCTGTTGTTTATTTCGGATCATTTTTACTAGCTTGATTATACATAAGGCAGCTCATAATTGGAAGAGACAAATGCATTGGTTATTGTCTTTGCATTCACAGGTTATAAGTTACTGCTGTCCACAATGCTGAGGCATGAGATCTATGCCAGAGAACACCACCTCGTTTTGTTCCATGGGAGTTTTTGCTAATATTTTCTTTTGTATTATCGCTCTTTTTGTTTCTCTGTTGGAAAGCTTCCATGTATTTCACACTAAGGACCGAAGTGTCAGAAGATTAAAGGACTGTCTTTTTTCCCAACTAATATGAATTGATGCTGAACTGTGCACTACTCAGAAAATGAAATGCCTTCTAAAGAAGTATGTGACTGGAAGGAGGCAGTGAAAATCCATCAGATTTGCATGACTAATTAGCTTATCCATTAGTTATTATCCTTGTGTTTACTTGTAATGAGAATTTTCAAAGATTATTCTGTATTGGATATGCAGCTAATTTTTTGCTTACATAATTTTTTCCGTACCAAGATACTACTGTGATGTATGCTGTACCTTGACGTAAATAATTCTCTCTTAGCCCAGGTGTCCATCATCTGGAGGGTGTTGATCGTCCGTCCATCAGTAGAGGCCAGACTGAATGTCCACACAGCCCAGACTGGGTGTCACATCTTCTCTTTCCCCTGAAATGGAATCTGATTTTCTGAACTTCTTGGAAATCGGAGCCCAGACTTGTTTCATGAAATGCAAGCATTTCTGGATGTCAAGTCCGGGTTTTCAGTTAGCATACCGTGAGTTATTCAGCTCCTCGGTTCTTAAACAAGTGCTCCTTTTGTGGAAGTCGTTAATGCACTATAGGGAGAAATTTTCTGTGTGCCTTTCCAGTAGTTTCCTTGGTGTATGGTATGATTTCCAAAGATAAATGTGAATTCTGTAGTCGTTGTTTTCACATCTTCCTTACTTAGAAATGTTGAGAGTATGTGTGTTGTCTTCTTTACAAAATTAAAGGTCATCTTTAAATAGCTCCGCAAATTTCTGTATGTCTTGCAACTATTTAAATTTATTCATTTTGGGGCGAGGGTGATGTTAATGTTCACATGCCCAAAGCAGGACACAGGAAGCATGTTACCTTTCGACTTTGAAACATTGGGACTTAAAAGTAAAATTTAGAGGGTTTTCTTTTTATTTTTTTTAAGTCCCTGCTATGTCATTCTCTTAGAAGGGTTAGTAGAACTGAAAAAGATGATTGATGTAATAAACTTTTGTCATATCTTCCTAAAGAGCTGGATTTGGTAAGTTTCTCCTCCTGTGCATCTCAACCAGGCAGCTTGGTATAATTTCCTATTTTCTGGCATTGACAAACTTCCTTCAGACATACAAAATTTGACATTTACCACAAAAAGTCACCAAATTTTTTTTAAAAAAAAGTCTTTCGAGCCTGACAAGGCCTTTATCTCTACAAAGAAACAATATCTACATTTGTGACCTAACTTAACAGCTTTAAGAAAACTTATGTCTGAGCCTGATGTTATTGATTTTGCCAGCTCAGTGATATTTTTCCTTTGCCAAGAACCTGCAGGGGTGTGCTGGATGTATTTTGCCTGGAATCAAAGTTCCTGATGTGTTTGGGACTTTTATCATCACCTACTTCAGACTGCACAGAAGGTAGGAACTGCTGTGCTCTCCAATTATTTGTCCTCTCCAAGCATTCGTCTATAATTTCTGTAAGTTTGCTGTAGAGCTTATAGAAAATATTCTCTCTGTGTTGCCCGGAGCACATTCAGAGTGTTTGCTGCCTGGACAGTGAAAGCAGTGACATTATTTCCATTGAATCATACCTAAATTTCTATGGTGCTCTCTGTGCCTTGGTTCTCACAGGTTCTGTGAGCTGGAGTTTCACGAGGAGGACATCTCAGGACAGCATGCTCAGTGGGGTGCTCATTGCTAAAGGAGACAGAGAGAAGTGCCGAAGATGACAACAGGTCCAGCTTTGCTCTGGGAAAGCCTGAACAGCCCCAGTTCAGTGAAGCCCACCCATTGCTCACCTCCAAGTGCCCAAACAGCCCTGGGAGGAGATGGGTCCCTATGGTGTGCAGTTAAGTGCTTTGCTGAATGAGGGCCAAGGTCCAGCGTGGAGCCACCGGCTCCCGCCGACTCCCTCGTTGGCGCCGCACTGTGGAGCCGGCCCTTGGCTCCACTGGAGGACGTTATGAAATCCTGGCCCTGACAGAGAGCAGATGCATTATTGGGAAGCCCTCAGGTCATGAGAGGGCTAATAGTCACATTCCTGGCTGGGATGGCGAAAGATTTACGCCGGGCGCTCGCTTGCCTCGCCCTGCACCAGGCCGGCTCCCTACTTCACCGGCCCCCTCGGCTTTAATTGTTGTGTTAATGGCCCTTTTATTTGAAGCAGATCCCCTGGCTTACAGAGGAGAATGTCATTATGTCGTATTTTAGATGTATTTACATTCTCCTTGCCACAGGGATAACGTTCTAATTATTTTCTATAGCTGACAGCACCAGCGTCTCTGGTATTAGGGACCCCTTAGACCTGATTATGTGGTCTGTTTTTCTTCAAATCACCCACAAATGACAGTGTAGGGCAGGTTTATTATCAATTGACGTACCTTTGCTTAACGCAACTCGCTCCCGAAACAAATGTCCTGAAAAGATAATACGTGTTTAGAGCATGTGTCTTTGCTTGCGTGAAGGCAGATGGGCTTAGGAGGTCAAGCCAACGTTTGACCTCTCCTGACTCCTCAGCGTGGGTGCGCGGAGGCAGCGCGGTGCCATGTAGTGTTTCCTGTGCAAACCCTACCCAAATGCCGTCAAAAAGGACAGCTGTAAGTTTTGCAGCTACTGTGTGGAGAATGACAGCATGGGAAGGCGATGGAGGTACAAGGGGAAAGGAAGAAGTGGAGGCTGTTAGCTTGGTTTTGCAATGAGGCATAGA
This sequence comes from Eurystomus gularis, assembly GCA_013400335.1. NCBI lineage: Eukaryota > Metazoa > Chordata > Aves > Coraciiformes > Coraciidae > Eurystomus > Eurystomus gularis. The sequence continues at coordinate 92,799 of VZZY01003309.1, read as the reverse complement.
GAGGTACTGGAGTCTGGTCGAGATGGTGGCATCATGCCTGTGTGATAAGTTGTTTTCAGGGGAGAAGAGAAGCCAGGGCTCCTCACTGGAGAGAGCTGTGCAACATGCAGTGGACTTCATGGACAGGGTGGTGAGAGGAGATGCCTGGTAGCAGGGTGTGTGGGGCTGGTGGAAGGAGGTTGGGGACCACATGGAGAAAAGAGTTGCAATACAAGGAGAGACAGAAGAAGCTTGACAGCTTGATGAGAGGAGGTGGGATGGGGACCGTCACAGCTGTGGAGACAAGAGCAGAGAAGGTGGCTTCAGAGAAAGGGGCAATGCTCAGGAGTTGGCTGCGGAGGTGCAGGAGCATACAGATGTAGGGACAGCAGTTGAGATAAGGAGAGTGAGAGACACAGTTATTAGAACAGAATGATTTGATTTATCCTGAGTCATTTATTCACCAAATTTTCCCCCTGAGATCTTAAACAGACTGAAGTGGTTTCGAATGTTGTCATTATTTAGAACAATTCAACAAAACGTTTGTTGCTTTGAAAAACAGGGAGGGGTGAGGGACAGAGAAAAGAAAGGAAGAAAGGAAAAATAAAAGCCTGGATGGCCTGGTTTGCCACATTTGAATTTTATTGCCGAATTGGGATGGGTCAAGAAAAATCACTCTTTCTGTTCTCTGAGCGGGAGTTTCACTCACAAAGCTGCTTCTGATGTGAATGCTTTCCCAAGCTCAGATGCAGTCTCCATGTGTGTTCAAACATGAAATGACAGAAAGTAAAAAGTATTTGTGCTAGTGAAACCCTGTCGAGGAAATGTTTGTGCACCAGGACATCTCAATGCAGAGTCAATTTCATTACAAAATTCAGGCGCGTCTTCATGGAGACTTTTCTCCTTGCAGCTCTAGAGATTATTTTATAGTTGGAGCTGCTGGGCACACAAGGCATTTTTAAAAGCAAATAGAAAGGCAAAGACGCTGCCCTGAGGGAGTTACAATTTAAGGCAGACCAAAACAGACTGAAAATGCTGTCTGCATAGTATTAAAAAAACAGAAGGTGGGCACTTAATTTGGAAAGCCTGGGATTCTGCTAAGTTATTTAGTTTTTCTTGTGTGCATGCTTTGTTTCTGGAGCCATTTTTAGCCTTGTCTTGAAAGAATGAGTCTCACTCCTTCCCCCTGTAACATTGGAGCCTATCTGCAAGGTTCAGTGAAAGATGGCAGGAGGGTAGAGCTCAAAGGTATTATGTTCCTGGGATTCTTTTGGTGAAAATAAAAAGACAGGTGGAGGAGAGGCAACCAAACCATTATTTCAACTGAAAGAAAAGCTTCTGCACATGCAGAAGCAGTGTTAGTAACCTTCACAAAATCTGAAAGAGAGGAAAAAAAGGACAGGTGCTTTCTTGTAGCCATTGTGGCTGCAGCCATTGGAGAAGTTTCCATCACAGCATGTACGTGAAAGTTGTACTGTTTCAGGCACAGAATATTTCAGCCATGGGAACATGAAGTCTAGGAAAACAGGATCTTTATTTCCACCTCTCTTGACTTTACCTGTTTGTTTCTAATTTGCCTGTATGCATTTGGTGGATGACAGTTTGGGGATGCTTCTTTTGTCTCAAAGAACCATGAATGAGCATAGCATCTCCTGTCTCTGCTGAACAGCATTTTGAGGGTGGAGGTGCTGCTGGGTCATCATCCAGTTGGCCAAAGTGCAAACAGGAGCTAGAGACAGAATGAGTTACAATTTTCTTACCACTGTCCGTATGTTGGACTGAGTAATAGAACTAAGTATCTGCTACCCCATTTGGTCAGTCTGATCAATCTGTTGGACTTGGTATGGGCTGAGGAATGACAAAATATGGGACTGGTTCCGTACCGATGTCCACTCGCAGAGTTTCACTTGAGAATATTCAAATATGTATGTCCTGTGCAGATTTGCTGCCCTGTGAATGCCTGAGCTGTAATGAGGTGAAGGCTACTGGAAAGCAAAAGTTTAATTAACTCTGCTGTTTCAATACTTTCCTAAAGAGCATCTCAAACCATACACTTAGTTGTGAAATCAGTCATTGATACTGTGTTTGATGGTTACAGAAGTTGTGTGGTTTTATCTTTTTTTTCTGAGGAGCCCCTGATCAGATGACTTAATTTTCAGAATAAAGCACACGAGAATACATTGCAAGTACTCTGTGAATTACTAAAGGAGAAAATGATTATAATCTTAAAAGAGGAAACACGTGCTAGAATTCTGTGTCATGTTGGCTAATTGTCCATTGGCAGAAAGGAAAAGAAAGGCTATATTAATTAGTTCAGCTTGTATATTTCAAGTTTTTTGCTGGTAACTTTTGGGTAGTTGTGCTTGGCAAACCAAATGTTAGTTTGAAGAACGTACCAGAGATTTGGGAGTTTGGTTTATTTTCTAAAATAAAAATGATTGGATCACAGCACTAATTGATAGAAAAGCAACGTAATATGCTTCTGTAGGGCTTTGCTCTGAGTGAACCACAAATTATACTGATACAGTGCTCTTCTGAAGGGGTCAATGTGTAGCACAACAGAAAGAGAAGAGGGGCTGTAGTTTTGCCAGAAGCACTGCAAGACTGTGGACACAGACACCAAGGCATGCAGGAGCAAAACTCCAGAAAAGTTGAGGATCCATAAATCACTTCAGGTGGAGTCCAGGAGTGAGAGAACCAGCAGGAGCTGTGGTGTGGACAGACTTGGGGTACTACACCTCTGCTACATAAGGAATCCCTTTTGTGCTGTAGGCACCACCATGGTTATCTCTGCTCCAGTGGGGCCTTGGCTGGTGGAGACTCACAAGTCACACTTCTGCATGGAGCTCACTTTATCTTCGTCAGGAGGTTGGAGGGCTGAGTCAGCCCTGCTGGGATTTGCACCAGTGGTTCCAGGAAGTCTGGGTATTTCAAACCTTAGGCTTAGACCTCTAATCATCCCCTTATCTAAACTGCCTAACATCTGAGTCTGCAAAATTAGGTTGGAAATCTCACACAAACATGCTTTCCCCCAGCGGCATTTCTGAGTTTGTTTGCCAGTGGAGCCCAGGACTACAGAAGGGCACAGAAGATTCATCTTTGAAACCAAAGCTTTAATCAAAGTGTAGCATGAAGGTCTGGCCCTTTCTTGATTGCCCGCTTACTGCTTGTTGACAGCTGGAGAGGTTCACCCTTTGGGGCAGAAACCTGGAGTTCAGACTCAGAGGCAAGTGTTGACCCTCTTGGGCCATAAGTTGAAAGGAACCCAGTGCTTCTAAACTAATTTCTCCATCAGCTGGGGATGGAAGGAAGGGGTTGATTAGTTTCTTGTAGCTTATAAAGAAATAGTCTCATCCTAAAAGCCCTACTGCTCATTACATGCAGAAATTGTTTAAATTATCCAAGGTGGTTTTTTCAACCCAAGAAACTCAAAGACAAATGGTGTGAGGTTCTACATCAGGCCAGCATCTCTGAATCCCTCCCCAGGTAACTTTTTTAACCTCACTTAGCTACAAAGACTAAAAAGCTCAGAGATATGAGATTCCTACAGGTTTTCTGAGAACAGCTGGCTGAATGGGGATTGCAGACTAAATTAGCACCCCTATTAGGAAAAGGTTGCAGTGTTAATTCACTCCTTATCATACAGCCTCTCAAGCACAGGCTGGGTCAAGGGGAGGCAAAGGGCTTTCTGATGTCCCCAAGCTTTTGAAAAGTTCCGGTCAAAACTCTATCAACCATCTCATTGTGCAGTGGCACCTTAAAGAACAAACAAGCTAGCTTTATTTGTTCCCCACCTCTCAGAGCTGTTTGCTTATAGGGCATTTTCATTGATAACTTATGTCCATGTGGAAGTTCTCCTTTATCTTCACTTTAGTCCTATCACTGATTGAAAGGAATATCTCATGGCTCGATGCTACATTGAATGGAGTGATACAACAGAAAGGAAACTTTCCGGTTTTGTCCTGTAGTCAAGAAGGAGGACTGGTATAAATAATTCCTCACAAATCAGTGCTTTGATATGTTTGGCTTCTTTCAGCGTATCTGTGAGCAGATGCATGATAAATTTCTCATTCTAACCGATGTTAGCAAATCTCTGGAGAAACCGACTGCTGCTTGCTGCCCATCTATAGTAGTTAAACCAGATTCCTCTGTTCCGATCTATCAGATAGGGTGACTGATGATGTTTGTAAATGTAAATTTTAAGTTTCCGCAAATTCTAGTGTGTAAAGCTTCAAAATAGTCATTTTCTATAAACATTGTTGCTTGAAAAAGTCCCGCCACTTGAATATCTGGTGAAGATGAATGCACATTGCATGCAGAGTTGGCAAAGAGGCACCCATCTATAAACATACAGTTACTATTCATGGAGATTTCTTTTATCGTCTTTCCAGTTGTACAAACACAACACCACCACCACCCCCGGCAATATTGCATTGTAAATTACCTTCCTTTTAAAAGCCCTCTACCCTTAGTGCTTTTCATTCAGGAGATGGGAGACAGCCCTGGGCTTGTCTTCAGATCAAATACAAGCTGCAGACTCTGGGTATTCACCTGAATTATATGAACCTCTGTGCTGCAGCTATTTACTTGTTGTGATACATTTCCTTTTCTTGATTAACTAAGCTCTGAAAAGGCCCATCTGTTTCAGCATTGCCCCCTCAAGGCAGTCCATCAGCCCTCTGTTTTGTAGCATCTTTTTCTCCCACCTTTTCCTTGCCTTACCCTCTGTGGTCTGCTGCGTTTTTTGTCTCGTGTTCAGGATTTGAGTTAGACTCCTGGGACAGGGGCTGCATTGTGGTGGCTGCCTGTGAAAAGAAATCTATCATGCAATGGAGATGGGAACTATTTAGGGACATGCAAGCACTGCAGCCCGTTTTGTGGCTGAAGCCCCAAAGGTTGAGCTGGTGGCTGTTTCTGACTAGTTACACAGTACCTGTCTATAGCCTCCTACAATGCTCCAAGGTCTGGGTACCCTCAGTTTCTTATTAACTTTATGGGTGTTCAGCATCATCAGCACCAGGCAGGTCTGGTCTGCAGTAATGTACCAGCACCCTTGAGCATGATAAGTATATGCACTGAATGCTGCTTGTAATAGAAACTGAACAGAACCATGATTTGCAGTTAAAATAAATGCAAGATAAATTATTAGAATACACTACTGGACTCACAAAGTATTTCTGTCTGTTTTACTATCCAAGTATTGGAGGAGTTTATTGCATGCCTTACTACGTGGCATTCAAAAATCCTCTGAAAATAGCTGATGATTTTCACCTAGGAATTATTTTAGGGAGCAAGGAGAGCAGGAGTCCTAGGCTGGTTCTTTGATTGTGGGAGCCTGTAGGAACAGTGGTGTTTGCCCAGCACCTGGGGCCAGAGCTGGCACCTCTGTGCAGTCCGCACCATGGCCCATGCCCCGTGGTCCTCTCCACAGCGAGGAGGGGTTCACCCAGCGCTGGTGGTGCCTGTCGCTGTGTTCTGCTCTCAGGCTTCTCTTGCCCTTTGAAGATTCCCCATTGTTCGGGCCATTAACATACTTTTGGGGTGGATGTTTATCTTTTTTGAAACTTTTACGGCAGGCGTATTGTTAAAGACAACCCCGAGAAGCTCTTTGCAAGAAAGCATCACCAGAGCCCTTTGGTGAGTGTAATGCAACTCTGAGCAGCTCTTCCCTTTATTTGATCAGCTTCTAATACCTAACAGTTCTGTGAGTAAACATTTATAGATCAAATCAAAAGCTCGCAAAAGGAAGCACTCTCGATAGATTAGAAGCTAAACTGATCTAAATTAGAACAGATGCAGAGATAACCTTGCCTGGCTAAAAAGCATATACTATCGGTTGCACGCAGATAATTAAATGAATGAGCCCTTTTCTATTGAACAACTGATGTGCAATTGATAAACTTAATTAATAATTAACTTTTTAATTAAATATCAATTTAAAACAAGTGTGGTAATATGCCATTTGCATTTAATTTTGCTGCCTTTTCTTCATTAAAGAACCATCATTAGGGTTACAGGTATCTGTTTAAGATGCCTCTGTGTGCTGCACAGGGAATAAATGTGTCCGCTGGGCACCTGCCAGTGAAGAGATGGTGATAAACAGTAGCAACCGGAGACAAAGCCGGCATGCAACTCCAGAGAGTCAGAAGGAACCGCAGATAAAGGGCACATCCCTGGCTGTGGCTTGCTTAGCAGCAGAAGGCCTACCTGGGGTTATGTCCTTGTTCACTATTAAAAGAGGCAGTAATGAGTATAGAGGAGCTGAGCCCTCCTTGTAACAACTCTTTGGGAAGAAGGTCCTTCCTAGCTTTATGAATGAAATGGCTGGATGAAGTCAAGACTAAACCCTGGCCTGTGTGGAGAGGAGAGACATCCATCAGTTATAGCCTTGTTTCAGCAAAACAATCCTGAATAAGTGAGGGAAAACTGCAATCTTTTTGCATGCACCTTCTCACATGATGCCTTAGTGCAATTCCTATTAGTGCTAATGGGGTAATTGGCTCCCCGCAATGTGAACTCCCTATAATGCATCCACGTAACTTGATTTGAGAGTGTAAATCCCATTAGCCTGAATGGCGATCTTTTCTGCCTCTAATTTACCCATTTGATCCTGCAAGCACTAACAGCCGATCTCGTCTCCCTTTGAAAGAGATAAACAGGCATCTGACTTCTGCTAAATGGTGTTCACAAATGTCCATGACGGTATCACACCTTCAGCTTGATGCCCCTCTCTGTCTGCCCTCCCAAACATCTGGGGTTTGTGTGATGAGATGCTGTGGTGCTGGAGTCATAAGAGCTACTTGGTCCACCAGCTGTCCTTCTTGTTCGATACTGGACATTTGGAGATTATGAATAAACACACTGCATTAATAAGAATAATAAGAGAGCCAATGGCTTCTTTGCTGCAGACTTTCCCATCCACCATCCACTGAGACCATGTCTCATCCTAACTATGCTTCTTTATTTTTCTCTTCTTTAAAAAAACATCTTAGAGAGCTCAGTTGTGATTTATGTACGTAAATACAATAAAAGGGACTTGAAGCACATGGCTCTTGCACAGCCTTGGCATTTGGGATGGTTCCTTCCACCTACCTAGTAAGCACAAGGAGCAAAGAAATATTCAGAAGGCAGGAAATTTGGTTTGCAAACTGGGAAAAAAAAGGTGAAAGGTGCAAGAAACATTTCCACCAACCCTGCGCCTGCCAGTAACAAGAAGAAATATTTGAGCACCTCAGTGAGGATGTAAGAAAATCTGCTGTGGTGGAGGATCTGAGTGAAGATTAAGGATTGCTTTTTTTTTATTAACTTCTTGATTTGTTTCCAACTGAATTAAGTAGGGTAGAGGATAAGCCAACAGGCTCTTGACTGTCCTTCTGCAATGTGTGGGGCTTGAAGCCAATTGGAAATGACTCCTCAGAAGGTACCATCATGGACACGGCACCAGACACCTATCCGGTCGGAATACACTGCTGATGAAAGAATTATTTCTTTTCCTGCTCTGCCTCATAAGAGGATATTCTTGCTTCTCCACATGTGAAGGGAAGATGGGTCCCTCCCATGGGGAATGTTACTGCTGGCCACCACTTCCTTTCTGAAAGCCCCATTTGAAAAGGAGGAAATAGTTGGTGGAGGAAGTTCCTGAAAAGGAATCTTTCAAATCCTTATTTTTGTCAGGTTTTTTTCAGGGGACACCCAATATGATGGAAATAATTGGTGTGGCTGCCTCAAGTGATGGAAAAATTGCAGAAAACTGCAAAGGGTGTGACAGCAAGAAAGCCGGCTTATTCTCCATTTATTGTACAATATTTATCATCAACCCGTTTTGTATATTTTGCTTTCTTTTGTGTAATCTTATCATCACTGGGGTTGAAAACGATGTAATTTTTGCTCCTTTGAGTAGTTGCCAAAAAAGCACTTACGTCGGAGTATTAGTGTATCATTTGGCTAGCACATCACATAATGGTTTTTTTACAGCAAGTATTTAACCGTGTTTTCATCCTGTGGGAAAGAATGATGGGTCTGTTTTGTAAAAATAAGACCTTGTGGCAATGTGGACATGCAAGAGATAGAAACATAATGCAACAAATTAGTTTCAACACACAGAAATGAAGTAGTCCAGGCTCCATATACATTCAGCAGTGCTGGTTTCTCTCTCTCTTTTGTCTCTCCTTTTTTTTCTCTTATACTGAAATGTATTGTTGGATTTTATGGGAAAACTTTGCAAGCAGAAACTGTGAGAATTCAATGAGTCGCCTAGTTGGTTTGGGCATGCAAGAAGATAATATATTTGTATGCATATGTTTGCGTGTATGTATACGCATGTATGGGTAAAAATAGTATTTATGAACGCATGTGGGAGAGAAAGTAGTTGTAGGTACCAAGCAGATATGATCAAATTCATTCATTTTGTGTGATTCAATGCAAGTTCATGGTGTTATAGCAAGAACCAAATTAGCTTTATTATAGGCTGGAAAGATACTTTAGTTTTTAGCGGCAGGAACAGTATTGTGAAGCAGGAGAAATCTGATCATTCTAATTTCATCACAAAAAATGAAGACCTGGAGCAAAAATTAATTTGTCCTTAGGTGCCTCAGAAATAATTAAGCAGGTAATCATCACAATCTGAAGTGTTCCCATCAGATCTCTCCCAAGTAGTGGTTAAGTGAATCTCTATATAAGGCGAAACCCTTGAAAACCATTCATGCTGCAATCCACATCTTTCCAATCTGTTTGTCTCACAACCTGCTCCCCACACTGGTCACTCTCACCTCTGCCAGGAAAGAGTTAGAGTTGCTGGTTTAAAGTTCTATTTCGAAATGTTATTATTTTTATTAAAACGTCCCAGTGAGTAGTGACTGAGATTTTTTTTTTAATGTAAAAATTCACCAGGATGTCTCTCAGCTTTTGCCAAGTAACTGTATAATTTGTTTGATGTCCACCTTCCTCCTGTCCAGCAGCCGTTCACCCGTTTGTGCAGTTACACGCACATTTGTATTTTGTCATGTCTGAATTCAGACCCAGAGTCTGGAGATGCCAAGTACGTGCCTAACTTCACTTATGTGAGGACTGGAGTTGAGCATATGGCTACGTGGTTCCTATGTAAAATAAAAAATGCCATCCAGCAAATTTATTAGGGCTTTATAGTGAGTTATCATCAGTAGTTGCACTAAAATACAACCCAGAAAAAAGACTCTATAGCAGATACTTCATAATGGAATAGGCTTTTTGTGTCTTGTCTTTGCTTGCTAATTTACAGCATTCCATAACTTCCAAAAACACCTATGAATTGTTCTCTGAAAGCCTTTCATCCTGAAAGGTACTGGGAAACCACATTGCTCACTGCTGTGAGTCAGGGTGATCAAAACCTGCCCTTTGGATGCCCAGGTCATTCCTTTGAATCAAGGGGTTTTATCATAACAAGAACCTGCTAAGGGAGGGTTTCTCCAATCTGCGTTAAGTACTTCGGGACTGTTCTGCCTTGAAAGACTGGAAAACCCCTGTTGCACTATCATAAATGAGTCGTCGGAAGAACGAGATGAGGGAGAGGGGATGAAGACTATCCTACGTGTCTGCAGATCTGCTAAGGAGGATGCATGAGCTTATGGCTTGCAGGAGAAGGATGCACCTGGTGTTTTCCTAATCAGTTTGCTTTCCTAACCAATCTTGCACTAGGTGTGAGCAGAGCTTCACCTCCCTTGTGCTGTAAGAATTGTGATTAAAAGCAAAGGAGAGAAGGTGAGTCAACAGCAACTAAAGACCATGCATAAATTCCTAACAAATGGCTGGCGGGGCTGATAAATAGCAGAAACGTGAAACAGCCTGATTTTACTTTGAGCAGCACTTTATCTTCATGAAGAAGTCACCACTGTGTTATATCATTTCCTCTCCAGATATGGTTGTGGAAAAGTGAGGTCTTCCCATAATGGGACAGAACAAGCAATAGGGATATTTTTCATGGCTGCCTTGGGAGTGCCATCAGCCGTAACAGACTCAGGGCAGGAGGTGTAACACAGGGAGAAGAGATAATAAATTACCTTTGCAATAGTGCGATCAAGTCAAGCCCACCAAAAAAAGATAGGTGAGGTAAGAGTTTGCTCGGGAGCTGTGTCCTGCCCGAAGGGTATAATCGGGCAGGCCTGTAGATAGGAGCAAACTTGCAACACTGGATTTTTTTTGAGGGCTTGTGTTATCCTTGATAAAAATCTTGTTGGTATTTGGGGCAGAATGGCTCTGCTGGACACTTGGCCTGGCTCTCCCTATGCTCTTCCATTACTACTTTGCCAAAATCCCAACATTTTGTTCTTGCTCCAAATAAAATTCTCTAGCCTGGATATATCCCCCAAATTTGGGGGCATTTTTTTGCAATAACTATGCAGAAGTGACTTGGCTCCTACCAAGGCTGAGCTACTTCAGGGTCCCCATCACGTGCTGTGCCAGCCTTTCATAAGCTGCTGCTAAGCCCTGTTCCCCACCAAGCCCTTGCCATGTGAGCACCCTTCTCTATCACTGTGCAAACCCCAGATGTGTGGATCCCAAGCCCAGCAGTGACTGTCGCTACAGGGCTATGCATATCTCCAGCCTTCCTTGTAAAAAGTCTACAGAATAGATGTCTCGTGCAGAAAGAGGATTAAATAAAATCTAAGCTTCTAGAAGAAGACCTATTTATTTGATTTTTTTTTTTCCTAGACAAACACCCCTCTACCCCCAGTGAATTCATACTGATTTTTAGAAAATATGTTTTTTTGCAGAGTCTTGCAAGATGTCAGGAGCTGAAGGACTGTGCAGAGTCTTGTGTTGCGATCAGAGTTCAAAAAGGTGAGTGGTGAGTTCCCTCGAGAGAGTAAGATTGGTTTTCTTGTTTAATGCTGTCTCTTGTTTAAACCTAAGGGTCTGAATGGCCCATTTCTCTTTTCTTTTTTTTTTTTCCTAAATATGTCTTCATGTCTGAAATATTTTGTGAACTTTACTTTTCTATCCCTATAAAGGCTATTTTCTAGATAAGTTCTTGTTTCTTGTGTTTTCCATCTATATTTGCAGAGATGTAAGAGGAAGAACATGCATTTTCATAAAGCAGTCATCTAACATTAAGTTATGGTAAATGTATTTTCTCTGCCTGTTCCCTCTTTATATTGACTTTCCATTAATATCCTGGCATACACATACATACATATATATGAATATGACTGGCAACAGATAAAATAAGGTAATGGTAGAGAAAGTTGAGGGGGTGGGGGCCAGTTTTAAATTCTTTTTAACATGCTTTTCTAAACTCTTTGACCACCTAAGTGGGTATAAACAAGTACGTGGCAGGTATGTTCATTCAGACCTAGATTAAGGATTTTAATTTCAGTTTTCAGATGACAAATGTTGCAATGAGTGATGCAAGTGACGAAAATTAGTTGCAGAAAATTAAAAAATGTATCCAAAACCACTGCAGACTCTTTACTTGTTGTTTGCAGGGAGAAATAATTCAATCCAAATGATTTGTCCAGTTGCTGAAGGAGAGCTAACAGTGTGTCTGGACTTGTGTACTGGTTTGGTTACAGCTATAGTGATGAGGAGCACAATGCAGAAAAGATGGGGTTTTTTGGAGGGAAGCAAAGCAATTTCTAGTTGTTATATTATTTTCTTGACATTTCTGAAGCAGTATTGCCAAACTCTGGGGCTAATATACTCGACAGAGAGCAAACAAGGCTGGTCAGGACTGGGGTTGTGTGCAACATGGGCAAGGGCGCTGTGAGAACTTCTCGTAGTCCCTGCTACTACGAGACGCCAAACCACTCTGATCCTTTTCCACCCTGAGAGGGGAAAAGGATGGTGGAAGTGCTTGGAGGGTTGTTGGTGCTTCCCCTCTGGGGACGGCCATGGGGCTGCTGGTACTCTGCATGTTCCAGCTTCACCACCTGTGCTGGTAAGAAAAGGCTTTTCCAGTCTAAAAATAAGCATCTGGTGTCTGGAGTCTGCTCGTGGGAGCGTGTGTCTGATATGTAATTTGAACTTGATTGCAAGGGCCTTGTAACCTCTCCTGGAGCCGTTGCTGCCATCCTGGAGCCAGCTCCCCTCTCCCACAGGTGACCAGGCTGTTTGTAACGCTGGGCTCCAGCATGCCCCAGCTTTGCTCCAGGTACCTCCAGCTTCCCACCCCCCAGCTGGGGAGTTACTGGGCAGAGATTATTCATGGCACATTTTCCTGCTTTAACCCTTCTTCCACTGCTTTGCATTGAGCTACTGAAAGCCATTTGTTTGGCAACCACCGAAATTTGACACTGATGAGGATGAGCAAGGGCAGAGAGAGACCTGTTGTTTCCAAGGGTGACTCTTGACCACAAAAGCTTAATGTTTGCTGCAGAGGCCTTTGGGAGAGCTGTTGGTGTCTTGGGATGCTGCTGTTATGGGTGAGGCCAACTTGGAAACTCGTTTCTGGATTTTATCTTCCCTTGCTTGGAAACATTTTCATCTACAGTGCTTGATCAGAAAATCCCAAGGGGAAATTTTTCCTTGCACATTGCTTATGTGTGCTGGATGGGACCTGTCCTGGTCCACACTTTTAATGCAATCATTTAGTTAGAAGAAAAATGGTACTGAGAGGGAGATGAGCCAGTGAGTTTTGGTGTTGATCCCATCACCAAAATGCTGATGCACAAGCCAGACTGTAACCCAAATTGTAGCACTAGCTGCCGAGGGTTTCCATGCAGCTTGGATAAGCTATGTCCATCTTGGTCTCATTTTATAGCATGGAAATTGGAGTGGTTTTGGAACATGTAGTTGGAAAACCAGGTGCAGCATTGATCCAATTTCCATTTTACCCAAATAACTGGATCATAGAGAGAGAAGGTCCAACGGAAACGGGTTTGGCAGGCAACAAGAAGAGTCCCAGTCAAACTTCTCCAGTACCAACTAACTCCCCTGGCCTTCCACAGAGTTCAGAACCATCTCTCCAACTCAGGGACCCCCTTGGCTATGGGTTTTCTGTGTCACAAAGGCTGGCTCTGACAAACATTTTTAGAATCACCATCTGTCAGCTTTTCCTTCAGGGATCCCCATTTACAATAGCTTGTATCCAGGCCATGTGCAAATCCCACTGGGCTGAAACTTGGCCCTGTGCAAAGTTGGCCTGGATGCAATTAACAAACACAAAATTTATTCAATTTAGTTTGGCCAAAAATATAAGATTCTTTTGTTTGCAGATGCTGAAGTTTAGATGCCTTTCCAAACTTATCAAGGACAAGGGAACCACTTTGGAGAAAATAACAGCCAACCCCCAAGTCATCCTAGAATTCAAATAGAACGGGAAACCTACGCATGAAGTAGCTTATGAAGCTTAGAAATGGTGTCCATTTTTTCTGATTAATTTTCACTGCTGTCTCTGAATTTCATTGTTCTAGCTGGGCTCTAGACAGAAACACTGAAACATCAGAAGAAGAAAACTGGCATTTGCAGCATCTAGGGGGGCCCAGTAGGAAGTATCAGAAATCTCCTGGGAACTTTTCCCTTCCAGGAGATTTGGAGAATTGTCTTACCCAAATCCCAGAGTTTGGAGGTTACAACTGTCATAGGAGCATGTCCAAATTGCTTTGGTCTGGGGATCTGGCTGGACATCTTGTAAGATCAAGATCCATCTCTCTTGATTGTCCATCTAGGCTCTCCATTTCTTAGGTCTTATCTGCCAGACTCAAGCATGATAAACCTCATGGTGCCTGATATATCCGCCTCAGAAAGATGAAGGGTTGAGTCAGTCCTGCCTTCACATCTTTTTTTCCCAGTTCCCACAAAAGCACAAGACCACTTAATTTATTCCCATCCTCCATGCAAGCACTCTGTGATTATAAAACAGAATTCATAGAGTCATAGAATGGTTTTGGTTGGAAAGGGCCTTAAAGAATGCGTGCTTTCTTTAAACACTTTTAACCCCTATCTACTCCTCTGACCCCTGGTCCAGGGAGGTTGCAATACTTCTGCCTGAGCTGCAGGGTGGGATGAGGAGCTGAAGGAGAGGTCCTCTGCATGTACCAGGCAGGCCTGGGACAAGCAGCTAAAGCAGCAAGAAGGATCAGGGTGATGTTAAATACTTGCATATCAGAGGTAACACTGGAGCATTTCCCAAATATGATTTTGTTAGTTAAAGGGAAGCTAGGCCAGCCCACTCCAGTGAAGGAAACACCTAGAGGTGCTGGGGATGTTTGGCCACCCTTCCTCCATACCTCCCAACCCTGCCTGCCATTAGAGGATGGGGAGCAGATCAGGTGCAATAAACCCACCCAGCGCCCTCCGCAGCAGCGGGGCCCGTTCCTGTCAGAGTAGTTAGTATGCTGGGGCAGTGCCGTTCCTCTGCCATCTTCATTCACCTTAGAAATGTGGAGTTTGAATGGTTTATCTCTATTAATCACCGGCTCAAAAAGCTTTGTGCACCAAGGGCCGCAGATAATTAACTTCACTATACTGCTTGTCTTATCAGTATCAACCTCTTGTCCTCCTGTGAAATAGTTAAAACCATCAGCCCCTTTTTACTTTTCCATTTAACTCTAATGCTTTAACACTGATGTTCTAAATGGCCCCGCGATTCATACTTATTAGACAAACCTTTCTTTCTGCATCTCTTATATTTTTCGATAATTGGCCATGTACGTTTCTAAGGGGCTCAACAGCTTTTCATGCCACTATACTAATAATTAAAGGTTTCTCACAGCCTTTCAGATTTGTCTTTACCTTCTTTTCTTTGATAAGTATAATTTGCTGTTTAACTGGGGAGGCGGGGGAGAAAAATGGTAGCAGCAATAGGCTGACTGCATAGGAAAAGGTTTTGTTTAACAAAATTCTCTGATTTTAAACAAATCTTAATTGTTGTCCCTTCTCTTGCTGGAGCTCCCCTCCTTCCTGCACTGTAAAATTTTGTAACAGTACAGTGAGAAGATGGGAGGCGGTAGGATGGATAAGTGAGACGTGGTGAAGGTAAGATGGTGACAGGGGCTCTGTTCTTCATGATGCTACACAGTTTAGCCCTTTTCTTTGCTCATGTCCCCATCCCCACCACTTGTTTTTCCCCTGGGAGCAGATCTGGGACTAAGCCCTTGCTCCACTGGGGACGGTGGCCCATCGTTGCACTGGCTGGCTATGCTAGCAGGATGTGAATGTGGTTGTTTGTGCACCTGGTGCTGATGCTATCCAGAAGCATCTTGCCATTTTGTGTGGTTTTATCCTCTTCCAATCTCTACCACAAGCCCTCCCTGTAGTCCCTCTTCCAGAGAGTTTTCCCTCGCTCTCCCACTTGCATTACTTGAGTTTTTCCTTTTTTCTTTCTTTTTTCTTTTCTTTTCCCTTTTTTGTTTGTTTTTTTTTTTTCTGCAGGTTCTCCAGTTCCCATCGGTCTTTAGGTCTGTTCACTCTCAACTCACTTCTTCCACCTTCCCTGTGCAGGGACTCTGTTGCAGGAATGACACTGCTGGGGACTATCCTTGGCCCAAGTTCTAGAGCCATCCTGCACGGAGAACAGCCTAAAGGGCTGCCTGAGAGCACTATCCTTCATCTGCAGAGGATAAAGAGGAGGCTTTTAGACAACCTACTGGGCCTTCTCTCAGCTCCAGCCATGGATGAGTTCCACTGTACCAACAGAGGGAGGATGCTGGGTCTGGAGGAGCCCTGTTACTGCCATGGCCATCTCTGCTTCCCTAGATTTTGCCTGTCTCGAAAGAGGAGTTTGGGGCATCTTGGAGGTATGGAGAGAGGATGGGATCTGAAGTACAGGAACTCTGCTGGTCTGACAGCTCAGCTGGCTCCATTCAAACAGGTGAGGCCATTTGAGCTCAGAGGACCCAATACCTTTGGACTTTGCTGCAGTCACCCTGGAAAATATTACTCAATAGTTCTCATTCTGATTTTTTACATTAATTCATTCCAACTGCCTATCTCTTTCCATGTACATAGATTCAACTGGCATTAATGCTCTTGTGGGATGTATGCTAATGTATACTTCTAAACCCCAGCTCCTGGAGTCATGCCATGAGAGGCTTTTTAGCTTTCCTTCAAAACAAAACATTTATGCAGTTGAGCAGAGAAGGATGGAAGTGTGACCCCCAGTGCTCTGAAATAATTATACAGAGAAAAACCTCCAAGACAGTGTGTTAAGACTTGTAATTTTTACAGCACCTCTTGATGTTGGGAGGAGGTGCAAAGGGAAGAGAGAAGAGTTGACCCGAAGTTTTTGGCTGTTGGATATGGGCAACATGGTGTTGCACTCCTCCAGTCAATGCACAGCGACTGTTTCTTATCAGTGCTAGTACTGAATTGCAAAACAAGTTCGCTCAGAAGTCATTCAGGTTTTTTTTGAGTAAAGAATTCACATAACCTGTGATCTATTCCAGGATTATTCTCCAACAGGGGAAGAGGGAGAAAAAAGCCGGTGGTGCCTCTGTTGTGAATAATTCATCCCATCCTACTAGTGTGGGTGCTAGGTGACCCCTCTGCTTAGCTCCCACTAGGGTTGGGGAGGAGTGTGGGATGCCTCCCAGATCTCCGTTAGCTGCTGGGGGTTAATAGGGGCACTCAACACACACAAGCACACTCTAAGCAGGGTCAGAGGGCAGCCAGCACATTGTGACCTAAAATTTGACAGCTTTTACTCATTTCATGTTAGGTGACCCTATTCCTCTTTGGCCAACCGCCTTGCCTGGTGCCAGTGCCTGGGGTGCGTGGTGCTGCGTGAGCCTGGCCAGTCGCCTCTGAGCACTGTGGACAGCAATGACCCCCTGCACAGATGCACTCTTTGCCCTTATATTCCATATTCCAAATTGCTACCCAGTATCACAAGGGGAAATAAAATGCAGCAGCTGTTGAATGACTGGCCTCGGCCCCTCTGCCATCTCAAACAGGACAGCTTGAAGATGCTCAATTCCAGATAATTTGTATTTTAACCCACCAGGTCCTGGTGCTATGTTGCAGCATGACAAACTCTTCCAGTTCACCCTGGTGCCCTGTCAGCGTCTGGGCTGCTGGCCCACCAGCGACCTGACCCTGGTCATCCCCACATGTCACAGTCCATCCCATCTAGGGATTTATTTTTAGTAACTGCAATGTGAATAGCAGTAAGATCTCATCCTGAGCTCCAACCAACATCCCTGGGAGTTCTCACCAATGCTTCAGTTTTCTCTCCTTCCCTCGAGACAAGGCTTTGAGGGCAATTCTCTTATCTCTGCTTGGTTTGTTTAGGTGTGTTATGCAGCAGAGTGTCTCGAGGTGTCTCTCCTCTTTCTTCCTTTCCAGTTGTCTGTCTCCCTCCATCACTTTGTCACCCTCAGCTGCTTGTTAGTCTCTCTGATTTCCTCCTCCTTCTCCCTAGTTGGTCCATTCATCATTTTTCCTCAGTAGTCCATGCTCCTTTCTCTCCCACTTCTCTGTCTCTTGTTTCTTCCTCATTTCTCTCTTTCGTTTTTCCCCCCTAGTGTCGGAACTTCTTTCTTTTATTCCCCCCCTCCACCTCCCACCCTTTATAGTGCTGTTATCTGTGATTTTGGCAAAGAGCACATTTATTGGGGAGGAATATCCCCATGGCAACGCAGCAGATGGTGACTTTTGATTAGCTTGGCTTTTTTTTTTTTCCCCCGACTGCCAAATCACAATCCGTCTTTGAAATTAAATCAGGCTGTGATAGCATCAGTTGTTCTGGAGAGGGGACGAGAGAGAAACAAGACTGAAGTATTACAGCGGGAGCCAGGATGTAATGCAAATTCATGTTTTCTAACCCCAGCAATAAAAACCCCTGTTTGTTCCGGGAGCAGAAAGAACCACAAGAGAGGGAATAATAAAATAAAAAAATAAGATTAAAAAAATGTCATCACCCCATGGGCTCCTCACTCTGACCACGCTGGAGAGCGTGTCTCTATAACACTGATGTCACTCTTTGCCAAGTCACTTGGTGCTGCTGGGCCTCATTCTGCAGCTGCTTAAACACCATTGAGGATTTTCCTCATGTCACGTGTGGTGGGAAGAGGCCAGGTTCTTTGCTGAGCAATTCAAGCAAAGATTTATTTACAGGGGTGCGGTGCCCAAAGTGGGGAAGAAAGTAGTAGCAAGCAGCAGGAGGACGGAAAGAAGGCAGCTCCTGGAAGGCATTGGAGGGAGGTGAGAGGAGTTCAGGGTAAAGTAAGGAAGTGGAGGAGGTGGAAAGGGTGGATGGCATCACCAAGCCAAGATGATGAGTGATCAAGGGCATGAGAAAGTGTAATGGCACCAGGGAGGTCTGAGCCTGGGGAAGGAAGGGCACAGAGTTCTGCCAGCCATGAAGAGAAAGTTACAGGGCATAGCCCCATGGAAGATGAGAAAGCAGATACTGAAGTCAAACAGTAAAGAACTTTCTTGAATGCTTCAGAAGTGGGTGGTATTCAAGTCCCATGAGCTCCTTTGCCTGGTGCTTTTTGGAGGGTGACCAAAGGTGAATGCAACTGAGTGCTAATCACAGCCAAAGATAAAGGAGGGTTTGAAAATGAAAGCTGCAGAGTGGAGATGACTAATGACCCAGCAATTTCATGGGAACTGATGCGTTGTCTCAGTCTGCTGGACTGCTATCTCCAGTTATTAATGTTCCCCATACAGGAGTTTAGAAAGTGGTTGTCTGGTCTGAGTGCTGGCTCCTTTGGATGCAGAGAGTTTAGCAGTTACAGCTAAAGGTAAGTAAAGGGTCACATTCAGTCTTGGTGACGTTCAGCTGAAATGATGGAGTTTCATTAGAACTAAAGTGCCTCAAGGGTTAGTACCTTTTCCTACCTGGTGTTGTAGCATATGTATTTTTCGGTACTGTGGAGAGCAAACATACATGAGCACTTGGTGTGCTTCATATGAGCCTTGAGATACTCAGACTCTGACACTAGGCTCTCATTTGCTCTTGCAAAGAGGCTCTAACTTGCTGTAACATAGCTTGTGAAAAGATGCTTCTCCTGGAGGAGCTCTGATCTTAATGTAGGATTCAAACCTGCACCCTTCTGCAAATTCTTTAAATATAAGGGATTGTCCTGTCCCTTCTGTTAAGAGAAATAATTGAGAAGCTCCCCCTACACCTTCTGGAAAGCAGTCCGTATTCTCTTGCTTGCTAGGAGCTATGGGCCACCACCACATCTTTCCTGCTGCTTTTTTCAGTCAAACCAGTGCTTTTCCCTGCTCTGCTCCAGGGGACTCTGTGGGCTGTCTTAAGTTCTTCCAGGATAAGCTCCCTGGCCAATAGATAAAATTTTGCTGCAAATGTTGTTGCTTCTGTTGGAGATCTCAGTTCAGGAGTGTTTTCTGTATGCCATGTGTTAGATCTGATGTTCTTTGAGGAAAAGATAAGGTTTGGGTGCAGGAGATAAATCAGGTAGGGATGCCACCGGAACTTAATTGCTAAGAGATATCTCAGGGCCTCATTCTTCCCTGTGAGACAGGCACAAGGGAGCTCCAGGCTGCAGGGGTTTATGTCTTGGTGGAAAGCATCAGAGAAGTGTTTTATGAGCACAGTGGGATCTAAACCCCTGTTTGAATCTCAGGTGGCTAGTTCAGGGGGCCTAACCCATGGTTGCTTCTGCTTTAGATGGTAATCCTAGTTTAGACAAGAATTTGTATGTGCTGGGTGTTGCTTCTCCCTGTTTTGGTCAGATTGCCACTTGGTTTCTCACTTCAGGCACCTTGCCAGTGTCCATCTGTCTGCAAACCTCTCTCTCCCTTGCTTGCAGCTCCCCTTGCCCTGCACAAGCACCTTGCAGGCATGCTCTTCTCTTCCTGCACATGCAGCCCCAGGGGCTGGTTGCCACCCAACGCGCCCTTTTGTAGAAACCACACATCACGTGCCTGCGCGTTCACTCTGCCCTCTGGTACCATTGTGCCCCAGTTGGTAGCCTCTAACAGGGTGAGGGTGCTGCCGATGGATGGAAGTCAGACCTGCCTCGTTCCCTGCTCCGGCAGCTCATCCTGTTAGCACGGCATACGTGTCCCAAGCGATCCCAGCACAGCGAGCGTGGCAGTCGCAGGGCTGCGATCCAGTCCATAGAGCTGCACAAACCAAACTGGCTGTGACACCACAGCAGAGCACTCGAGCCTCTCCGGCTTGACACCACGTCGTTATATATTGATGCCATGACACCAGCGCTCAAAATAGAATCAGGACAATTTGATTTCCTGCAGATCTCAGGATGGGGTCATAAAAACGGAGACTGTTCTGGAGAAATGGGATAGGGTGGAAATGTTTGTAGTGACATCACAGCCACTTCCATGCCAGTGGCCTCCTACTGCTACAAACATGTGATTGTGATTTTGCTGCACGCTCCATCAGAAAAGAGCCAGGCTGGCCGGGGAGGGAGAGGGAGGGAGGAGAGGGGACAGAAATATTCTGTTCTTGTATCTCAATTCAAACATCTGACAATAGCCTTGCAGCCCAGGGTGCTGAGTGATCAGGAGTGGGACCGTGGAGCTGAGACTGCTGCCAGATCAGAGGAGCTCCAGGGCTTGCAGCAACCTGGTGGGGGGCTGAATAAGGACCTTTGCTTTTACTGCAGAAGATCCTGGTGTGCATTGGGGTGCTTTATCGGAGAGCTGGGCGGTCTCGTTGTGCTCACTCTTCCTCACTGGTCCCATTTACTTCTAACATCACTTTTCTTGGCAAGAAAACCTTACAGGCCTGAAATACGGCTGCAAAAGTCACTGTATAGCTGTTGTCTTTTAGGAGTTACCATTACAGAGAAGAACAAATCTCCATGTTGGAGTTTCACCCGTGACATGGGGAGCAGTGGAGAGGGATTTAAGTAGCTGGAGGTAGAGGAGGAAAGAAGGAAGAGAGGAAAAAAATAAAAAGACAACCCAGCAAACAAAACTAGTTTGTGTCTGAGGACATTGGGGGACGATATCTCATGTCCATTGCCCCACAAAAAGCACTAGTGGTGGCAAAGCCCATCTTGGTAGCAAGGTTCTTCCTGAGAAACAGCCTGCGGAGATCAGCCCTGGCTGTGTCCAGCGTGTGAAACCTTGGGGGGGCTGCAGAGGGGAGCAGTATCTGCAGGGGGGACGGGGGAGTGAAGGGGTCCGGCTAATGCACCCGTCTATCAGATTAGGCTGTCAAAAACCCAAATCGCTTCCATCACTGTCCAAGGGGAGACTCTCGCCCCTGCTTAATGGGATGGCGGTCCTGTTGTTGCCACTCCAGGGAGAGGGGCCACTGCCACCACAGTGTGCAGCAGGCTGCGAGTTTAAAATCCTATTAGGCAGAGACTAACAGTTACAAAAAGAAAGCAGGTATCCCCTAGTGGGGATTTAAAGATGTTTAGACATAATTGGATTTTCCAAGCAGATGTCATTATTGTTAAACAGTTGCCCACTTGATATGTTCAAGTTGTTGGCTGTAATTGCTAAAATTAGCAGGTCTGCACAGAGCAAAGGTCAGTTGGTTAATATTGTGATTTAGTATTTTATGAAGTAATTCCAAATGCTTTTATGTATGTTTTTGTTTTTGCAGCCTAAGCCCACATTAAAGTAGTTGTGGGGCCTGCTAATAAAATAATGACTCAGCCTCTCCACACAGGCTGCCGGCCCGGCTCGGCGGCAGCGCTTGAGCCGCCTTCATTCTCAGCTCTTCCTGGTGCCGCAGGCCAGCCGGGGCCATGCGCTCGGGTTTGGTGCTCAGTCAGACGGGAGGCTTTGAACTGCCCCTCAGCGTGATGCGTTCAAGCAGAGCTGGTGCTTGAAATAAGCCTGTCATGGCTGGGAGGATGAGGGGCTGGCTTCCATGGGCAGCTGAGCAAAAGGCTCTGCCGCTGGTGCTTGTGGTCCTTGTAGGTGGATCAACTGTACGGACAAGCGCATGCAAGCACCTTGCCGTGAACACACCTGAAAGACACAGTGCTGATCAGGCAAGGTCTCAAAATACAGCTTTTCAGAGGGAAGATGCATTTCTGGAAGAGGAACAGAGAGCTGGAACTGGGTGAGGTAAAGGCTCCCAGGTTGGACTATGGCTGGGCATCTGGTGCTGCCTCCTCTGGTGCTGCAGCTGCTAAGTGGCATGAGAAAGAGCTTTTTAAAAAGTCCTTGGAGGTGTTAGAGTTTCACTGTCAGGCTCAGTGTTAGTCTGATCCCATGTTCTGGAACAGGCAAGGCTTTTCTTCCAAGGCAAGGTTTGCTGGGGTTCATTTTCCTTTCTCTGCACCAGAGATATAACCTGTTTCCACGGGTGGTTTGGGCACACCTGGCAGATTTCTTGCTTTTCTGTTGTAGGAATGGCAGATTCCATTGTAGGAATGCAGGGCTTTGCTAACACAGTCTGACCCACCCTCTTCCCATCACACCCTTATGGTTGTGGGGTTTTTTTAAATGTCAGATCTTTCACTCACATAAAGTGCTGCAAGGTGTTTTGTGGCCTGCAGTGCACAGGGAGATGTAGAAGTGGATCTGCAGGTCCTCCTGGAGTCAACACAACTGGGTAAGCTGGATCCCTTCCCAATCCATGTTCCTGTATTCCTAGCAGGGAATTGTGCAGGTTTTGTGTGCAGCTGCCAGAGATGCCCCCAGAGCTCTCTGCTGCTGCAAGCAGCAATGGAAATGCTCTGACCCAGGGATGAGAAAAGGAAGCACTTGCTCTTAGATGCTGCCTTAGATACCGATACGAGAGAGAGAATTGCTGACCCAAGGCAGGACAGGTCTAAGGTGTGTGTAGATCTGCATATATTGATCTCAGATCAGGAAATATTGGTGTGCATACCTAAAAATATCCCATCTCCCATTAGAGACAAGACTGAAGGAAAGTTTTAGCTCTAGCAAGAAGGAAAGGTTGAGGAGCTGGGAATTCAACTCTGGTCCTGATTTCAAAATATGTTATTTCGATCAAAGACCATTTCAGTTTCCGATTCAAAATGTGCAGTTTGTAGGTTTTTTTTACCTTGAACTTCCTCTGAAGCAGCATAAGGTAAATTCAAGAAGCCGTCTCACATAAACATACTCTTACAGAGTGAGTATTAGTAGAAATATTTATTTGTCTTTGCTCTGACCAAAATAATCTTTCTGTACCAAGAAGCTTAAATCTTTGCAATCCTCAGAGTCCCAATGCCTGCAGGACTGCTGGTCGCTCCCAAACTTTGGAGGAGCAGCAGACATGGTTTTTCCTTGCATTGAGATTTTCTGCTGGCCTCCCTCCGGGATCCCAGCAGCCACTTGGGCTTCTACTTGCCTCCCAGCGCTGTGTCTTTTTCTTACTGGGAGAGGGACTTAACAGCCCTTAATATAACAAATACAGTTTTGGTCTTTTTTTCCAAGCTGGGCATGGCATCAGTTGCTCAGGAAGGTGATTTAAGCTACATTTTTATCTGGAAAAGTAAAAGGTTTTGAGGTGGCAGTATTCTGACTAATTTAACTTACTGCTTAATATTCAGAGTCCTTTACTAGTATCGCTACCTCACGGTCTCCTTCAAAGCACTGGAGTCTGTTGTTCCCATTTTACAGTAGAGGAAACAGATGCAAAGAAAGACCTGCCCAAATGCAGGCAGCAATTGCAATCTGGATTACAGTGAAAATGTCCCTGAAAGCTACTTCCAGTCTCCAGGGAGACATCAGTGGGCAGGGCAAGCTGGGAAACTCAAGGGGACATAGTGTGGGACCAAAAATAAGAGGCGTCTAAGATTTTAAACGCCTAAGGTGATCTGGCCAAGCAAGAAACAAGGCTCAACAGCTCATGTCAGCACAGGGGAGGGCAGAAACGTGGGGAGTGCATTCCTTAGCTCAGTAGAGGACGAAAGCAGCGTGCTGGGAGACTGTGCAAGAAGTGCATTGTGAACTGACTCTTGCAGCTGTGAGCAAGACAATGAGGATGGTAAAGCACCATCTAAGTCCCCGCATCCAGCTTTGCACAAAGAGAGAGCTAAACTTAGCCCCCTGGAATCTGTTTGCTCATGGTTTGAATTAGCTCTTTTTGTTTGAACAACTCCAGGCAGAAAGGGACCATAGGTTATCCCAGTCCAAGAGCCAAATTCACCTTCTCCCTGCTCACTTTCAGCCCCCAAGCTACACAGTGCTTCTGTCAAGGTCTCTGGCCATAATTTGCAGGGCATTCTCAAGCAAGCCACTATTTTCTTCTACAGTCTGAGGAACTGGTATTTTCTTTCTTCCTTTGACTTGTACTGTGCCAGTCCCTCTCCTCTAGGCACTGCATGACCCACTCAACCTCCCTCACTCTCTTGCCTGGGTACAAAAACTTTTTTCAATGAATATGCATCTTCTCATACACCAAAAGTAGGATATTCTTTACCCAGCCTCAGGGTTGTGTATGCGGGTCACACAAGTCTTTATTCTTCCAACTAGGAGACTTCAAGATTAGCATTTCAAGGAGTAGGAAGAAGACCTATAGCTTGTCATAGAGCTCTCTTAGCTATCCCTCAACCAGCCTGTCTCCTCTTGCTCTATTAATCAACGTGGTCTCTTTGGCAAACCAGCAAGGTTGCTTTCACACATATCTACTACACCTATCTACTGAACAAGCACTATCTACCACCTTACACAGGGTTAGTAGAGTCTCACTCCTTAGTTTAGCATAACTCCATATCTTTACCTGTGAAGTATTTGTTTCCAACCATTGAGAAGTCCCCGTCAGTTGTGTCGTGAACTCAGCATTTATTAATACTGCTTGTAGTAGATCCCATCCATTGAGTAATGAATCATAGAATCATAGAATTATAGAATGTTAGGGGTTGGAAGGGACCTCTGGAGATCATCAAGTCCAAATCCCCTGCCAAGCAGGACCATAGAATCTAGGGCAGGTTACACAGGAACGCATCCAGACTGGTCTTGAACGTCTCCAGAGAAGGAGACTTCACAATCTCTCTGGGGAGCCCATTCCAGTGCTCTGGAACCCTCACAGTAAATAAGTTCCTCCTCATATTGATGTGGAACTTCCTGTGCTCTAGCTTGTATCCATTGCCCCTTGTCCTATCGCACGGCACAAGTGAAAAGTGGTTGCCCGTTTCTTCTTGACGNACAGTACTCCAGGTGAGGTCTCACTAGGGCAGAGTAGAGGGGGAGAAGGACCTCCCTCAATCTGCTGGACACACTAGGCAGCCTGCCCACCAACTGACAGGCCCCAGTACACGCTAAGGGCTTTTCCTGGCTTCAAAAAGCCTCTAAAAGAGCTTTTTGTCAGCCCTTTTTTGCTGCAGATCCCTTCCCCAGTGCAGTTGTACCTGCCCTGAAGCTGGTCTCTGTGACAATGACCATTTGGCACGTTTATAGGGCTTTTAATTTTACCTCAGGTGCACACGTCCCACAGCTTGCAGTTAATGCTTGTGCTGGGGGATGCAACAGTTTCAGGTGGTCTCTTCTGTTTATTGTCACAGACTTCAGCTGGCTGTCTTCTTCCACTTCTATTCTCTCCTGCCCATTCTCAATGATTTTCCGGGTGGTAACCTCTTGCCGCTGATAATTTCAGTAGTGGCTAACACTGCTCTGACACTGTGTGGCCTGGCTGTTTCCTCAGCAAAGGAGGAGGTGGGCTGCTCACTGGAGCAGAATTAATTCCATGGTGTAACTTGCTCCATAAAGTCAGAAAACAGGCAGGAGCTTCTTTCTCTTCTGCTTGTGCTATGCCTGTTTTCACCATTGTTTCTGATGTTGTTGAAGGAGTCCCAGAAAACATGTATGTAGGGACGCATCCTTCCAAAGACTTCACTAAAGATCTCCTCAAGGGTGTGGCATGCGTAAGCAGAATCAAAGGAGCTGTTATAATCCCCCATGTCGCTTCTTCACCTGTGGGATCTGCTCTTCTTAACAGACCTGTTGTAGAGCGATTGTTTCTGAGGGTCAGACAAAACCTTGTATGCCTCAGCAACTGCTTTGAATGTCTTTTTGGCTTCCATCTTGTTGCTGGGATTCTTATCAGGATGCCATTTAAGTGCCAGTTTGTGGTAGGATTTCTTAACATCATCCTGGGAGGCACTTTTTTTTAGTTCAAGGACTTTGTAATAATCCACCATCTCAAATGAACTGTGATACTGTTTCGAAGATGCTTGGTACCTCTCTTCCACCAAAGGTTTGAAGCCCAGGGATGACCAGCATGCTAAGACTCCTGGACGCTTAATGCTGCTGCGCTCCTCAGGTGTGAGTAGATGCTCCGTTCATCCCTTGATCTGCTCTGTCCTTTTGCACCACAAGGCCACACAGAGCTGCTCGACTGTATCCTCCAAGTCTGTTCTTCACAAATCATGAGATTGTGATCTCAGAGAGCACTCAGTCAATCACTGCTCAGTTGACCTAACTTCATTCTAGGGTGGAGCTGGTTGTCACTGGCCTTCTATCTTTAAACACAGATCATACACATGATGTTGTAGTTGCCCAATGTAGCTGTGGCGTCACAGCTATGATGTATGACTTGGTCACATTATTTTTTGCATTTTTTTTTGCCTGTACCTGCCCAAAGGTGGGATTCTCAGATGCTCAGTGTGGTTTTTTGTGCAGCCCAGGGAAGTGTAATGTAGTGAGTTCATACTACCCCGATGGGACATGTTACCCTATAGCAGCAGCCATAGGAAAGCTCTTTGCGGTTTGGCTATCCATGGTTTGGGAAGAGGGTTGATAAACTGGAGAAGGCTGAAGGAATAGCCATAAAATGTTAAGGGTTTGGAAAATGTACTCTGGAGATACTCAGGGAAAGTGTTTTGGTGTTAAGGGGAAGTTCAATGCTAGCTTGACCATGGTCTGTAAGAACCTGCATAGAAACAGAAATTCAATGGCACAGAGATCTTCAGGCTTCCAGGCAAAGCAGTTGGAAGGTGGGGTTAGCGAATTTTAAACTCAAAATATGTTGCACGTCTTTCATTATGAGGTTAATGAATCATTTAACCTCCTCATGTGGCCATTTTTAAACCTAGAGTGGGCCCTTTTCCTAAAATCATGATTAGAGGTCAGGATTATTAGATGTCCATCTTGATCTCTTCTGAATTTATAGCCAAACCTAACACTTCCAGAAGAGCTTAGCTCTCATGTTAGTACCAAAATAAATGCCCAGAATGAAGCCTATTAAGGTTGTTAACCTTAACCTCTTTTCTACATGCTTTTTTGGATATCTGTCCCAAGGTGTATGTATGTACAACAGGGATGCCCCATGAACTTGACACAGACAAGTTCAGCCTGAGGAGCTGAACTTTGATGATCCAGTCTGGGGCTGTCCTGCATCTGTTTCTGTTCCCTGGATTTGCCATTGCTGTGGGAAATCCTCACAGGGAATCATTGCATGATGGAGGTCTCCAAGGAAGTGCCAGTAAAGAGAACTGATCTGACTGTAACACAGTGTTGTAAACACCTACACATGGCAGCACATGCTGCAGATCACTGCCCTCATTTCCATTATTCCACACTTAGGGAAGCAGTCAAGAACCAGCCAGACCAAAGAGTATATGTGCAGCATAGGAGCTGGCTGCTGCCCTAACATACATCATACGTGTGGGGCCATGAAGCCAAGGGGCAGCCATGTCACCCTCTAGAAAGCAGTGTGACAGAGGAAGGAAGAAAGGCAATGGAGATTATGTGTGTTGGGTAAGGGCTTTGTTTTGCTGGGTTTCTCACTGGTCAGTAATGGATCAGTAGTATGGAGGTACTTGCTATATTCTGGCAGTAAAAGCTGCTGTAAGATGGCACAGTGCTGGTCTGGAGAGTGGAGATGAAGGAAGTGTAAGGCACCAAGCTCTTGGTCCCATGGGCTCACCTCATTGGGGAGATCTTGGCTTTTGCCTCCTTTTGCACAGAGGAGGTCTTCTGAACTACAGGGTGGTGGTGCCACATGAATAGTTTTTCTGCTGGGTATTGTTTGTACTGTAGCAATGGTAGAAGTTAATCTGGGGCCAGCAGCAAAGCTGCTGCTGCTGCCTGTTTGAACTCTGAGGGCTCTTTGTACTCCCAAAGCATCCAGACACTAAGAGGAAAGCTAAGGCTTCGCGGCTTACACTGTAACGCTTTGCTTGAAATCTTCACTAAGGGGACTAGTTTGTTTAGGCTAGTGATTTTTTTAAAGACTGTCCGTTGGACTTGAGGGTGATCCAGTCTTACCACCCACAAACCCCTGAAAGGTGCCAATAGCTGCTAACCACTGTGGTCCATATGCAGATGCTTGGCGGAAATTTCAAGAACAATTGCCATTTCTATTCTGTTACCCAGAAGTTAAAATGGGATGTCAGAAAAGCCTGTTGGAGGGTCCCAACCCAGTGATCTACTGTGGGGAGTGGGGCTGTGCATGGAAGAAAGGAGGTGACTCTGCCTTGTGCTGTCTCTCTGCAAAGCATCTCCTCCTGTACTTGCTTTTGATGATGAGAGCCCAGTTCAGCCTGGCTGGCACACTGTATTATCTGTCTTGGATTTAGTACAGCTACCCATCTGAAAAGTAGGGAATGTTTTTCTCCTGTCATCCCCAAATGGGGGACACTCACTGCCTGGCTGTCTGCTGCCTGCAGCAAGCGTTGGAGATGAGCAGCCATTCAAGAGAGGCCACTGCCGTGAGCCGAAAGGGTTTGCAGGGAAAAAAGAAAGAGTCTACAAGAGGCAGGGAGAAAGGGAAATGAGAGAGAGACAAGCACACATCAGGTAACTAGACCCAAACTAGCCTGGCAGCCCCATCCCTAGAAACCAAGGCTTTGAAATGAGAAATGTTTTTCGTATCTTAAATCTCAAGTACAAACAATAAAAACCAGCCCAGACTGTGTTCTTTGAAGAGAAAGTACGAGTGACCTGAACAGTGGTTATCAGCAGCGTCATTAAGATAAACCCTTAACATGATTTAAAGCATCCGAAACTGAAGGCAGCACTTTCAGATACTAACAAAATGGTCTGACATTGGGGATGAAAATCAATAGTAATCTGATGTCACTAAAAATACTCAAAAGTGTCCCATGGCTGATGGAGGTGAGATTAGTGTAAATATTTGTATTCTAATCAGTGGCACGCGAGGGCTGGAGGCGGCCTTTCTGTCTATTTAATTAATGGAGTGGCTTTTTAAAAGGATCCTAATCATATGTGATTGTATCTGCTTAT
This sequence comes from Eurystomus gularis, assembly GCA_013400335.1. Classification (NCBI taxonomy): domain Eukaryota; kingdom Metazoa; phylum Chordata; class Aves; order Coraciiformes; family Coraciidae; genus Eurystomus; species Eurystomus gularis. The sequence goes on along the minus strand of VZZY01003309.1, from coordinate 63,813 downwards.
CAACATTTTTGCTAATTAGATGATATGGAGGCAGTCACTCTGCTAATTCCCTCATCCAAACAGCATATCCTGCACAGATAAAGTACAGTCTCTTTTTAATAAGAAACAATCATGAGGCAGACTAACCTTAATGGTGCTTATTATCCGAGGATCTTTGGGATTTTCTCTTTTACCCACCCCCTCCTTCCTTCTCCTTCATTCACTGCTCCAGTATGCCAGATGGATGCAGATGTGCTGGTCCCTGTCCCCCCTGTCCCTCACACCAGGCACCACCATGTCCAGCCTGCTCTTCTCTCCCAGCCAGTCACTGGGTCTGCAAGGGCAGGGATTGCCAGCCAGATCAGGGAGGGAAACAAAGCACAAGGCACCAAGCAGCAAAATGCCCCTAGCTTTTAGTTGCCCAGGGCACAGGGGACCCCAAATTTGCAGCCCTGATCCCTGACCTTCCTCTTGACACCCCGATGCACCGTGATCCAGAAAGGTGTGAGCGTATTTGAGCTGTGAAAACTTTCTATTATTATTCGTAATGACGATGATGATGCTGATAATAATGTTTTCTTCTGTTTTAAAAGTGGTCTCAGAGCAAAGGAGGTCTACATGAGTGGTTTCTCACCAGCCCTGTGACAAGGCCAGGGTCCTTTTATCTAAACCAACATGAGCTGGAGACATTTGTTCCAAGTCCTTTGACTATTTAAACAAACACAAGTCACGCTTCGCTCCACCGATCAAACTGTCATCAGATGCCTCCCCCCTGGGGTGGCCCCGTCAGAGGGGAGACTGCACTCACCCCTCAAGCTGTGTTCCTGGAGAGCATGGCCAGGGATGGGCACCTTGGCCTGACCTCCTGCTGGTGGGGCACACCTAGAGGGACCTGCCCAACTTCAGAGAAAGACTGAAAAATAAATAGAAAATTTGCCCCGAAGAATGTCTCCTCACCTCACAAAATGTAAGGGCAATATCTTGATAAGGACAACCTGTCCTAAAGTGTAGCTGCCACCCTAGGAACGCCCGTGTGGACCAGAGGAGAGAAAGGGTTGGTGCCTGGTGTTTAGTTTTGGGAGGTCAGGAGTTTGCCTGCTGTTTTTGCAGCTGTGAATATTGAGCAGAAAGGCCTTAAATGACGTGGATTCCCACCTCCATGTGCAGGAGGGAGGGTCAGTTATGTTCCATGCATTGATCCTGTGTGTCAGGCTCAACATGGAGGTCTGCTGTGGGACAGGAGACAGGGTGGCTCCAGGGAGTGCTGGCTGGAAACAGTCAAAAGATCATAGAATCATTTAGGTTGGAAAAGACCTCTAGGATCATCTAGTCAAACCTTCGTCAAACATTTCCCTAACCACTAGACCATGTCCCGAAGTGCCACATCTGCCCATTTTTTGAACACTTCCAGGGATGATGACTCCACCACCTCCCTGGGCAGCCTATTCCAATGGCTAACCACTCTTTCAGTAAAGAACTTCTTCCTGATATCCAATCTAAACCTCCCCTGGTGCAACTTGAGACCGTTACCTCTCATCCTGTCATTAGTTACTTGGGAGAAGAGACCAGCACCAGCCTCACTACAACCTCCTTTTAGGTAGTTGTAGAGAGCGGAGGGCTGGGTATATATCCAGAGAGCTGGTCTGTATCTGGATTTTCTGAGCTTCAGGTTGGAGCTTGAGGCTAAACCAAAGTTTAAGCAAGACAACACCCAGCTTCTAGGTGGTAGCAAGAGGCAGGAACCTCACAAAACCACTCTTTCTTTCAGATATGAAGCCAAAGAGGAGGCCTGGTCCTGCTTAGTGCAGTCAAGGGGCTGCCTGACATGGTTTTTCATGTTAAATTGTGCCCCACACCCAGGGCAAGGCCTTGCTCCAGTCTTGGAATGCCCAAACGGTGTTGTAACTTGTGTCCATGGACTCTAACCCCATCAGAATTCAGACCACTTGGTTTCATTGCCTGGGTCATTTCTGTGTGTTATCTACACATCCAGGCATGGCTATGCTTAGGTTGTACTCAGCAACATGGTTGGCCAGTCCTTCTACTATGCCTCCTCTCTTTGGCATGGTCCCTGACCACGCCATGCTTTACACAGGAGTTAAGTCAATATTGACCCCCTTCCCAGAGTACTTTCCCATTGCCAGTTCCATGACCGAGGGCTCCAGCTTGAAAAGAGGAGGGACTTCTGGGCCAAGAATTGCAAAGCAAGCCGTTGAGTCCTGGGGCTTAATGAGGCACTGCTTATCAGCAGAGCATGCTTATCTGGAGCCCGCTGACAGTGTACCTGCTCCAGCCCCATCGTGAGTGAACATGTTTTACCACCCAGCTGCAGGGAGCCGGCAGCGCGCGCGGTCGGGCAGCGCAGCTCAGCTGATGCGTGGTAACTTGTGAAGCCGCAGCAACTTTATCACTTCACGACATCCATACATAGCCACAGCCCTGAATCTTCTCAGGGGAAGAAAGGATGATGAGTTACTGTCCTGGGATTTTCTCTCTGTCTCCAGTCAGTGGGAAGTGGTATGTGGAGCATTCATTTAATAAACCAGAGGGGGAAAGCTGTAGATCAGCTTCTCATTATTTCAGTGCTGGCTCACGCCATCGCTTGGGTTTGTGCCTGACGGTTCAGTGTGTTATTTGAGGCCACTCAAGCATTCTGCAGAAATGATGCCACCCTCTTCTGAAAGCGTGGTTCGTTCAAGCGGGGAGGGCCCGCCGCCATTGGTAGGTTTATCAGTGCCAATTTCATCTCTATTTTAGGTCTCAGTTTGCAAAGGAGGTGCCCACTTCAAAGACCAATTCCTGTTGAGAGCCACTGCTCCAGCAGGAAACCTTCTGGAGATGGTTCTTCTGATGTGGACCTCTGAAGTAAAGCAACTCTAGGTGGGTAAAAATGCACCAACGGGGCTGGTTTGCAGAGGATGGTGGAGGGCGAGCGATGCAAAAGTGGTGAGGGTCCTGGTGGTGTGCACACAGACCTGAAGCCCCCTGATTAAAAGAATCAGCCCTCTTTTCTAGAAGGTAGGAGAGATTGTAAGGGACTGCTGTAAGTGTTTGTCCCCCAGTATTTGCCAGTTTGTTATACCTATGTCCAAGAAGGGGGCCTGGGCAATCAAGGTAGCAGGTGAGGAATGATCAGTTACTGATGACTCTACTGGGAGTGGGGAACTGGAGAGAAGACTCCACATTGAAGCCATGAGGAAGCATGTTCTGGCCCTGACTATGGGCACCTCATACATGGGGCTGCCAGGATGAGTGAAATTTCCATGCTGCTTCAGCAAAGGTCTAGTCCAAGTTTATTGCTGATATTAAAAGACCAGAGAATATAAATTGTAAATGTGATGACTTAAGAGCTCATAAATTCAGTATACAGCCCTGTTCCAGAGAGTACAGCCATGCTGCCTTAGGCTCATGAGCTGCCCTTGCTCCCACTGCTCACACCCACGCTCCCCAAAGAGCCCTTCTGCCCTGCCCTGGCTCCCAAGATGCTGCACGTGCATGCATGCACAGATGCCTGGGAATGCGCATACACGCTGCACAGGGATGCTGCCCTTTCTGTGCACACTGTGGTTTTGCTGCTTGTGTACAGATGTGGACTCCCTGCCTGTGCTTCAGCCCAAAAAGCAGTGGTGGTGCTGGAGTAGTAATTGCCTGTATCCAACTGCAGTGAGGGAGTAAGTGAAGGTCTTGAAGATGATATTGTATCCCTCTGCGAGGAGAGACAGTCTTCCCTGGCTGGAGAGCCATTTGCATTTAGCTGGGGTCCAAGTGTCCTTGCCTAGTTGCTGGCAGAGGAGTTATGTGGCCTTACCCATGTTCCTGTGTGTGGGCAGCATGAACAGCCTCGGTGAGTGGTCACACGCATAGAGTCAGTTGGAGCAGCATTGATTCTGAGCTGTGGTGGAGACTGCCAGAGTGGGAATGCTGAAGCTTTGGACCAAAGTACGAGTGCCTCCCAGCTTTCCATTAGTCCACTCGTGTCCCCCACTCTGGAGCTGGGTGACCCCTGTGAGTAGAGAGCTGAGGAAAGCTTTTTAGAGGAATGGTTAATGTGCTAGGCTGTTTCTGGCATGAGTTGTGATGAGGTTTCTATGTCTGGGTTGTGGCTGTCACTGAGTTTGTCCAGGACAAAGTTTCTTAAATAAATTGCTTAGGTGTAAACACTTTTGGCATTATGTGCTTTTCCCTTTTCCTAGAAAGATGAAGAGCTGGACACCAGCCTGCTCCTAGGATTGGTCCAGCCCATGCCAAGGATGTAGCTTTTGGTCTGGAAGCCCCAGCTGAAGCCAAGGCAGGGATGCAGCATCCAGTGCCAACCTGCTGTCCTGCTGGGAGCAGAGCTTATTATATTGCCTGAGCAAGGAGAGCTAGGGACAAATCCTGGAGGGACACCAGAAGATGCTGTGGGACACCTTTCTCCCTGGTTAAGTGGACCAAGCCCTGAGCATGCAGTAAGTGTGGAGGGGATGGGCTCAGCGGGTGGTTGCCACAGACCTCTTGGCTCCCTGTTCTTGTGCAAGCACCTAGGGGTCAGAGCTTGGGGCGGGCTGTGCTTTGGCTGGTTCAGGGTAAGCCCCAGCCTGTTTCTCAGAAAACAAAGCCCTGCAGCCTCCCGTACACAGGCCCCAGCTGCAATGGCACATGTGAGTCAGCGCTGAGTGTGCTTTTGGGTTTGCTTTTGGGGTCCAGCACAGGGGCTGACAGCAGCACTCATGAAAAATGGCCCCTCTCAGCAAAGCCAAGTACCTGAGCCCCTGCCACGTTTCTCTGAAGAAAGTGGGTTTGGTCTCCCAGATGGCATTGCTTGAGGTTTCCCCTCTCCCAGGGTCCAGGGCTGGAGAAGGCAGTTTGGGCAGTGTTTGGGCTCAGGATCTGGCTGCACAGCACCAGTCCCTTGGGGCAGCATAGGTGCTGAGAGTTGCGTTGGGTACGGCCGGTGTTTGCTCATTTTGCAGACCTTCTTCTACCCAATGAACAACAGGAAAGGAGGCGGTTATATTTTTCAAATCACTTTTAATCACTGTAAAAAACACATTCCTGCTGCTTTGCTTTTCAATCTGACTAGCAGTAAATGGGGTATTGATGCTTCAAGAGCACGTGCGAATGCAGGACTGCATGTGCGGGTTTACAGCAGCCTGGCTGTGTTGGTGGCTGGGCAGATGAGGCTTGAAGTGCATGCCCAGAGGCAGTGGTCCTGCCTGAGCAGACTCAGGAGCATGCTGCATGTATTGGCCAAACCATACTGCATTTTCCTATCTTGCTTGAAGTCTATTTGGCAGTGTTTTGGGCTTATGAGGCCATCTTCCCTTGCCTCCCTCCACCCAGATCCTGGAAAACTTTGCAAATTCACCCAAAATGTTCCCATTCCTTGGCACTCTGTGTGACCCACCACAGCTGCCCTTTCCTGGGACTGGGTTCTGAATGAGAAGCAGAGATAACGTTTAACAGGCAAGAGCAGATGAAAAGGAGATAAAGGAATAAGGGGAAGAGAAAGGAGGGAGAGGAGGAGGAATGCAGAGGTATGTGGCTGCATGTTGTGCTGTGTTTATGCATAAACAGGCACGCTTATCAATATCCAGATGTAGGCATGTGTGCAGGGTAATATCTCCTGAAACAATAGGCACTGCTTGACTCGGGGAGCGCTGCTGGAGCCTCCCCATCAGATGCTGCTGTGTTATCAGGTTGCAGCAGGCGTTCCCATCTAATCGGGGATCTGAGCCCCATGAGCCACACCCGGGGCTTTCAAAGCCTCTCCTCCAGCCTTCAGCCCACTTTGCTTCTCCAAAGGAGAGGAGGGAGGGCAAGAGGGGACAAAAGGGGCCAGCACCTCCAGAGGTGATACCAGGCATGTCTGGCCGCCCAGCTTCACACCTTGGCAGGGATGCAGGAGCTGGTGTTGCCGCCGCGCTTCAGCGGAGACAGCGGCAGGGTGACCTGGGGACTTGGCCAGCCCTTACCATGAGGGGAGAGCCCAGCCAGAGCCTCAGCAAAGCACCTGCTTTGTTCAGAGTGGGGCAGATCATGTCAGAGGGGCCACACTGACCTTTTTGCCCCCATCACCTGCACTGTGACAAGCTAAGGAGCCAGGGGCCTTTTCTGTTTTATTTTCTTCTGTGTTTTTAAGGAAGACTCCAAGAGCAAAAAACGCTTATAAAACCTTCTTTCCCACCCCACAGCTCCCTAGCGCCAAAACGCAATGACCACGAATCTTACGTGGCTCATAACTGCAAATAGCTCTGGAACTAATTAATTTGACAGTGCGGTGGCTGCCTGCCTCTTTCACCAAAATCAATTAAGGAAAGGCACATTTTTCCCTTCCCCTCCCCACGCCGCTTTGCAGCAAGGCAGAGGCAAAGGGGCAGCAAGGACCAGGCGCTGCTTTCCCAGGGCTCCCGGGGGGTCAGGCTGGGGAGCTGAGCGCGGGAACCCAGCGAAAGGGGATTAACAAGGTGGAGGGAGAGACGCTGCTGCTTCTCTTCAACAGGAGCGGGGATGCTCCCCGGGGACGGGTGGCGGTGGGAAAGCTTGATTGCCACATACAGCCACGCTGCATTGCGCTCCTCCCTTCCTCCATCCTGGCTCCCTGAAGACCCCCGTGAATTGTCATTCCTTGCTGATGGAGGGGGGGAATCGGCCATCGTTAGGCTCTCAGAGCATTTTTTATTTGCATGGCTAATGAGCCCCTCCAGAAGGGGCTTCAAGGGAGAGGCAGGTGGGAATTTCGGCACTGTTTGCTTGCCAAGCAAGGGTAGAGGTGTGCATATAAAAAGGAGCTGACAAGGAGTTTAGGGAGGTGAATTTTGCATTTTGCAGGAGGCAGCAGTAGGAATCAGAGTGGGGTCTCATGCGCTTTTCAAGGCTCCTGGCCTTGGAGGCTTAAAACCATGGCCAGGGAGCGTGCCCCAGAGGAGTCTTTGGCTCTGAGCTGGAGGAGGGTGTTTCACCATCAGACCACTTCCCAAAAAATCCAGCAAGAACAGGATCCCCTTCTACGCTTGTTCTTCAGTCTGCCCTTTCAGGTGGAAATGAGAGCCTGGTCTGGGGGAAATAAGTTGAGTAATGACAGGGCTCTGTGAGGATGCAGCTCCCCAAAATGACCTGTTTCAGCAAATGGGAGACAATTGTCCTGAGGACATGGTATCGAGACACCCGACCAAGCCGAGTAAAACCTCCTGAGCATTATTTCTGTAAATGCCTCCATTTGGTCCATATCACCTCCTTCAATCTCTATTGAAATGCCCTTCTATTAATAAATAACTCCATTCTCCATTACCCCATCTCTACAGCTCACGTTGAAGTAACTGGGAATTTGGGTTTGGTTTTTATAGACATTAGAAATAGATTTTATCTTTATTAAGGGCTCTCTCTCCACCTCCCCAACCTTTGCTCCATTGCATGGAGCACAGCAGTGGCTGGAGGGGAGGAAGCAGGTCCCTGGGCTGAGCTCAGCACAGGGAGAAGAAGGAGAACCTCACCCTAGTTTTGGCCGGGGCAGAACAGGTTTAAAAGGGACAGGTTCCTCCTGGTGACATGTGAGTACATCTCCATAGCGTGATGTAAAGCACTTGAGAAAACCAGGCAGAAATTTGAGATTAAGAATATTTAAGAAATTGTAGCCAAAAGGTTTAATTCCCAAGGGTTGGTTTGGTTTTTCTTTGTGGGGGTAGATATCTGGCTTGGGAAATACCTATAAGGAAACCTCCCTGAATGCAGTCATCGTGCTGAGCCACCACATGAATTTGGGGAATATTTTCTTTTTTTAAACTGTGGGTTGCAAACATTCCTTGGAAAATATTTGAGTTTTGAAGTGCATCAGTTAGTTATGATTGGGCAGGGAAGTCACAGGGCGGCATTTTTATCCCCGGGTTGGACAGCAGCACTGTTTCTGGCAGGAAAATCAGTGCATGTAAATTAGAGTTGTGGTTTCCATGAACACTATCATATATGGATTGGAAGCTGATTTTCCAAGAGCGGTCATGCCAGGAAAACTTGTGCTCTCACATAGCCCCAGGCAGCAAACACAAGTGACACAAACATGGTGAGGGTGAGTTCGTTTACAACTGCGACTGTTCAAAAAGTATTTCTAAAATTTGCCTTCCCTGCTGTTCCTCCTCTGTCCCCCCTTCCTCCTTCCCTTCCAGCTATGCTGGAGTGAGCGGGGAGGTTTGGTATCCAGCCTTACATGGTGGCTGGTGCTGGGCTGGCGGGGATGGGTGCCATGGCCAGCGTGCACCTGGGCGCAGGTACGGCTCCGGCTGGGTGGGGACTGGATTCCTTCCCGGCCCCTCTCGGCAAACAGCTCCTGCCCTGGAGCCCTGCGTTCCTCTGCCCTTATCTCCCTGTGCAAGGCAAGGCTATAAATGTTATTGGCCACGAAGTTCTTTATCCCCTTCAAAAGTTACACATATGCAAAACAGGCTCACCTGCTAGAAATGGAGAGCCTCCCTTCTTACCAAGGGAGAGTGTTTAATTTATTTTTTTTTTTAATAAAAATCCCTAAGAAGTTCCTTAACGTATGGCAACATTAATGGTGCTGGATCTATATAGACCTAATTATATATATATTATCACAAGTAAATAAACACAGCATTACTTATAAGGTGAATATAGTCTTGCTCTAGGGATGACTCAAAGAGGCACAGAGCAATGGCCCGGCTGATCTGTGGTCTTTAGTGGTCAGGGAGATCTTGGGATGAAGGTTGGACTTGATGATCCTAGGGGTCTTTTCCAACCTCGATGATTCTATTCTATGCAGTTGGCAGTGGAGAGAATAAATGAGCAGTAACGTTGAGGAGCTTGAGTTGGGACATAAGTTCTGCGTTCATCACATGCACAACTCAGCCCACTCGGCCCCTTGCTGTCCCTGTCCCAGGGATGTGGCCCCCGGTCCTGGCTCTGCAGCCAGACAGGCTGGCACACAGCGGCCTCTGTCCTGGCTGGATGCAGTGATGCTCCTACTAGAGCAGCCCGCAGCAGTGGGGGCTGTCAGCAGAGATCAGATTTCAAGGCTCAGAAGACCCCGTTGCCTTCTCCTGGGAGTTTATAAAATTCTTTCTGGTTTATACCTGTTGTTTTAACATTCCTCCCTTTCTGAGGAGTGACTCAGCTCAAGAAAGGAAAGCAGTTTGAGTTGGGGTTTTTTTGGCTATCAAGGAGAATCTGATGATATATAAAGGGATTGGAGACCCAGATGGACTCCTCCAAAGCTGGAAGAAGCTGTTCCTTCATTTATGGCACATCTCCTATTTTACTAGGCTCATGCACAGCCTACGCTTTCCCATGTCAGCCATCCCATTTTCCCCCCACACCATCTGTTGATGTCTCAGGCCGAGACCTTTGCAATGCTTCAAGCCAACTGAGCCTGGAAACCTCTGGACAGTCCAGGCAGCGGTTTCCAATCCCTCTGTCCCATCCCCTTCCCCTCTACCCCCGCAGGGCAGCTCTCTACAGAGGGTGGTGGTGCCAGGGCGAAGCAATGCGAGGCTTTCTGGGGAAACGAACACTAGACTTCGGCCAGCTTCTGTCCCACATTTCAACTTCCGCGGCCCAACATCAAACATGTCACTACAGCCTGAGCCCCCACAGGCCTGATGGAGGAGCAAAAAGAGAGGGCTGGAGGCAGCAGATCCTAATCTTTATTAAATAAGAACAAAGCTTATGCCGGCTAATGAGAAAAACAAACCGATGAAAGATCCGGCAAGCTCCTCAGAAGGACACAAAGAAATTCTCTCTGAACGAGAGCAGGCTAAAAATATTCCTGGATATTTATTTTGCTGGCAGTGGCTTCACAGGCTCCAGATTCGATGCCGCCTCACTGGGGATTGGCATGGCCGCCACAGCGCTTTCAGAGGAGGGTGCTCCAAGCTCTGCACGATGCCTAAAGCCACGGCAGAAACAACCCCGCAGCCAAGATGTGGAAGCATGAACTGCCTCAGTGCTATGAGATGACGGCCCGTCCCTGTAGCTCTCTGTTTCTCTAAGGACAACAGGGTGTTTTGCCACCAGTTTAGGTCCATCATCCCATTTGTAGCCAGTGTGTAGGAGCCAGAGATGCTGCAGGCGCTTTTCTCCAGTTTCATTCCCTTTCTTGACGTGGGTCCTTGCCCAGGGAGTGCCGAGGCTGCTGTCACTAAGGCTTGCACACTCTGCATCACAATGTCAGGGGCAACTGGCAGAAAACTGGGAGCACTGATGTTCTTACCCAGCTTGAGCCCACAATGTGACCCCAAAACATCTCCACAACCCGCTGTGCCTCGCCAGCTCCAGATCTCCCTCCTGCAGCAAGCTGCAGCCTACGAAGCAATCATCGGCAAAGATATGGGCGTTGCTTGCAAGCAAACCCAAAACCACGTGAAATTGCCCAGGTTATACGTCTAGCATAATGAACTTGAAGCACAGACCATACCTGGGGAAACCAGTCAGGGCAGGAAGTGTTTTTGGAGGTCATGATTGGACTGGCAGGAACTGCAGGCCCCAGTAGGCACCGGGGTTTGCAAAGATTTGGCCAGCCTGGCTGTTTCATTCCTCCTGCCCTTGCCACCTCCTACAACCTCTGTCCAGCCTGTTGTCTCCAGAGATGGTCAATGGGAGGTGATGGCAACTGCAGCACTGGATCAGACCACCTGGAAAGGACAGGCAGGTGGCTGCAGGAGCTGCTCAGGAATCACAGCACAGTTTCACAGTTGTTCCCGCTTCCCCATATGGGATGAGCCCCAAACCTCAGCCCTAAAGTGCCACTGAACTTGGCTAAAAACATAGATTCTAAAGGCAAAAACAACACAACAACAAGGCCTGCAGTTCCTCCTCTGCCTTCACTGACCATGAAACCTCAGCCTCTGCTCTTTTAATGTGCTGTGGCTGAACTTGCTGCCAGCAGGTCAAAGGAAACATAATTTACTCAGGCTTTGATGCATTTGATACACTTTGGGGTGAAAAGGGAGAGGAGGAGGACAGGAGACAGAGGGTATAAGCATTGGCAAGGAAGGAAGGAGGTTGCCTGTTTGTGTAGGAGCTGGATTAGTATGAAGATGACAGAGCCATTTTCTAGCCAAGAGGGACTTAGTGATAACCAAGAAGGTTTTGCCTGGAGCGGGGGGGCTCCTTGTGCTGAGGTCGGCATGGTGTGTAGGAGGCAGCCCGAGCATTTGTCTGCAGGCCCCTTTTTATCTCTTTCTCCAATTAGGAGATTGGCAAGGGGAGGGGAGGTGGGTGTTTGTATTCTGTATTGCCTGAAGACTCCTTTACCTGCTCAGGCAGAACCTTGGGACAGTCACAGTTTCCTCCCTGGCAGCCAACTCTCATCATGTTTGCATCTCCTTAACACCCTCCTCGTCTTAGAGCCCTTTACCAACTGCTTCATGGAGCTCCCCTGCCCATTTTCCTGCTAGAAGAAGGTTGCAAGGCAACCAGGTAAATGAGCCTATGTGGTACCACAGGTGTCTTTTTTGGAGAGAGAAACTGGAGGTACCAATTGCGCAGCCTGCACTTAGAACATGGGGAGCTGAGGATGTGCTGAATTCAGGGGAGCACAGCCCTTACCTCACCTTGCTGCGGGCTCTGCTTTTCCACAACAAGCTGGTCCAGATCATCTCACCAGCCCTGTCCCACCAGCCCTGTCCCTGCTGGTGTTGTGCACACCCCATGATACTGTAGAAACCCCCACCCTCTACCCTTCTCACTCCCCTAGCAACCCCCATCAGCCTTGGAGAAGTCAGGGGCCATCCTATGCCTCTTGGTATAGGTTTTTCTACAGATACCTAAGCTGGGTCTTGGCTATAGGCTTCAGGGCAGGACTGAATGAAAAGCAGGAGCCAGCAGCAAAGAGCCCCTCCTGATGGCAATGCCTTTGGGTCACATCACGCAGCTCGCTGGGCTGTCAGCGCTTGGACCAGGGTCTGATGCTTTCAAACACAGGTTGCTTCCCCATTTTTTGGTGAGGAAGAAATAGAGGAGAAGGGCAACATCTCTTGTGAGAACTTAAATATTTTACTCGCCAGCTTTTGTCTTGACTGGCTGGTGTTTACACAGGGGCAAAGAGGCTGGGAGGAAGCAAAGCGATGTGGCTGCTGTGGTTTCGGTTCTCACTCTACCTCGCTACTGAGAAACTGGACCCATGGTTTGGTTTGTGGCTGGGGGCGGGGGGGAAGAGGAAAAGGTCCTTGGATCCGATCCCTGTTGGGGAGGCTCTCCGAGCCCCGCAAAGGCATCGGTAATGCTGATGGGGGCTTTAGAAAGGGGAGAGAAAACCAGCCCCTGACAAACCCCGCTCTGGCAGCTCACAGTGCATTAATATTCTGTGCAGAGTGAGGGGTGTAAATTCCCTGCTATCTCCTCAGAGTTTGCCGTTTATGCCATTCATTTCACATAGATGTCACTACTGCCTTATGAGCGCTCCTCCGAGCCAGCCGGTTAAATGGACCTAGTGCATTATAGTAATGGAGTAACTGTATAAAAACAATGAAATCCAATCTCTTTAAACTGATTTGATGTCTGCCTGAACCACAACATTTCCTGCTAATGGCTTCCTTCATTTTGTAACCGTGATCTCCACCTGATCAGATTACAGCTGTTTTTAATTACAAAGCTAATAGAGTTTGTAGGCAGTGTCAGGCAGACGGCGCATGCCTGGGGTGGGCACGGGGTGGAGGGGAGCTGGCGGGGGCTCTGGGTGACTCTGCGAACACACTCAGCCCATCAAGCCGACTGTCAAAACACTGGGAGCAGGGGGAAGCTAGGAGGGACAGTGATGTTTTTTGGCGCGGAGCCAGCGTGCCGATCTCTGGGCTGGTGTGCGCGACGGTAGACAGCCCTGTGTTATGCTCCTGCTCCGTGCTCGGGGTGTCTTGTCACCAGGCTGGGCAGCTGGTGATGCCCAAGAGATTCGCGGTGTGTTTTGGCGCTCTTGCGAGGCAGGCCTCAGGGTCAAAGTAAGGCATGAGGAGGGTAGAAACAGCTTTTTTTTGATGATGGAGTGTAAAAAGACCAAGGGAAAGAGAAAATAAAAGAAAAAAAAGGACTAAAATAGGGATGCACAGTGCCATTTGACTTCTGCAACTTATGGGGCAGGAAAGAGCATTGTGGATAACTGACAGGGGAAAAAGCCCTCAAGATTGATGTCTTTCTTATGGGATAGTGCAGTCAGCTGCAGGGTCTCTTCATGCTCTGCCTTGGCCCAGGCAGCGAACCCCCAGGGTCTGTCTCTATGGCTCAGCCCTGTCCCCGGTGGCCTTGTTTTGTCCAGCAGTTGGTTTGTGTATTGATTGTTCCATCTCTTTGGGTTAGGGGCAGGGATCAGCATAGCTGCAGGGGAAGAAGCAGCTTGGAAGAGCTGTTCTCAAGCAGCACTGGTCAGGGACACCTGTACTGGCAGAGCACGTGCCTATGTTGCAGGCAAGCCCCAGTTTGACTCTGATAGTGGAAAAAAACCTTTGGGCATGTTAGAGATGGCACTGGGTAGCTCAGGCTGATATTTAGGATTCAACTGAGGTTGGGCTCAGTTGAAGCTGGTCGAAAAATCTCAGCAGAGAAACAGCAGCATCTCCCTCTTGTACCACCCTGTCCTGCTGTACAAACCTCTTTTGCGGGCTGGGGGAGCTAATGTTGTCTACTAAAGCATAACACCAGGCAAGTGGGATGGATGGCTCCATGGTGAGCAACCCACTTACAGCAGCTGGAGAAGGGTGAGAGCAGGAGGAGCACCCTTACTCAGCCAAGCTCGGTTCGCCCTGCCGCGGGGGATGCTCGTCCCTCGCTGTTGTAATGCCAGAGCTGCACATGTCCGGTTATGTACCTGCCTTGTAAATGATTTAGGATCCACATCAAGAGCGCATCAATTATGTACCATGGGACTTAATTCTTTAGCTTGACAGGAGTCTCTCCCCTTAATTTCATTGTCTTCTCAGTCTCCCCTTTCACAACAGAGCTGTGGATGCCCTTCTGGGAAGGGTGTGTTGTCAGGTGTTTTTGCTCCTTCCCAGTGTTGTCCAAACTCATTGGTTTACCCCTTCCCTTAGCAGATGAGGAAAACAAGCCCCAGACGTGACTCTGGGGCAAGGCGAGGGTCTGGGCCTGTGCTCCATCGCTGCTGTGCTGCTTGAGATGTGTCAGGGACTGGACTGTGCCCCTGATCCTAAATGAGGACATTTAGGAGGCTTTGGGGATGCTGTAGGTGAGCTGGATGTTAGGGTAAATTTTTTGTGATTTCTAAAGTTCTTTCTGCTACTTGATTGCCCACCAGCAGCCAGAGAAGAGGGTTCCCTCAGCTCTTCAAGGTGTTCCCTGGCAGCACTGGGGACCATGCCTGCCTGTCACACTGAAAGCCATCAGAAAGCACCATCGCTCAAGTCAGTGTTTCACTCCTCTCCTCCTCCCCTTCTTTTCTTCTCCTTCCACCTCTTCCATTATCTGAACTTTTAAACCCCCACATCTAGTGCAGATTTTTACAGTAACTCAAGCCTTTGAGAATGGTTAATGCTGTGCTGTTTTCACAGTGACATTAATATGCACTGCAAAAATGCTGAGTATCCAAAGTCGGTCACTGCTGCGGGGAGGCTGCAGGTCGTGGCAGCCGTGGGAGAGCAGGAGGCGAGGACATGGCCGTGTTTGAGGGGCACAGCTCAGGCAGGCGAGGCCCCGGATTTGACAGGATTTCCTCCCCACGCCATCTCTTCACCGTGTCTTTGTATGTCTTTAAACGTGTTTATTTTTCAACCCTTAAAAACTACCTTTTCCTAAAATAAATAAATGAAACGAAGACTGGGAGCCTAGGATTTTAAAGCAACCCTACAATAACAAAGCAGTGTGTGCAGATCAGTTGTCACCAGCAACCCTACAATAACAAAATAGTACACGCAACCCCAAGCAACACTAAAATAACCACTATGGGCACGCGAGGAAGGAAATAAATTTTCCAGCATTGAACTTAACAAGACTTCGTTCTGCAGTAAGCTTGGGGGTCAGAAGGGGGATGTAAGGACCACAACACCTTGAGCAACGTGACTTTAATGTCACGCAGCAGGCAGGGTCATTGGACACGCTGCAAACCCTGCTTCGTTAGTGTGGAGTTTAATAGTCTGGAAAAGGAAAAGAAAGCGAGGTTTTTGTGATGAAACAGGAAGTTCCCTTGAATCCTGGAGCCTTTGAAGAATTGTCAAAGGAATGAGAAGTCTGTATGTTTGAAAAGGCTCTGGGTTGTGGAGCCGGAGGGGGCAGGGGGACATGGGGAGGGAGGCGCCGAGCACAGACCTTCTCCAGTCCCACACTCTGCTCTTTGTTCCCTTTTTTTTTTTTTTTAAATTATTTGATGCTTTTTCATTGCTTAGGTTTTTTCTGAAACACACACACACGCACTCTCTGAGGTTAGCAGGACTTTTCTCAGAGTTAGAGCAAAGCCCTAATCCTACATCAGGCCGTTGCCAGGGCAGCTTTGCCCGCACCTTGCTGCAGAGCGGTGAGTGGAAGTAGCTCTGACATCCAGGCTCAGCTCACGCCTGACACACTAAACCATTATTTTGAGGAAGTGTTTCTGGAGTTTGAAAAGGTCTGGTTAGCTACTTTAAAAAAAAAAATAAATTCTTTCTACCCCTTCTATTTTTTGGGTGAGGCACTTCTGTGTGGCTGTGAGAACAGATGGGCAATGCCTCCCCTGCCTGGCATGTCTGGTCAGCCAAGAGCCACCAAAGAAAATTCCTAGATGGTTTCTGACACGTTTTCTCAGTCTTTGAAATACAAATATGCTGGGAAAGTATCATTTGATGGCTTAGCTATTACTGATTGCTGCAAAACAGATGATGGTGATGAAGAAAGGCTGGTCAGGGCTGAGTTTAAAGGTCTCTTGCATGCCTGTAAAGGGGACTGGACACTAGACCGGGAGAGGTTTTCAGCTAGTTGAAGGCATCAGGAGGATACCCAGCGTGGGAGGGATGCCTGCAGGCACGTCTCCACAGGGAATGGGCTTTATTTCTTGGCAAGCCCAAGGTGGGGAGGACCAGCTCTTTTTCCTGCCCACTGGGGCACCCAGAAATGGCAAGACATGAGCAGTGAAGTGGATGAGAGGGAGCACTCAGCCTCTCGAGGGGGTGGACAAGCCTGGTGAAGGGAGGTTGGAGGAAAAGCCAAGAGACTGTGTGACACCACGCTTTCCTCTGTGCTACTTGTACACTTGGGACCAAATTTAGCCTGGTGTAACTCCGCTGAAGTCACCAGGGATTAATTTGGCCTCTAGTGGCTCCATTGTTTTAGCTAAATGAGTCAGAAGAAGCAGCCTATTCTTATCTGCGCGCAGTGGGATGGTGACAGTAATGGCTCAGTGAGGCAGACCCCAAAAGCAGCGTGACCAGGACCCAGGATCAGGGCTAGCACGAGCCGAACAGGGCTGCAAGAGGAAATGTTTTGACATTTGTGTTATAGATGGAGGCAGGCTCGGCGTGGGTGCGCTGGCGGTGCTCACCGCTGCTGCAGGCAGAGGGGAAGGGGGCTGTCAGGTTCCCTGAATATTCGGCAGTGCCGTTTGGAGTTCCTCAATTTTTCGGCCACCAGAGAGGGAAGCTGTGGCTCTGGAAGGGGCACGTGGTGTTGAAGGGGACTTCACGCCGCTTCCCGGCCTGGTGAGAAAGGGAGCCCAGGCTGGAAACATCCAAAACATATGAGCTGGTACCTGGGCTGCTTGTGCATCTGCCAGTGGCTGGGTGCAGGGAAGATGGGATGGGATGGAGCACCGGCTTGTCACAGGGCTGGAGGAGAGGTCTTGGGCACAAGTTTTGGCCACTGGTCCAAGGCAGCATGCCATTTTGGTGTGTTGTGAATTCCCTCACACTTCTGGGAAATTCAGAGTGAGTTGGGAAACTCTAATTTTTCCAGCCCAGGTTAGGTGTGAGCTGTTCCCAAGCAGGGAGGTGTTTGCTTGGTGGTCTGCAGGAGCTATGTGCCTCAGCCAGCCAGCACCCAGCCTCACAGCAGGTGGTTTTGTGGGAGAAATTGAGTGAGAAATGGAGATGAAGTTGTTGTCCCCCTTCCCATGCCTACTGCTGCACCTAGTCTCCCATTTTCATGCTGTACCCACTGCGCAGATAAGCACAAGACGTTAGTCTCTGAGGTTGCCAACCCGGCACCTTTTGCCATGGCTAAACACACTTTAACTCAGGTACAAAGGCAGATCTTCTGAAGATGGAGATAACAATAGGTAGGAAGAGGGGGGAGAGCAGACCTGGAGCCTCACTGCTCCCAGCACTCCTGCATCTCTGGAGCTCCAATGGGCACATTCCCGGCGTCCGGGGCTGGATAATAAGCAGAGCCACAGCAGCTATTCAGGAGGCTCTGACCCTGGCTAGGTAACTACATAATGAGCCTGTTTGAATTGCTCCGGTCCCTGCCAAAGGGGTGGGATCGGGGGATGCTTTTGTTTGCCATAATGAACCTGTAATTATGCTACATTTCTTGGTTTTAGCCACATTTTTTGTGTGCGCGTTGTTCTCTTTGTATTGACAGATTTATGGCCAGGATACTCCGCTGCACCACCAGCTGCTCGGCACTGCGTGGAGACTGTCTGACTGTCGTCTCGAAAAGGTGTGGGGAGAGGAGGGGGGGGTGGGTCTTCACAATACCTCAGCCCTTGAAGGGTTAAAGAAATGCATGAAAATTTATACGAATGGCAGAGGTGCTGCCTTTCTGAAAGTCACTGGTTTCAGCAAGGAAAAGAAAAAAATCTTCTGAGCTCCAGGTGAATTAAGAAAAAAAAAAAGTAGGGAACGATTAAACTGCATAAATAAATAAATAACATGCACCAGATTTCAGCTCCAAGGCGCTCAATAAAATTACACTTTGAAATGCAAGGATTAAGCAGGGTAGGTGACAAGGTAACTTTGTTAACAGGCTAATCTCTCGCCTTAACAGAGACAGGGGATTTACATGTGACTGCGCAAAACTGCTTTATGGTCTCTTTTTCCATCTGGAGATGGTAGGAAGTGGGCAGGATGAGATGGGATGGGGTTGGTTGTTTTAGAGCCATTTGTAAAATGGGTTTAAATGCCTTTTTTCTTTTTTTTTTTCTTTTTTTGTTTTGGTTTGGTTTGGTTTGATTTGGTTTTTTTGTAGGTTTGGGGTGAGGGGGGGAGCATTTTAAAGAAAGTCTGCATGGAAATGTGTCACCAATAATCAGCTGTTTCCAAACAGTTCAGGTAGGGGATGGTGGAGATGTCACAGGATAATGAATAATTAGGTAAATGCATTTGTGGTGCCATTTCTCCCTGAATGGTTTTTTTTGCTTTCTTATGAAAAGCCACCCAGCAGCATGGACTATTCAAAATGTTGTGACAGGACTTCTTTGCCCTGAGTTTTTCCCTGAAACTCAGCAGCACTTTTCACCACGGGATGTGTGAAATCTAAATCCAGGTTACTTTTTTAAAATGACCCTCTGTTCTTTGGGATGGATAAAAGAAAAAGAGAAAGAGAAAGAAAAGGAAAAGGAAAAAGAAAAAGAATTTTATATCTTTACATTTGTATCCGCTACTAAAATGTGACAGTGATGGGCAAATGACTCTGAAATGAGAGCTGGAGCCCCCTGTGAGGGTTTGTACCATAGGGTGCCCACTTCCCTGTACCCAGGGTCTGGCCACCTCCTGCCATCCTCCCTCCCGCAGCAGGCAGAACGCTCCTCACTTTCCAGTTTAACTGTCTGCAGCATCAGTGTAGATCTCTGCAGTGAACCAGGAGCAACCAGGAGCTCAAACTTTCTCCAGGCTTCTTTGTTTCTGGATAAAAATGATGAGGAGAAAACCATCTTCTCCATAATGTTCATTTGAAATCCAAGAGCAAACAGCAGGCTGAAGATGTTCTCTGGTTTTAAACAGATCTGGTGGAAGTATTTATCATGTGTATTTGTTGCAGTATTTCTGGGATAGTTGTGCTGGCTGCAGGCGGGGGGACTGATCCTGGAAGGAAACTCAATTGCAAGTCCCCAGCCCTTTTACAGATTCATCTGCTGGACCATTTCTGGATGAGGTTTCAGCTTTCTCCAGTGGGTGAAGATGATCTCATCTATGAAGGCATGGGAATGGAGGTTCTAGTGAGAGGGGCTCTGCCACTGGCTCAGGGTTTTAAAAGTTGCTTTTCCCTTTGCTTTAATGCTTGGATGGCAGGAGGGCAGAGAGTTTCACATAAGAGGGTTGTGAACCTCAGTTGAGTTTGACTGTTTAAATGTTTCCAAACCATCAGCCCAAAGAGTATTCTCTACTAATGCTGAAAAAAAAAACCAAAAAAATGATGTGGTTGAGCATTACTCCTCAGCCCCCGAACTTCAGAGTTATGTCCATTCCTGTGTTTCAAGCCACCTTGGCAGGAAGGTACACGTAAAGACTCAGCAGTGCATCTACCCAAAATAACCATGGCCAGCTTGCCCCTGAACATGCCAGCAGGTCACAGAGACAACAGGAGTACAGACAGAGGTCAGAGCAGGAGGAGGGGAGATGAGGGGACAGGACAGGGCTGTCACATAGCAAGGCAGGTCACCATTTCCCCTAAGAAGCCATTCAAAGGAAATGCCCAACTTTGGGCTGAGTTGAGTGAACCTGATGCTGGTCCAAGCCCCAGCCATGATTTGGCCAATGAGGAACTGGAGCGGTATGTTGAGACCCCTCAGCAATTACAACCAGAGCACACCATCTACACAGCTTGTGAGTGGCAATAAAACCTGTCCGCTCGCTGCTGCCCAAGGCTCAACCTTGCACTGGGGCCACACTGGCTGCCATGTGCCAGGTCCTAGCAGGGATCATCGGAGGTGGACTGCTGACTGTGAGGACATCAAGCACTTCCCCAGGCATGGATGGAACAAAACGTAGGAATTACCCAAATATTAGACGTGAGTCCAACTCTGAAGTTCATCTGCTGTTTGGGCACTAGAACATACTCAGACTGAGCAGCAGATGCTTATTCTGTGCAGGAATCTGACCAATTGTTTCCCTTCTCTCTCTTGTCCTTATACCTTAAATCATTTTGACCTTTAATTGGCCCTAATTTGCCCACAGACAGCCCTGGGACCCTTCAACACATTTGCTTGTAATTGGGTCCCTTTGTTATTTTTCCAGAGAGCCACTGGCTGGTTGTTTCTTTTTGAAAACATTGTGGCATGTCATTGAGAGTGGAGCCGCTTTTAAATTAGCCCTGCTGGGGGCCAGGAGAGCCCTGTGAAAAGCCCAGCAGAGAGAGACAGGGCTATCTAAACGCAATTATCATATCACTGCGAAAACGTGAAACCAGGCTGAGCTTAAGCAAACATCACACGCCCCTCGGCTGGAGGGTGGTCAATACTTGGGTGGGAGGTGCGGGGTTGAATGCTGTGGAAGAGGTTCTCCTGCCATCGCATGTTTCACCCAGCAAAGCGGCAAACCCCTCACTATGTTGGGGATGTAACTTGGCAATGTGTTTTCCTTAGTGGGTTTATTTAAATTCACCTTATTTCAGTGTGGTGGCTTGCAAGTGATAGCTATGGGACAGGGCACCGCAGAGCAGGAGAGTCCAGGAGAAGGAGCAGCGATAGCAGTGAGCCAGTGTATTAGCAGCCAGCACTTCCTGATTAAGGCCCTGTGTGCCCTATTAATCTGGCTGTGGCCACAGTTTGCCCCTAGCCCCACTCATAATGTCATCAAGATCTTAACTGTCCAAAGCTAAGTTAGAACAGCAAGGGATCATACCACAGCTAGATAGCATCTATGCTGCCTCCTGCGCTAATGGACAGTTGTTCTGTAACCGAGTCTCCTGGCTCAGTTAGCCCTGCAGCATGGAGACCATGCTTTCATATTCACTCTGTGCAGACCTTAAAATCAAGTTAAGTTACAGTGCTGTCAAGCAAGTTGTTGTGTCCATGGTCCTCTTGTCACCAGCTGAGACTGAAGCTGGTGCCTAAGTAGCTGGGAGCTGCAGTGTGTCTTGTAAGTCATCCTAAATAGTTTTACCTTCTGCAGCTTAAAGCATTCATACTGGCCGCAATCACAGACCTCCACTGCCTTGGAATAGGTTAGCAAACTACATCTCACATTGTCCAGAAAATCAGGCAAGCCGTAGCTGCCAAAAGCTGAAGCTGGATTTCTGTCCTGCAGAGGGGAGTTATGTATCGGGTCAGTCTGTCCGGGTAAGGCTCTAGCGAGGGTAAGACACTGCTGTGACAAAAATCTGGCTGATGCTAGTGGAGGTCAACAGCGATTGGAGAGGACTTGCTGCTCTGCAATAGTAGCAGGTAGGATGACACCTCTTCTCCCTCGAGGTCGTGTGCTGAGACAGGCATGGCAAGATGGTGATTGCAATGTAAAAGGCACATTTGGAAGGAAGTCAGAGTCCTGCCCTACTTAGTATCGATGTTAAATCGTAGCTTAAGCCAGCGGAGATGGGCACTTAGAAACAACCAAATGCCACAGGTCCTCCATGGCCCATGGATATTTCTTGATTTGAGGAGTTGGAAGCTGCAGTTTCTGATGGTGAAGGCATCTAATTAGAGCTGAAGGTGGATGGAGTTAGCTCAGTAAATTGAGTCTTAATAGATGGCAGCAGGACTTCTAGATGTGTAAAGCTTCTGCTGTAATTTGGCAACACATAATTGACTTTGAGGTGCTGGAGAAAGAAGTCCATCAATGTGTTCCTCCTTCCCTCCCCAGGTTGGACCCTGCTCCCCCAGAGCCATGCAAAAGCAGCAGTACTCCTCTGCTGAAACCTTCACTGGCTGGGACAGCTCACCCAAAACACCAAGCTCTGAATGCCACTGGCACAGAGAAGTTCCTGGGTGTGACCGGAGTGTGGGTTTCAGCCAGGACATCACCTGCAGTCCCGCAACTGCATGCAAGGAAAGTCCTTTTCTAAAGGTAACAAGGAGCCAACAGGCCTACGGGTGAGGTTTGGGGTCCACGTGATGCACCCAGGCATGGTTGGGTCCTCCCTTGTAGGATGGGCTGGGCACAGAGAGCACAGCTCCACTAAAGCAAGGCTGGACCCTCTGCAGTCTGCAAAACTGAAGGTGGGAAGTATTCTTGTAGTCAATTTCAACATCTGCAACTCTCTTTGAACTGAACTGTGCATTTTTCCCGGGTTTTTTCTGATGTTTCTGTACAGCTTGCTTAGGATCCAAGGCATTTTATTTCTGCTAATGAGGTTCTGATCAGATGTGGGCTCTTCCTGGAATTCAGCTGTGGAGAGCCTGCTGCAGAGCTGGAGGAGAGGACACAGTACACCCCGAAGCATTTACAGTGTCAGGCCCAGACCTGGCAGACGCTGGTCCGCAGAAGTATGTTTAGACACATGATCCTTCCCCTGGAGCTCAGAGTGCCCAGGATTCTTGCATATGTAAATGTTTGCAGAGGCAAGGCTCTGTTTGTATTGCCTGTTTACTAATTGAAGTTTATATTTAAGCTTCTGATGTTCTGTTCATTTTTATTTTTTTTTAATCCATCCGTAACTTTAAGGAAAGAGGTTTTCGTTTTGCTTGTTAAGCAGATGTTTGAAATGTTCCTTGTGAGTTCAGCGTGTTGCTGCTGTTAGATATAAAGTCTGGGTCCAGTGGTTCAGGTTGGGGTCTCTAGTTTTGAGCAATGATGAGGGAGAATGTGACCTGTGCTGTACAAAGACTTGTCAACCCATCACCCATTCCGATGCTCTTTTGTCCTGATTCCTGCTAGGACATGCTTTCTCCATTTCAGCATCCCTCGTGTCAGACCATTATATATGTCTGTGCTTGGTGCTGAGTCAGAAACCTGCTCATCTGTCTCCTTGGAGCAAGACAAGCACAAGAGGGGATGCCTGCATATGCCAACTGCTCTGAGAAGCCCAAAGCCTTTCTGGGGACTTGGACAAAGCCAAAGCATTACTCTGGCATAGGAAGGAGATGTCCATGTCATGGAAGCCCTCTGACAGCACTGGCTTGGCCTGATCCAGGTAAGAGACAAAACGCCTCGCTGGTAGCAAATGGTGAGGTGGGAGTTCACTCCTGCCATGCTCTGATTGCAGTGCGTGGAGCAGCAGAGGATACTGGTCTTCAAGGGTGTTAGTCCAGCACTAGAAAATGCTCCTTTCAACAATTCTCTTTTTTATTCAAACAAAAAGCCTAAAGGGTTAGGCAGGAAGAAGTCATTTTCCAAAATACTCAGTGATGAATTTGGGAAAATTGGAGGGTGGCCAGGAGCTACAGTGGAGAGTGAAAGTAGGGTCACTTTCCTGTGAGTGACCAGGGAAGCTTTCAAAGCCACTGCCCCTCCCTTCCCCACCACTGCTGCAAGAGAGCAAAAAACCTTGGCGGGCAGAGGAGCTGCTGCCACCACCACTGCCTCCTTTTCTTGCTGCCAGATAAAGAGGACAGACTCCTTTTTCAGCCCATTCTGCTCACACAATGGGAGAGGGGGATCAGCGCCAAAATTACAAGTGTGAGCCCTTAATGCATCAGGTTGAACAATGGGCTTTGGAGGCGTCTTCCTTGTTGCGAGGAGCAGTACAGCTAGTTCTGACTACCCAGTGCCATGGAAAAAAACCTCATTGTCCTGGTGAAATGCTCCCCAGAATGAAAACACCCTCCTCCTTCTTTCTTCAGCTTCCTAATGGGAAGCAAAATAACAAACCAGGCCCACAATTAAACAAACATGCCACTAACTGAGCAGAGCTCAAGTGTAACAGATGTTGTTGCAGTTGGACCAAGCTGGGGGCCGGGAGTGAGTAGCACTGGCTGGCTGCAGCTCCCAGGATACTGGCACTGGAAGGGTTTCTTTGCCATATCACAGCCTTCTCCTGCTACTGATCTTTATTCCTTTTTCTCTGGTGCGCCTTTTCCTTGCTCTCATCCTCATCTTGGCGCATGCTTTCTACTTGTCCCACCTGGCTGCCCAACTTCATCCTAACATCTGTTCATTGCATTTTTTAACACTCAAAACCACAGATTTTATTTCAGAAAAGCTCAAGAGAAGGGGCAAAGCCACTTTAATAGAGTTTTTAGACCATTTTAGTATGGAACAATGTAACAACTACTTTTCTTCATTTCCTTTTTCTTGCTCAGATCTGGTGCAGGGACCAGCCCTGTCCCAGCACACAGTCTCCACGAGGATGCTCAATGCCACCTCCCAGTTCCAGCAGCCCCCCTGAGTTTCATGGCTACAGTGCAGGTGGCTATGGGTCTGCAGCTGGGCACATGTGAAAATCCTACCCTAAAAGTTCTTCCCTCTCTCTTGCTGCTCCTGAGAATCACTGGCATCTCTGCAGCACAAAAAATTTGGTGTTGGAGAGGTGACAGAGATGGCTAAAGAATGGCAAGCAGAAGGGAAGCTGTGTCCTTTCCATATTCAGCTAAATCTATCTTCTCTGGGGCTTCACAACTCCAGTCCATCATGGGGGTCTTATTACATCTGAGGCTTAAAGTCCCCAAGTTTCTATCTGGCACCAGCCAATGCATCTGACAGCCCATGTATCCTTCAGCTTTGCTGGAATCTGTTCCTTCCAGCTCCATGTCAAAGGGACCACAGTAATTTGGCACACCCCAGAGCCAGAAGCTGGTTGGCCTTGCTCACTCCCGTGCAAAGCTGTGCCAGGGTCGCACGCTGCGGGAGGAACCAGAGGTACTCGGGTTCAGTGAAAGCCCAGCAGCCCTCTGGGCTTGGAAACAGCCTTCTCAGGCCTTTGGCATGCTACCTGGAGCAAAACCTCCCTCTCTTGTCTGGGAGCCATGGTGACCAACACCTTGCTGAGGTGTTTTGAAGAGGAATACAGGACTCTAACATGGGGTATCCATGCCCACAAACATTTTTGGCTTGTCTTTTGTTCTACTTACTCTTCCAAGTACAAGGCTCAGTGCAGTGGGGTTTTGCTTTGCCCCAGGCTGCCATAGCGCAGTGACTTCTGCAACTATTAATAGAAACTTGAAGATGTAAGAAAAGTTACTTCTCTTTCTCCTTCAAGTGGGGAGCTAGAAGAAGTGGAAAGATCACTGAGCTGTCTCAGAACAGGGACTGGACCAGCCCGAAGGCCTCCAGAGCCATGGCTCACCAGCACAGTTTAGAACTGGAGTATCCCGCACCCCCCATGCACAGCAATTCCACCCCATAGGTTGGAGCAGGTAAGCAGGTCAGAGCAAAGCCTTGCTTTGGTTTACCCTGTTTGTTTAGTGAAACAGCCAGGGCTGGATACCGTGGGGCACTGGCAATATTAAGCCAACACCACCTCTCAAAGCTCTGCTTTGGTAAGAAGCCAGCCAAATGCACAGCTACTATGGACCAGGTCTGCTACTTCACCATTCCAGTGGCCAGAGCAGCAGAGCCACAGATAGCTCTAGCTAGAGCTGGCTCTCCTGTGCTCCCAGATCATTACCGCAGCCCTGAGCAGGATTTCCATTCATACGACAAACTTGTGAACAAACAATAAGGTTAGCAAAAAGCACCCCTACTGCTAAAATCCCTTCCAGTTCAAAATGAAAACCAAGTCCAGGTGAATGTCCAGATATTCCAGACCAGGGCGGCTCTGGAGGTAAATCATACCAAGCCAACCAACCACATATCGGCTTATTTATCACCTAAGATTGTTTTTTATATACTTTTGAACTACTTACACTGAGGCAAAGGACCTTAGATGGAAAATTTGATGAGGGTATTGGTTTTTACTTCCTTTTTCACAGCTGATACACAAAATGTATGCGCGTATGTGACTGCATGTTTGATAAATGCAGCAGCAGTTTTACAAGGTTGGCTCCACTACAACAGTTGATGATGTGAGCTAAAATGATTACGAATTACCATCCAGAAGTGGATGTAAAATTATCAGACGTCAAGAAACTCAGGAGAAACCCTGTCCTATAAAACACTGGTGCTTTGTTAAAAAAAACGCATCTCTTCTCACTGCCCTTCATTCCTTACCCCACCCCCTTCTTTCACTCATTTGAAACTCAAATGTACCTCTATTCAGTTCCAGCTCCGTTGCCACCAGCATCTTTTATTTTCACAGCAGCTTGGTAATGCAGATTTTGAGACTGAGACCTAAAGGGAAATATCTTGTTATAGTAATGTAGCTGGGCTGTGGCTGCACAGCAGCCTCCACCCTATCGCAGGCTCTGGATCCTGCCCTGAGCCTGCTCAGGATGCTGAGCAGCTAAAAGAAAGTCATTCTTGGTTGGGTTAGTTTTACGTCAGCTCAATGCGTTGAAGCAATTCTTTAGAGGGTCAAGTGAGAAAGGGAGTGGAAAAGAGGGACACCATGTAGGAGGGCAGTGCTCAGCAGAGAGGTGGGCTAGGGATGCTACAGAGCTGCTGCCTCCAGCCCCATTTTTTAATGCTGATACATTATATATCTTGTATGGATGTTTGTCCTGGCTCTTGCTGAAGTCATTGACCTGAACATACTGTTAGCTGTTCTCCACTTAGTCCCATCCCAGTGAAGACCTATGTAGCTTCTGTATTTTAAAGCCCATTTAATCTAGGTCTTCTCTAAGCAGAATTATTTTGATAGAGGTGGGGAAGTGATGACACAAATAGTTGGCAACACAAGTAGTTACGCCGGCAGGTCAGAAGAGGTGGCAACCTCTGGATGGAAGCCATGAAAAGCAGCTGTGGACAGACACCTCTGCAAAGAGCTCAGCTGCAGCTGAAACAGGATGCACAACCAAGGGCTTCAGTCACTGCTTCATCAGGTCAAGGCAAGGGGCAGGGTGAATCAGTCCAGAGCAAATGAAAACTATTCTGAATGTCTGCTCGTAAAACCAAAGGGAACTTTTTTGCTCAGATTTGAAAAGATTTGGCTAATCCTCTGCCATTCTGTTGTTTGTATTGTCGATCTAGTGCCTGGTTTAATTCCCATCCCAGACAAAAGCAGAAATGCCAGGATACCACAAGCAGTTGTTGGTCTCTGCAGCTCTTCAGGCCAGGTAAAAGCAGAAGTAGCAGGGATTTCTCGTGAATCATCCATTTGTTTTCTAAAAGTGTGTCCGTACAGTCTTGAGTGTCTCAGCCTCTTCTAGAGCAGATACTGTAAGGCACTGGCAATAGCAGCCTTTCTGGCTGTGGTTCACTCTGATTTGGCTGCAATATCTCACATGCCTCAGATCCCATGAGCTCTGGAGAGGTGGAACCTCTGTGCATTTCTTCAGGTCCAACTGAGCATTTATTGGAAAGAGAAGGTAAAGCAAAGAGGGAAACACCCTGCATGACACAGGGCAAGGAATGAAGGCAGGACTAAAAGATGCTGCATGATGGCAATTCCCAACCACTGTAACAGCCCTCAGGAGAGCTGCTACCAACTGAAATAGTTTGTAACAGCCCTCAGGGACCAGGGCCAAAGCAAGGGAGGTATCAGCCAGCTTTGTCCCCTGCACAGGACTGCAGCTCAGCATGACTTGGAAAGCAAAGGATCTGGTTTTTGTCTCTGGGAAATGGGGATCTAAGGACTCTTCAAAGTACAAAATATGAGCATTGCATAACCCTGTGATCAGCTCACCCTTAATCCAGTGATCACTTTCTCTTTTAGAACTTTCCATCCCTCCTGGATGGACCCCTCACTTGAATCACTGGCAATTCGATACCATGCTTGTGCAAGGCCTTGGAGGAGCCTTGCTCTTTCCAGTGCTCTTGCATTTCCTTGCTCTTTCTAATGCCGCCACTGGGAGGAAAACGTACCCTCTTGCTGAAGCCAGACCAGTCCTGGAGGAGCCCTTGGCCCTCAGGCCACTGCTGACAGGGTGCCTGACATCCACATATGCCTACAAGCCTGCAGGGAGATCTCGCTGATGCAAAGCCCCTTTGGCTGCGCTACTATGGGAGGCAGCCTCCATGCTCTTTGCATTTCAATCGCATGCATCTACACGGAGTCATCTGGGAATCTTATCGTAACTCGCATAAAGTCCCCTCTGCTCCATAATTACAGGGGCCAAACTAAGAAGGTTCTTAAACTGTCTGTGAGTCAGATGATCAGGATGTGGCCTAAGGTGTCAAAACTTCCAGCAATAAAGGGGACATCATCGTTAGCTAACCGCCTTCAGGGCCTTGGTATGTGGCAAGCACTGGAATGCACCACTTTTCTTCATCTTGCTTGATATAATTACTTTCAGTGTTGTTTAAAGCTCTGACTAATCACATGGCAATGGCCAGGTTTATAATGCAACAGTGTGTAGCCTGGAGCAAATTCTGACATAATTACACTGTATAAATTCCCCCATTAGAAATGACACTGCATTGGCATTGTGTACAAAGCAGCCATGGTCCAGTCAACTGGCTCTGTGAAAATCTGTCTGACAATTGTTTACCCTGTTGGTATCTTATTGACACTTCCTACAATGATGAGACTGTTACATGACAGCAAATGGGAGCCAAAGGCTGAAGAAGTCTCTCATTTCCTCTCGCCCCCTTCAAGTGCGGTTGTTTTCTTGCCTGGTTTTCTCTGGATGAGGGCTTGCTCAGCTCTGATGGCTCTGAAATAGAAAAAGAAGCATATGGTTATGGTACAAATCACAAAAGCCCATAGAAATCCTGGCTGGGGTTGCATCATTTGCCACAAGGAGCAGTTAGCCCCCTAGGCCCTGTCCCTTAGCTGCAGTATGATTATGGGCCGTTTTAGGACTTGTTCTGACCTGGCATTGCCTTGCACCATGGCAGGGTAGCAGGAGCCAAGCTGCTCTCCTGCTGCTTTTGGCATATGCCAACAGAGCAGCCGGGCATTGCGATGGGCTGATTTGTCAGGCCCTGGCACGTTGTGCCGCAAAATGATTACATGACATATTTGTTTTGCACCGTGGTGTCAGGGCTGTGGCACGTTTGAATGGCCTGATGAGAAGGAGGCTGCCATCTTGGTTGGGAGGAGGATGAAACTCTTGAGGATGTCACCAATGCTATTTGGGCAAAGGAAGCCAAACTTGCCTCTGGTTTTGGAACGCTATTTCAGTGTAGGACAAGGAAGGATGTTGTCCTTTTCTGTCATTATCTTGTATAAGGATAGAAAAAAAAGGGGGGGAAATAGTGATCTGGAGAAATTCAACAAACACAATGAATATTGATTATGGAAACAATAGAGTGTAGTGCTGCAAAGGCAGTTTTATCACCTCCCTGAGGAAGGTTCAGGAGGAACCCACCAAAACGTATCTTAAATAACAGGCTTGCTACCAACAGAATATCAACAAATGGTGATACGGTTCAGAGGACAGGGGATGGAGGAGTATGATTCCAGTCTTCTTCTAACGTGGGAAACCTGAGCTAGTTTAAGTATGGGGAATGGGATTTGCAGCCTTTCCAGATCTTCAATTTCAAGATAGCTCAGGAAACTGGGAGGTTTCCAACACAGGCAAACTCAAGAGAGAATTAGAGGGCCTTTTTGAGTTAGAGCTGAAAAAGAAGTTAAAAAACCTGTGTCATTACATGTAAAGGATTGTTCCTTGCAGTATGTTGTCTATGTCAGCTGATGTATGAAATCCTAAAAGACTGAGTTTCTTCATTTCCCCATGGAATAGACTATTCTTTAAAGGAAGTATTATCGTGTCCATTTGGAAATCTTTGGGGCTTTGTGCAGTATAAGTAACAGTTGGTAGCATTTGTCCATTTTCACCAGGAAAGACCCAAAACAATTAACCCCCGCTAACCCTGGAGCAATAATCCTTGTTTTTTTGTTTGTTTGCAGCATCATCAGGAAAGCTGTGACCTGGATGAACCACACAGTCTGTGTCCTAAGGAGTAAGTAATGCCCATAAGACAGAGATTTTTCCTGATGGTATTCAGAGGCTGGAGCAAAGTACTGAGATACTGTTGCATGTGTGGGAACAGTGCGGTGGTCCCCTGCTTGTGTTCCCAAAACCCAGTATCCCAACACTGAGCTTGGGTCCCTATGGGAATACAGGTTTTTTCCCTAGTCCCACTGCCAGTACCGTGGGACCTGAGCAGTCTCCCCCTCTCTAGGGTGTATGCCCTTGCCTCGGTGAGGAGCAGCATGGAAGAAGTTAGCACTGCTGTTCCCTATGGTGAACCAAGCTGTGGCTAAAGGAGTATTTAGATACCCCAGGCTGCCAATTGAGAACTTTCCTAAAACCAGCAGTAAAATTTGCCTCCAATTCCTTTTTAGGAAGAGAAGGCTGTAGTATAAAGTCCCATTTTCTAGGCATTAAAAGTTTACAACCCACGCCATTAAAAGCAGCATTCTGTGTCTAACTTAATGTTTGGTCTTTGGGAACAGCTAGGAGGAAAAGAGAAGGTTCCCTGTTTGTTCTACAAAACAGGAAAGTGGTTGCTTTCTATAATGTAAATATGCATTAGAAAGCTCTTATAGGCTCGTGCTGGGGATTTGATGTTTTTAACTGGCTACATTCCTTACATTTTTGTATAACTGCCAAGAAAGCTAAATAAAATGGCTTTTTTAGTGTTTTCTCTAAGAATAGCCCTGCTTCTTTGTAAATATAGCAAAGGAATTGTTGATAATAATTCTTGGGGAGAATAACTGGTGTTATTGATGTTAAAAGTAGAAAGATTGCTGTTTCTCTGTCTCAGACATACAGCTAACCAAGTGGGCTGGGACTTCAGAAAGCCTAAGCATTCCTTAGCCAGTTACTGAGATTAGACTAGTTTCATTCCTCTGCCAGAAGGTGTAGAATCAGAGAAGACTGGCACTGAAGCTCAAGTCAAAAAAAAAAAAAAAATTTGCATTTTCTTTCAGAATGCAAAACTGAATTTTTTCCCTCCTTGTTTGCATTTCTCAGTTTGCAGATGGTTCTGCCTTCTGCCAACTTACCCTGAAAAGCTGGGGATTAATCTCTTCGGTCTGACTCAAGTATGCACAATTAGCACTTGGGCACCCCTAAACCTCTGCAGTGTTAGGTGAAGTCCCATCTTCCTGAGATACCAGCAGGCAAAGGCTGTCATTCTCCTCTAGGAGTTGACAAGTTGAGCCAGACTTTAGACTACAGGCCCCTGGCTGGCTCCAAGAACTTAGCTGTGTTCTGTAGTGCCATATGATAAGCTAGTGGTAAGTCTAGGACTGCAGCATGAGAATTTGAACCAACCTGTGCCATGCTCTGACTGCTAAACATGGCTGTCCTCCAGGATTACGAGGAGGTAGAAGGTCCATAACACATTTGTATGTCACTTCCAGAAAAAAAAAAAAGCCTAATTTTTTTTTTTTTTTTAGGGTTGACTGAAAGCATCTGCCTTCCCTATGTTTGAGGCAACCTCTCACAAAAGTCCCCTGTCATTAACCAAACCTGCCCTTCAGTTAAGCATGCAGAGATGTGGTGCTTGTTCATCCTGGCCTCGTCAGGGCTGGTAGCACTTGTTAGGATTATTTTTCAAAACAGAGACTCAGTGGGGCCAGGCTGTAGCGTACCTTGCCCGGATGCTGCCTTCTGTTTGTTCCTACTCTGCCCCCTTCTAGCTTCCCTGGTTGCTCCCTACCTCTGCCAGAAAAGGTGGTAAACTGTTGTTCCTGATTCACCTTTGCCAGTGCCATGCGGCAATTTATAGACCTCTTTTATGTTCTCTCTCACTTGTTTACTTCTGAGGCTGAAACACCCCAGTGTTACTCTATGAGTATTCCTCATAGAGATATGGTAGATAAGAACTGGATAATTTGGGGAAAAGAGGTAGCTAGTTAGTCCTATCGTGACTTTTTTTTTTTCTCTGTTGTCAGTTTGGTTATATGGTCTCCTTGTCAGTGAGATTTACACTGTGCCAGATGGCATTTGAGGCCAAGCATCCTGGCATCTTTTGAGCCAAGAGCATTATTCTGTGTTTCACCTTCAAGCCTGTGCCTGTGCCACAGCTTTGATGATATTCTCTACCCAAAGCTATGATATCTAGAACAACCCAAAAGTTCCTAGAGCCTGTAAGGGAAATGCATCTCATCATCTCTACGAGTGACTTGTGAATGTTAGGTGAAGGAGGGTGGAAGGCAGAGTTCTCACCCTGTAAGGATTTTCAAGGTTTAAAAAATTAAAGCAGCCTCCAGTGGCCCCCATACCTATTAATTTAAAACAAACCAACAAAAAAACCCCAACGATACCCCAGACTAGTTTGTTTTTATCAAGATTGAGGGATGCCATGGGCTGACTACATCATTAATGAGCTTGTCCATGGTTTAGGAAATTCAGATTCTTCACCTGTCACTTCCAGTATGCAACTGGGCTGTTGGCTGCTCAGCTGGTATGCCTAGATCTCCTGTTGTCACTGCTAGTTCCGAGTCTGGGTTGAATCTCAAGCAGGTAGGACCTTGTTCAGGCCCAGGGTAGCAGTCAACTTACTAGGCTTACAGATCTTCAATCCTGAATGAGGACAGAATTACAAAAATTGCTTGTCCTATGAGATTTCTGTCATTCAAAGCCAAATCCACATGCTAAACTTGGTTTGTCTATCCCTTTTACTGCTCTTTGGAAAAGCCTGAGCACTGTGATAAGGACCCTGTAGAGTACAATGAGGGAAGAATAGGCTACAATGTGCTCAAATTCGGGTTAGGGAGAGAACGCAATGGGAGAAGTAGTCTGAGATCCAAACCACTTTGTGACTTCTGCGTAACTGGAGAATTGAGCCGTAATGGGATGCAGAGTGTCTGCGTGTTTGTCTGCCCATGAAAGGCACAGCTTCTTTTAAATTGCCTGGACCGCAGGCCCCAAAAGAACTTGTACCAACTGTAGGATAAAATAACTGTTGCTTCCCTGAATCCCTCTCTGCGCTGAAGTAAGAGGGGTGTGAGTGAGGGCTGAGTTCCCAGAGTGGGGCTGGGAGTGCAGTGTGAGTGCGTGTGATGCTGTACAGAAACAAGGCTTAAGGTCGGACTCAGCTCTAAAGCTTCCCCAGAATCCCAAATCCTCTTTTTATATGAGTTTCACTCAAACACAAACAATTAAAGAATTTCATCTTTTCCTACTATGGTGGGAAAGCCTGGATACTTTTCTGGTCTCTAAACTTTATTAAATAGCTCCAGAGTGTTCCTAGATGAGGGTCCCGCTTGGCTTCAGACAACCCATATCTTTGTGTTTGGTGCGAATAAATTGGTCACTGATGCCAGTTGGCAGTGGGGAAGAGAGATAACACAGCCTGCTGCAAAGAAGGGGGAAAAAAAAAAGAGGTGGCTATGAGCCTTGTGTCTGCTCATATGATTGGAGTCATTTGACAGGGACTCCCATCAATGGCAGCTTTTCAGAGGCTGCAGCGTGGGCTACTGCACATCTCCGCTATCTGCCTCCTTTTATGTTTCCCCTCCTAAGGACAACACCCATGCCAGCATTCAGTCTCAAGCCCTGTATGTTCTGACGCCTGCCTGGAGCACAGGGAGATGGTTTTTGTAGTTTTAATTTGGGATTTGCCCCATTAATAACAGCAGTCTGGTAGAATAAGGAAAAACTTTTCCCCTGGGCCAGATAGCTCAGGATGCCAGCAGCTCTCTCATCACCAGGGGTTTGTCAAAGCGTGCAGTATGCTAACATCCTGCCAGCTCACCTTTCGCAAGCTGAGTCAAAAGCATTAGTCCCACCAGTGCAAATAAGGTGTCTGCCACATGTCTGCTGGTTTCTCCCTGGTGCACTGAGGCAAAGCAGCCCTTCCTTGTCAGTCAGTGACCAAAACTGTTGATTCTGGAACAACTGACTGTGCTGGTTGTAAAGGATGCCAAAACCTCTTGAAAGCTGGGAGGCAAAGGTGTTTTCTTTTTAAATGAATTAAGCTGTAGAAGGAATTTCCCTGAGAGCTTGTTTGATATCTGGAGTAGAAATGGCTTTCCTTCTCCATCTCCACCTACTCAACACTCAGAGTCGCATCCAGGGAGCCTTTAGACACATTTCTCCCCTCCCGACTCCCTGCGTTGGAGTTCCTCTGCATTTCTTTCTAGACAGCTGAAGAATGTTCCAGGTGAATCCAACTTGAATTTGCTTGCTGTGTTAGTGTGATGGACTTAGCTCAGCCTAGGGAGAATACAGCAGTGGTAGAGCACATTTTCTGTTGTATCAGACATTTCTGGCAGGGCTGAGCTGGAGGAAGTTTGGTCCAGTTTAGTTAAACTGTCTGTTAAAATCACAGCCAGTTCCTGAGCTGCTTGTTAAAGCTCAGGTCTCGTACATCCCACTTCATGTGCATGCTCTCTATGTTCCTGGGAGACACCCCTGCCCAGCTTAGCAGGCAGCTCCCCCCCTGCCCTCCCCAGCAGCTGGCTGAGCGGGGATTTCTGGCCAGCTTCAGGCCCCAGGGTCACCCAGACCCCTCCTGACCCTCTGCTCCTGCCTCCCTTGAGAAACATAGTTGCGCAAAAGGAAAGCACACCCCAAGATCTTCATATTCCCAAAGGAGCACAGACCTGTCATATTGCAAAATGCTGTGATGTATTGTGTGATCAAGGCAGGACCTTGCAACGTGAGAGGCATTTTACAGACCTATAGGAGAGCAACCCCATGGTAAGGGGGATTTTAAAAAACAAGTCTTACTGAGAGGAGCGGTAAATTCAGCTCTACTTGTACCTGAAGACACAGATAGCACCTGGTGTTACTGATAAACTGCTGGAGCTGTGAGCCTAATGCCCCTTGGCTCCTGTAGGAAATAGGACCTCTACCTGCATCCGTAAATAAATATCCCCTTGTGTCTTTACACACTTAAATACCTTTGCAAACCTGGCTCCTTGCCTGTTTCCCATACTCAGCTGCTGCTTCTTTACTCCTGCACAGCAGCAGGAGCAAGGAGCTCAGCTGTAATTTGGAGTTGTGTTGTGCTAAGTTCTGTACAGGCACAGAACAAAGGACCTCTGACCACTTCCCAGCACCTAGCTCTTGATGTTTTAAAAACAGCCCTCCCTTGTTCTCTCTCTTTTCTTTTTTTTTGTTTTTTGTATTTTATTTATTGTTTTCTTGCATCCTTTATACTTCTAGTGCCTCCAAGATGGAATACCTTTGCCGAGCTGCTGAGTGAGCCAGGCCAAGCCGGCCACATGGAGTGGACTTTTTACCTGTGTCCCGCTTATCTGCAAGTGGTAAGTGTTGCTGCAAGGGTTGAAACGAAGGGTGTTAGGGGTAATGCTGCACAACAAACTCAGTGCTTCAAGGTTCCCACTGGGATTAGGGAATATAAGCACTGCTGGAAAAAAAAGCAAAAGTTTAGACGATGGAGAACAGAGCAGATGTAAACATGTGACACGTAACTGAAAAGCTGTGCTCCAAGAGAGGCAAATGTACTCCATGCCTGGAGTGGGTGGGTCGTGCTTTTCCTGTGCCCAGGCTGTTTACTCGACAGCAACTACCAGGATGGGATTTCCTCCAGGTTTACGTCAAGAAGCTTCATTCCTTGCATCTTGACCCTTAACTAGGTAAAAGTTATTGTATTAACAACCAACCAACCTTGGATTCTAGCTCTGAGTGATGATTTGCATCCATCCCCAAGTTACACAAATCTGAGCCACCATATTGTAAAAAAAAAAAGGTCTTGAGCTGGTGTTTCTTGTGAAATCCCAATGAAAGAAGTGTGTTTCCTGGGTGCTTTGATGCATTTCAGGTTCATTGTGGGGCTCTGCAATTCATGGCAGCTGGTTCTCTGATTATTTTATATTAAGGACCAATTTCCAGTAACATCAGTGGGAGCAGGATTTTAGCTCTAAAGCTATTATTAACTAATGCAGCACAACAATGCCTGGCTTTCGTTCTGTTTTGTTTTCTCCCAGGGTCGGAACGTGTGTGTATCCCATTAACTCTGTCCTCGCTGCTCCCAAGATGTTCCGCACAAATGATTTTATTTTTTTTTGTAAGAAAATATATTTTACTAGGCAGTTTTATGAGAGCTGACAAAATGCCTCGTAAATAACCCAGCAGGAAATATGGGGTAAATAAAATTTTTACAACTTTATCATAAACCTGAGAAGTCTTTGGTTCCTTTTCGAATGGAATGAGCAAGGTATTTCACTAAAGGAAAAGACATGCTCTCTAAAGCCCAACAATTATAGACACAATGCCTTTTTAACCTGCAATTCAGTCAAACAGGTTTGGTGGCAGTGGAAAATGTTAAAGGCCCTGTTTTGACACTTTGGGTCATGCTCCCCCACAGATCAATGTGTGCTGTAGGTTCCCTACTTAGCAGAGCTGGAGGGCTGGTGTGTGCCTGAGATACCCCCAAAGTATCCAGGACCTCTAAGGAGGTGCGCATCTGGGGGAACATGCTTAGGACAGGCTGAGGTTTTCTGTTGCCTTTGCACATCTCCTAGTACAGGAGGCTGTGGCTGGGCCCCTAAGTGCAAAGGGAGTACAAACAAATACGGCCCTCAGGTCTTCGGCACAAGCCTGAAATGTGATGATTTGGTCAAAGACCAAGAGTCTGAAATAGAAACGCTTGGAACAAGCCTCAGTCCTTGAACTTTGCATGAAGGGGGAATTCAGCTCTCAGCAGGAGGATCTTTGACGTGTGGTATTTTGGTGCTGTGGGAAGACGGGAGGGGGTGTCACTTTTAAGCTATTTGCACTTGTAAAAATTCATATTGACATCCATGACTATTTTCTACTTACAGTGAAACAGAAATTTGGCAAAATACAACCTGTTCCTGGGTGCATAAGAGGTATGGAAACTACCTCCCAAAGGAAGTGGTAAAGTGCTATTGTATGCCTACTTGGTCTGATGAAATACCAGGGGAAACGATCAGAAGTGACAATCTTTGCCATTTCTCACACCTTTGGTTCTCTGATCCACCCTATTTGTGGCTCTGGGTTGGCTAAAGACTGAGAGAGAAGGGTCCTGGAAAGGCTGGGGGGCTTCACAGAAGAATTGGAGATGTTCAGATGTTATCTTCCCTATCTCGAGAGCACAGCTCTCAGACTCATCAGAGGAAGACCAGAGTGGACTCCACCACCCAGGCCTCACCTTGCTGGCACCACAGCTTGTACTGCACTGCTGTGGCCCCCACCCCTCCTCCAGGGCATTATTGCATAAAGCCCACCAACCAGGCTGGTATGGGCCCCACCTTCCCTTAGAGGCACTGTTGCATTCCCCTACCTTCCCTCCCAGTCCCTCCCTGGTGGATAGCCCTTCTCCACCCACCCACCAAATCACCTAGGTCCTCAGGACATCTACAGCAACTTTCTACAGGAATGTCATGTCAGGAAAGCATTTAAAGCATTTGTAGCTCTAATGCCACATAAACAAGGAGGTAAGCCCACCCTAAACCATTGATTTCTTTTATGGCCACCAGGCTCTTTGGGAATGGGGCACCTACAAGAGAGCTGATCCGTGCACCAACAGGTTTGCAGTCCTGCAGCCTGCTCCTACATAATGCCGAGTACCTGGAGCCCCAGTTGACTTTCAAGCCTAGTTAGGATGTCCCTGGGAGCTTTGCCTGTATAAGGGCTCCAGCCTCTGGTGTGTTGTCTGGAAAGCGCTGTGTAAATAGGAGACAATTATTGCAGCCCTTTCCCAAAAGGAAATTCCATATTGGCAGCAAAGAGCACATTATTATGGCAGAGCACAGCCCCAACAGGGCAGCCTGGGCTGCGTGCAGGGCTCTGCACTGGCAGCGTGTCGAGGGAAACTGGCTTTTCAGTGGGACATGCTGCTTTAGTGACAGCCCATATGTTACTGAGTTAGCTGTTCTGAATCCGCTGTATTATGCCCACACCTCTGTCACCGCCCCTCTGCCTCTACACTCCCCTCAGGCCCCCACCCCGATGCAGAGGTTAAATAAAATATCATTTCCTTCTGATTTAGCCTTTGTCTTTGGCAATCAAAATGCCCTTCAGGCCCCTGTGGATTCAACCTCCCAGGTCGGGACAGGACATGGGAAACCCCTTCCCAGGCATTTCACTGTAGATAATGTCGTGGCTGATTCATGAGATCATTCAAAGCTCTGCCTTCCGCTGTGGCTGCTGCTTTCGGTGCTGATGCTTCTTGGCTTGGGCTCTACCTCCTTTTCCCTCCTCATAACACCACCTCTCCTTCTGGATGGATTTTACAAACCATCTCCTGGGCAGCTGGGAGACACAGGAAGGGTGCTCAGAAGGACAAGCAAAATAAAAGGCAAGTTAGGTCTACTGCAGCAAGCCTCCACGCAGGGGAGAAACAGGCTGGGTGAGTCAGGAGAGCCAGCGAGCTCCATCCCTGCTCCAGGAGGGGCTGAGCCAGGGAAGCAGCAATGCTCTTGCAATCCTGCTGCTCCTGTTTGGGCCCCTGAGTGCCAGAGTGAGCAGAGAATGCATGAGGGTTCCTGTTGTAATACTGCTGGGCACATATAGCAAGAGATGAGAGAACCTATGTATACCTGCCTATAGACAGTGACCCTCAGCATCATCCCTGTGTCATTCCTCAGCTTGAGGGTACAATACAAAAGAATGGCACATGGTTTTCTTTATTATAGCTCCTCTGATCTTCTGCTCAGCATCTTCCAGGATAACACCCAACAGAGGTCATGCTGGTGAAAGAACCAATGGTGTAAGGGGAAGACCTATAAAGGACAGTATGCTACTTAACTTTTATTATGGAGTACTGTTTTAATCTCTCCTTCCTTGTGGGGTTTTGCATACTTGGGTTGAAAGTGCAAAGAGGGAGCAGGGAGATAGGGAGTCTTGACTTCACCCTGTAACGTGCAACCCAGGTAAAAAGGCAGGAAGGTTGACAGTGGTTTTTGTCATTTGTGTGGTCTCCAAGGTAAGTAGGATGAGCACGGAAGGAAAGTCTCCAGTGTTGGTGTCCCATGCACTTTGCTGGCTGGGCTGGTGCACTTTTGATGCGTTTAAGTGTGCTGTCACGGGTGTGGAGCAGGTATACACAGGGATGCGCTCTAGGTGAAAGCCTCTGTGAGTGCAGGGCTTTCTTCCACCTCCCTGTCTGATCAAAACTCTTCTGGTTCTGCCCCATGCAGGGACACATGTAGGTACAAAGTCAGGCTAGTGAAAACTGTCCATGAGTCGACAGCTGTCATCCCCAAGCCAGTGTCTATTGATGAGGCTCAGTTAGTGGTACAGTTGCCAGGTCTGTCCTAGGACTCAGCCCCAAGCATCTCCTCACCGTCTGCTCTCTGTAGATGACCAGGTAGGCATGCAGGAAAAGGCAGGCACGGAGTAAAGGACAAGGTATGGGTTGTGTGTGTACATCCACCTTAGCCCATGAGGTTATCCATGGGTCAAAGCACCCTGTGTCTTTGGCAGACAGAGCTGTAGGGAATTAGTTCACAGGAGTTTGGGCTATGAGGTGGTTCCCTGGGTTTCGTTGCCAAAATAGAGCCTATTTATCTATTTATTTTTAATAAGCAGCCTCCTAAATAACTATCTAAAGCATTTCAAAAAGCCAGGCTGGCAAGATGTGAAAATCAGAGGGAGACAGCAGGGAGGGGAAAGCGCCTGAGAGCCGGGAATAGAGGACAAATGGCCCCCGCCCCAGCAATGGTCCCAGCCCCCCATTCTCACCCTGCTAACATCCCTCCCTTTGGTAAACAGAGACAGGCAGGTTGGCACCTTGTCTCCTCGGACAAAGGAGCTGGCCCTTTGTTTCACTGTGTGACTGCCTGGCAGATGGGAGCTGGAGGGTGCCTGAGGGGTCTTGTTCAAGGAAAGCCTCCAGTATGCAGCACTCGCCCAGGGGCAGACAGGAGAGCGATGGATTTCCTCCTGTGAAAGAGCTGGGCGAAACAGTTTCTATCTCCCGGCAGTCCTTTTTTGACTTCGAGAAAACACACAAACAGGCTGTAGTTTTCCTAAGTGAGCCTCTTGTTTTTATAGGAACTGAGAGGGAAACCTGGGATTTGGAGCCAAACTTTATTTCTGGAGAGGGAGAAAGCCAAAATCCTGACGGCAGTAATGTGTGCATATCTTAAATATTTAAAATTCTTGCACAGAATTTCTTAGGAGGTAAGAATCTGGCCCACAAATCAGTGAGAGGCAAGTTTTGCAAAGTCCTAATGCTTGCCAATCCCTGTTTCCAGCCCCAAGGGATTTACTGGGTTTTATTCTTGTTGCTTTCAGGCGGGTTGATCGAGGCAGAGAGGAAATAGCCAAGCCAAAGCATAAGAGTTGATGAGAAGCCCGTAGTTAGTTGGTCAGTTAGTCTATCCCCCACTGGTGTGTTTTAACCAGGTCTTCATCCAAGGGTATTGCAACACATATGTTGCCTAACCTTGATATTTGTGCTTTCTCCAGCCTCCTACACAACAAAAAAAGCTGGGCTGAGGCAATTAAATCACTGAAAATATATTGATTTATTCAGGGAAAGTGTCAGGCACTGCATGGGGAGACTCGTGGCATATTTCCATACCCAACTCTACTGTGATGGCAGCTCAGACTTGTCCTTGTGGATGGAGAGTCTCTGGGTTGAAACCAGTCTCAGTCAATGGACCTGTCATGCTGGCTCGGAGGTCTCGGACCGGCTGGTAACAGGAAGATGCCCACACTGCTGTTGGCATGATTTGTCCCCTTGTTTCATTATTTTCCTTCCCTACTCTGACCTATTATTAATAGACCCACCTTCTACCTAGTGCTTCTGTTTCCCCTGATATATTTGTAAAAGGCCTCTTATTCTCCTTAATCCCTTTGGCTATAATTAACTCATTCTGCATTTTTGCCGCCCTTATCTTTTCCCTGCAAGCCTTAACTGACTGAATATTCTTGTTTGGTTACCTCCCTGTTTTCCATTTCTACTAAAGGTTTTCTTTTTAATCCTTAGATCTCTGAGCAGGCTTTGCACACTCTTGTTTCTTGCGTTCCTCTTTATTTGCTCTTCTTTTTCTCTCCCACCTTACTTATTGCGCCTGTAAGGATCCCTATCTGCCTCACACATAGGTACTTTCAGGACCACCTCATATGGCACCTTACTTGCTCAATTCCTTAATTCCCTTCAATGCATTCACCTTTTTCCTTTGGTGCTATGTGATTTTTTGACAGTGTCGAATTTGTCCATTCCA
The DNA here is from genome assembly GCA_013400335.1 of Eurystomus gularis. Classification (NCBI taxonomy): domain Eukaryota; kingdom Metazoa; phylum Chordata; class Aves; order Coraciiformes; family Coraciidae; genus Eurystomus; species Eurystomus gularis. Next base: position 23,019 of record VZZY01003309.1, on the reverse strand, counting down.
CCTGGGAGATTCCCACCTTTTCAGACAGTTCCTTTCTTTCATCCAATACCTTTTGTTCTACAGAAAAGATTCAAAGTAAAACTTGTCTTAAAAAAATTCTTTTGAAAAAAGTATTATTTGTGCTGGGTTTATTTTTGACACAGAAGACTTAGAAGGGCTGAACTATTCTGGTCAGTGCTATTCAGGAAAGTGGATCTTGGCTGTCAGTGCCAAAACTGTCTCTAGAGTTTGGACCTTTATAACATCATGGTGTCTCTTCCCAGTGGGACTCTCTGGACAGCCCTTTCCTTTACTCCTCTTAGCCTCCAGCTTTTTCATCCTTCCTCTCAGCTGGGTTTGCCTTTATCATGACGGCTTTGAGCAGTTTTTATTTTCTTCTGATGCATTTTACCTCTTATGTCAACAATGATATCTCCAAGAGGGCTGTACTCCTACTACTGGTGTTCAGCTGAGAAATGAGGTGTTCCCCCACACTCAGAGAAACAAATCTGTGGCATGTGATGGGGACCCATTGTGTTTACTCAAAGACAAGGTGCCAAGGGAGGGCTGACACAGTGTGGTTCTGTACTGGGGTGGTAAAAGCCCACAGAGGTTGGTGGAGACCTGTTCACCATTGCAGCGCTGAGGCAGCCAGCCCTGACCCCCATTTTAGGCTGCAGAAGGAAGGGGCTTGGGTCACCCTCTCACTCCTTGGCCTGCTGCTAACACCTGCCCCAGAAGCAAACATGGCAAGAGGAAACTTTTACTGCTAACAAGGAGGTGTAAACAGAAGGGGTATCTCCAGCCATGTTTTTCATCTCTCTCCCACAAACCCCACCGGGGCACCCCAAGAAGAGGCCACCGCACCATGCAGGTATGCTGTGTAGTTCAATGGGTGGGGATGGGGATAAACAGCCTGTTCTTTTGTCCCCGTTATTGTGGAAACAGAGGCTAAAAGAGATCCCCTTGGAGGAACGTCACAAGTGAACTTGTCTGGTGTGGTGTTAGCACCCAGGAGGCTGCCAGGGTGGGTGGTGAGAGCCTGGCTCAGATGCCATCTTCTCCATGAGAGGACAGGGCTGCCTGAGCAGCCTGGGAGAGGGCAACCAGCTCACCGTGGTTTGAAGAGGGGAGAAAGACAACTAATTTGGCTGTTCTCACCCCACTACTAGCTCTCTTTGCCCTTCCCACCATGTTCCCTCAGGCCTGGGCCTCCATGAATGGAAGGGCCACACTGTTCAGACTGTGGGATGGAGGCAGGGAGGATGGAGGCTTCATGAGGGACAGCACATGGGCTGCCTGCCCACCTCAGGGCCTCCTTCCCTCACACCAGAGCTGGCAGCTGCCTGCTCTGCTCTACTCCCTGCTCCAGCCCAAGCAAGAGCAGCAGTGGCTGCAGGTGGCCGTGCCCATGGCCACTTTTGCCAGCCCCTGGCCCCTAGTACTGCTCTTTGCAGCAGCCATGGACAATTTTTTTGCCCTTTGCTCTCCTTCAGTTTCAGGCTCTGCCTCTCCAGGGCTGCGGCTCAGAGCCGAGGAGGGAAGGAGGAAGAAGTGTGTGTAGAGGGGGGCTGCTTTACAGAAAAATAGAAAAAAAAAAAAGTGAAAAGGCATTTGGGGCCTGGGCATGCTGGTGGTTTTGCTGCTTCCGTTGCCTGATCCACCTTTTCAGACATGCATGAGGAGACTTCTGAGAAACAGCCTTGAGTGCTCCAGCATGACCGTGGGCACATATGCGTGCAAACCCACGGCCCCGCACGCCCGCTCACACACTCCCCAGCACACACTCACGCATGCACACCTACCATCCTCCTGCCACAAAAGAGGTTTCTTTCATTTCCTGCGAGAGGAGGAGGTGGGAGAGAGGGAACTTGAAAGCTGCAAATTCCTCAGCCACATATCTTGCCTCCCTCTCCTTTCCTATGCTGCCTGCCAGCTCCGCGTTCAGGAGCCCTGGCTGCCGCTTCCCATACAAATAGGCAAAGCTGAACAACTGTGCTTTTAAACCTTGTGAGGCATTTCTGTTGCTTTGTGGGTTGTTTCTTTATTTTCACAGAATTTGTGTGCTTTGCCTGTCAGAGCCACCTCAAGGTGGCTCCAGCTTTATAGGGCCAAGTTGCTGTTCAGCTGGTAGGAGCATAGATGTGTCCTGTGCTATGGCTGCAGCATTTTTTTTCCCTGAGCTGTCCCCTTCTTGCCCCGAGCCAACCCCAGGAAGCTTGTCTTCATGCATATGGACAATCACCCTGTGCTGGAGCAAGACTTTTTCAAACCCTGAGCAGTAGACATGGCATTTCAAAGGGATATTGCTGTCAAGCACCCAGCTTGTCACAAAACTGTGAGCTGGAGCCACTAAAGCAGCAGGCGGTACCCAGGTGCGTTAGGCTAATCCTCAGCTCTCCTAAGCCAGTTACTTTCCCTTGTAACTAGGACAGGCAGAGAGTGTTTCTGTTTCACAGTTACTTGGCGCTTGCAGGCTCTCCCTTATTTCCTATAAGGTGGGTAGTATTGTTTCTCCTATGCCATGAGCAGAGGCATTAAGGATAGTGGGTAAAATCTTGCTCTCTGCAGAGCTGTGGCAAAGCAGCTTACACCAGCCAGCCCAGGGCTGCCTTGGCTGTGAGCGAGCTGGTGTTTCTCAGCTTGTCCAGAGAACCCCAACGCGATGTTGTGCCTCGGTTAGAGCTGCTGCTGACGTAGTGGGGAGTCCAGCTGGCTCTCCTGTTTCCTTGCCTGACAGTGCAGTCATAAACAAGTAGTATCAATCAGAAACTATGCCTGAAAGGCAAGTAGATGTTGTGTTCATCTAAATAGGGGAAATCCTGTGCACAGAAATTTCAGGACCTGGTGGCTGGAGTGCAGAATGCATGGAGAGTAAGTCAGCTTTTGCAGAACGTTTCCCAAGGCATCCAAGGACCCTCTTGAACCCACAAAGCCTGCCCTAAAACCACAGCTTCAACAAAAGAGGAAGAGTCCACAGCAGAACTCGGAGCATATTAAGCCTTGAAAAATAGGTTTCTTTCTGTGGTGGGGGTATGTGTATAAATACATACATGTGCGTACATGAAGAGAGAGCTGGGTTTGTGCAGCATCGAGGCTAAAAGTGAAAGCAGCCTGCAGGAAGGCTGAGCAGGGGCAGTGATTTCAAGCAGGGCTAGCAGTGGTGGAGCTGGATCGCGTGGAGGAGTGGCCTGCAGCGGTGGCTTTGCAGGGAGAATTACCAATCTTCCCAGGCCCTAGTGCAGCAAAGGTAAAGGACCATGACTGGTTTGTGAGCCACGAGGTAAATTCAGCAAGGATGTAAATGGGAGAGCAAAACATTGGGAAAAGAGCACCAAGAAGAGGGTGCAGATGAAAAGATGTCCAATTGGTGCAGGGTGCATAGGCTGAAGGAGGGTAATTTCCATGTGGCACTAAGGAAGAACATGGGAAAAGAAAGTAAAAAGAGAATGTTAAAATATAGCTAGCTGTCTAACATTCTGGTACCATCTCTGTACTTGTCTGTCCTGACATAACCAAGTGCAGCTGCTGCTGAGTTAGGAGTTGTGGAGACTCCCATGAAGTTGATGTTCAAGGCTGGCCCCAGTGAGACTCTACCTGAGGTGGCTGCATTCCTATGCATTGAGTCAGGAGCTCAGGGTTAACTCTTGCAAGGATGTGTTAAGGATATCTTGAGGATACCCCACCTTTGCTGAGCAGCTGTGGGTCCTTCGTAGACAGCTTTACTGGAGCTGGACTGGCACAGACCAAAGGGATCTCACCAAAGAAAGGAACTTCAAGGAGCCTGTGCACAGACACAGTGTCTGTAAGAGCTGTTGCATCATTTGGACAAGCCTCTGGCCCACAGTGCGGGTGCATACTTTGTGAACGTGCCTATAGTATGGTTTACAGTCAGAGCTGCATATTTTGGCTGCTGCATGTATCCAGCTTCAAGTTTCCATTCTTGGGACGTGACCATGTTCAAGGCCTGCACTAACACAGACTAATGGATTGTCACAACCCTGTGCGAGATAGACAAATCCTGCCTTAACTGAGCGGGCAGAGACACTAAGCCTCTGAGTTAAGCAGGTATAGAGCCTATTCTAGATCTCAGGAGTGCGTAGCTCCTGGGCACAGTGGACTTGCCTCTTGGATCACATTAGAAAGCGCAGAAGGAAATGCATTGGAGATCCCTGCTACTATATCAGTTCTTCTGAGCACGAGATCAGCAGAAGAAAAACTACTCCATGCTATGACTGGACTGCAGGCAGACAGGCTCCACTGGGCAAGATGCAACCTTTGTTCCCCAGTCATCTTATCCAGGCCAAGGATGTGGTTGGAGCTCCCTGACCTCCTTTAGCTCACACATGTGGTCTTTCTTCCCAGGAAGTCAGAACAGAGCTGCTGTAACCCTCAAGATCGAAGGACCAAGGGGTGGCTGAGACAAGGGGTAACTGTAGAATTTCCATCTCTGCGGTTATCTGTGTCTTACCTTCCACTGGAGCAAAATTCACTTCCACATCCTTCAGAGTAAGCCTGCTGTGGAACTGATGGAGAAAGAGAGTCAAGCAAGCAGACAATGCAGCAGGAGAGCATTTGTTTGCATCTTTCCTGGACAGAAGCGTCGTCTCTGTTCCTATCACTTGCAGGACCAGCTGTGGTTTCTGGCAATGCCAGACGCAGCATCACCCTCTGGGTTCCTTTCCCTTTCATTGTCCCTCTGGAAAACAGGACTCCTGTTAAAAACCCTGCAAGTATCACTGAGAGCCAGCTCTATTATTCACCGGCCAGTGAAGCAAGACAGGCATACTCTCCCACAATCTAGGGATGCCCCTCTGATCTGTTACCAATGGGGCTATCTTTAATAGGATCAGACTCTGCCCTTTTCCACATCCCAGTGGGACAACACCTGCCCACCAGAGAACAAAGAGGAAACCTGTTGTGATGGGAAAAAAAGACAGAGTTCTCCCCAGAGAGGCAGTGAGACCGTTTCATTAAGAACATCTTTCTCCCAGCCAGCTGGTTCGTTAGCAAAACAACCAACTAAACTTCATCTTTATGAAAGAGAGAAAATCTCTGTGAGGCAAATACCACAAGTCCGATATATAAACCATGAGAAATCTGGGGAAATCATTGCAGAAAAAAGCTGGAGAAGCAAGAGTGAAAATACTTCTGCCTAAAAACAGTATTTTTAAAATATTTTTTAAAAGTAAATTCAGAGCAATATTTGAAATGTTGCAACAAAGAGATCCAACTAGAAGCTTCATCTCAACGTCCTTTTCAAAAGACTCAACAGTTACCCTTTGCTGTACATTTCTCTCAAGCCCCAGTCTTTGCAGAGGTGCAGCACCCCAGGGAGGCAGGTTTGATTCCAGCTGTGACTTCTACATGAATGTCCTCTGGAGACTGACTGTCGCCTATGTACACATCTGCCCAGGAGTGCTCTTCATCTATAGAACTCCCAGTCCTGGGACAAGGAACCAGGACAGGACGAACTAACCCACATTTCCTCGACAGTGGTGCCAAACTTCAAATCAGACTGTGCTTTCTTTTTCTCAATTTCTCAAATCAGAGACCACAGGCTTGGTTGCTGGCGCTTATCTCATGAGCTGCCCAGAGCAAAGCTGGCATATAAGCATAGGTGCAGGCTCCAAGGGGGTCAGAAGAAAGTTATCTATGACCTAGGGGCCACTTTGTCGTACACGGTTCATTAGCCCTGTCCAGAGTTGGAGTGGAAGGACTCAGGCACGCTTGGATATGTTTGTGCGTCCTGGTTTCTTTGGCAGTTTTGCGATTCTGGCAGAAGTGTAATTGTAAGCAAAGCTTTATTCCAGTGGATGCAGCACGTAACAAGGAGTTCACCTTCAGTTAGAGGGGATCTTAATATGACCTTCCATAAAAAAGGGGCATTGTTTTGAGCTGTTAAACAGCTGCTGTGTTCCACCCCAGTAATGGTTGCAATTCGGTAGTGAATAATATAAGCCTTAGATAAACAGCTGGTAAAATAATTTGAGATCTTTCCTGGTGGGGGGAAGCAGGCAAGTTACTCTACAAAAATAAATTATTATTCTCTCTGCCTAGGAAATGAAGCATTCTCCTTTTCATCACCAAGTGGGCCGTCACACAAAATCTCTTCCCGCCCGCCCTCGTGTGCTGGAAGCAGCCCAATGCCGTTTGCGGTACTCTCTTACCATCTTCACCTTCATAGGATACGAGAGGCGATTTTAGTTTGGATTCATGCATAGTCTCTGTTTTCTACTCCAGCCCTTTTCTGCTTCTCCATCCCATGCCCAGTCTTCTTAAAAATAACCCTTCCAAACTGCCTCTTTACTGTTCTTTAGGCACAAAACACCGTCTCCTTTTTTGAAGCAGCCACAACAAGATTGCAAGAAAAGCTTCTCTAAACCACTCCTCCCATGAAACGCCGCGTGTGTGTTTGGTACACGCTGTGTCTGCCCGTGCTGGGGCAGGACTGAAAAGCGCCGGGCCTTGGGTCTTGGCCTCCATCGGATGAACAATTTCCCGTTGAAGGTTACTCACTTCCTGTTTTCCGTATTTAGACAATCTGGGCCTATAGGGAGGCTTTGATTTGTTGTAAACTTCAGCTGGTTTAAACGTTAAGTCGCGGGAGACTGTGGTGGGGGGAGGAGGGGAAAGGCCTGGAGACAAATTAGGGCTATTTAATACCGGGACTCTGTTCTCTCACAGTTTTGTAGTGACCATTAGAGCATGTGAAAGGAAGGTCAGGGGCTGACAGCATGGGAGATGGAGAAAGGGCTGCTTCACAGTGGGCTGGGGGTGGAGGCAGTGTGTGCGTGGGGTTCTCTGCGTGTGCATGTACAGCAGTCAGGAGCAGCCGGGTGATACACTCCAATGACTAATTTCTCCAATGTGTCATACTTGCCACAGGGCAGCTGTACGGAGAGGCTAACGGCAGTACAACAGCTCTGCAGCGAAGGCAGGGAGGAGCCTCTAACCTAGAGAGGAGCGTGCAGTGCCCTTTCCTAGTACCTATCAGCACACACCACACGCTGACATTTGTTAGAACTTGCCCAGAAGTCTGCTAGACCAGAGCGAGTCAACACTTGTACATAGCTGATAGGGCAGGTCATGGCTTTCTGATGCCTGTTTTGCAAGGGGAAACTGAGGCATGGAGTGCTCTAGCTTTGCTTGTTATCAGAAGGTGAGTGTGTGAGGGACTGGGGTCAGTCCTGGCAACAGTCAGGCAGTGGTCTGTCTTCCAAGATGTGCTCAATTATGAAGAACATCTTCCCTGGGTTGGTGGGTATTATGCTTGGATACAGAAAAATAGCATGCAGCCCAGAGTGCCTGTGGGCACAAAGGTTATGTGAATGGTTTTGATCTGTTCCTTTTTGTTCATCTAGTGCTCTTCTAATAGGTTAACTCTCAAAATGGGGGGCTATTACTTCAAAATTTTACAAGGGTTTACCAAAAAGAAAAGAAACTAGCAGGCGGGCTGAAATGAAGTAGGAGATGATAAATTAATCTGGATTTTACAGCAAAATCTAGTAGAGATTTACATGAACACCCTTTAATTCCTCTAGCAGTATAACCTGCAACTAGAATGCCAGTGTGGACAGGTGGGAGTGAATGAAAAAAACAGAGATAAAAAATCACAACCAAAACAGCCGATGTAATGCTCGATGTTCCAGGTAAAGAAATCTGCCATGCCCTTTCTGCCTGACGGAGAGCGGGCAGGAGCTGAATCAAGCTCCAGAAGGAAATAAAAGTGGTAGGGAAGGCTTTGGTGAAACACTGAAGAGTTTAGGAAAAGCAAGGGTCCATGTTCATGCTCTGGCTTTGATAGGCTCAACTCCAAATGATTTACTTGTGCTCTCAATCCTCCTGAGCTAGAGCCAACTTTCCTCTAAATACCTCCCTGCAACCCAGAGTACAGAACCATCGAGAGAGGCACTGGAGCAGGATAAAGGTGAGGAGCTGTTTTCTCCCTGGCACTGCTGCATAGGCTGGGTTAACATTATACTTCCCTGATTCCGTTTTTATAGACCAAACAGTAGCAGTTCCCTCCCTCAGCGGTATGTTGAAGCCTTTCCCTGAAGGAGGGGTTAGTTCTCCATTGTGTTACCACCTGATGGATGTTTTTTCTGCTGTATCTCCTACCCTGCGACTGTATTTTGCTCAGCCAAGTTTTTGGTGCGCAGAAATTCAACTTAGCTCTTATTGCAAACGCCATGTACTTTTTACAACAGTCTCTCCCATAGGTTTGCTCTGATGGGGCCCTTAACCCCCCAGCAGCACCTCGGGGCAATCTGAGCCCTGGATTTTAGGACGAGCTCTGGATCTGACAGGGACACATCAGACTGAATCAGGATTGAACACAAAGCTGGCACAACGGAGAATTGCACCCAAAGTTCTTCAAGCAAATGCTGTATCTGAATCGGCACCAACTGGTGGCCCTGATGCTGAGGTTTGATCTCTTAGATCCAGAGCAGCCTGGTTTGCACTCATATCACCATGCTTAAAGAACAGTCACTTAATCTCACTTAGAAATGTTTACTTGCGAGGACCAGATGGCCCAGGGAGTTGGGCTAAACAAAGCATTTTACTTCTAGGTCACGCATTCTAATCCAGTCCAGGTTGGTGATAAATGAACACATTCACCTGATAGACAGTTTTGGCTTAATTTTTGGTGTTTTCCAGGCTGGTTTCCAAGGAGAGTTGTCACACCACAAAATCTCCCTCTGTGCCCTGCCACAGTTGGTACTGATTTGACTGTCTCTGTGGAGAAGCCAAGGATCAAATGCTCCATGGCGCCAGACTGTTTTCTTTTGCAGGCTGCAGGTAAGGGGAAGTTGCCCTGCGTCTGCCTGTGTCGTGCCTGCTCTGTGGATGGGCAGGATTTCAGCTCGCAAAGCTGCCAGTCCCACCCCCTCCACCAATGTGAAATTCATTTTTAAAAAAAAATGGAGAAATGTTTAATTGCAGTTGACATGTAGGCACTCTCTGCTATGAACTTTACATGCAATCACAGATAACAGCATCAAAATTAATGCCTGCTTCCCACTTGTCCTGCTATAAGCAATAAACGTTTGGCAAGTCAGTAAATAACAAAATTCTCATGTGGCCATCTACAGGTCACCAGGATACTTAAGAAGTTTGCGTTAATTATACCATGTTTGCCATCAAAGAGGGGATATTAACCCTTTCAAGCTGTTGCAGGAAAGCAGTGGACTCATTTGAAAGTAAGTAAATGAATTCTTGTTGCTAAAAGTGCAACCTTTGCAAAATAATAACAAAAAAAGAAATGTTTGAGACAAAAACCTCACTAGACATCATGGAAAACATGGTACATTTTTGGCTTTCCTTTTATTTATTTTGTATTTTGACATCAAACACTCCCTGTAACCTAATCTTCTTGGCTTTTGATGTGGCCGTGGAGACATGACAATTAAGCACGGCTTAAAACAATAATCCCAACAACGGGAACCAAAGGCAAGTAATGTCAGGGTTCCCCCCTCACAAAAAGCCTGTCCCCCAGTGTTTGGTGGTAGTGAAAGGACCATAAATCCCAATTTGTTGCCTCGATATCTTCTCTGTGCTTACATGTTACGTTGAACTTTACACGCTTGCTCCATTTCCATTCCCTGCTGTTTGTTTTTCCTCCGCTATGCAAAATGTCTGGAGACAAACACGATACACGCGTTGTAGAGAGATGGTTTGATCTTTCACAGATTAGTGCCACCTGACAAACACGGGATTATTTGTTATCTCTGTTGCAGGAACCGCTGAAGACCCCGCTCAGAAGAGGCATGCTCCTCCAGGCGCTGGGGGCTGCAGAACCCCTCCTGACAAGCTGATAGGTTATGGCCCTGATTCTGTGAGCAGATGGGACCGACCCAGTGAAATGCCTGTGGAGAGGCAACCGCGAGGTAAGCCCTCATCAAAGCCTGAATGGGTATGTAATGTGCAACCAAAGCAAATAGCAAATTCTAAATTATTTTAAAGTTAGGTTGTTAGTTCTCCTGTTCTGTCTTCATCTCAGCTATTCAAATATGGAAAGGGAAAGGCTGAGTTTAGTTATAACCCCATTTTAAACCTGTCTGAAAACAAACATGTTTCTTTTTAAATGAAGCTTGCACGGTATGCTATAAACTGCCCCCCCCTTTTTTTTTTTAATGGGTATTTGCACTAAACCTCACTAAACAAGTTAGAGAGATGATTAACTTGTCTGAAATGATGCGGGAAGTCCTCATCCCAGTTGTGTGTGCTTTCTTCAGCACATCTAGAGCTGCTGTGACCCCTTCTCACTCGCACAGGGCTTGCAAACAGGACTGGGGAAGAGGCTGCACAATTAAAGAGAAGCAGTGATAGAAACGGCTGGAATTTGCACACACATGCTGAAAAAGGAACTCAGGTTATTTTTTTCTTAATGAGTAAGGAGTTATCCCCAAGTTGGTTTCCACAGAAGTGAGACACAACTCCCGGGGGGTCAAAGGAGGAAACACAAAGTTCATTTGCAGCTTTCTTGAAAATACAGTTTTAGTAGCAGCAGTACTCATCCCCCCAAATGGCAGCGGGACTTTGCAAGACTTCACTTTGTATGGCCCCGAGGAGTTCCTTTCCTTGTGTGGGCCAGACTCCACGGCATGATGAAAGCAGCCACGAAGTTTTGGCCATGGGAGAGCTGCCTGGTAAGCACACTTCTCCATCCACATGTGCCAGCCCACATGCTCACCCCCCTGCACCCACACCTGCGCCCCTTGTTCCCAGGACATCACTGAGCAGCTCCAGGCTAGCCAACCCCCCTTGCTCCCTTCATGGTGCAGATGACGCCAAATGCTAAGAAAAAGTTTTCCGGGTTGATAGTGTTGCAGTGCAAGAACCTACGGAGAACTTTGCCCAGTCTAATACAAGCCCTGCCTTGAAACCCATTAGGCAGCCGGCTGCCTTTCTGCATTTACGGCGCTTTAAAAACTTGGTTTTAATTGAAAAGTAGTTCTCCGAACGCTTTAAAAAAACAACCCCAAAACCCAACAAGAAACCACCCAGAGAAACTGCCGTTCATCATCTGCAATGTGGCTGCTGCCTTAGATTTTAAACTGGTTTCGAAACTTTAGCGCACTTAGCTGCATGACCTCATCACCCCAAAACAACATCTGAGAGTGAGCTTTTGTACCTGTGCTTTTTATACTAAATCATTCAGCGACTACTTTTTTTTGTCCTTCCCTGGTTGGTTTTTGAAATATCAATAGACGGCTCTGCGTAAAGTTTAAGCTAATCATTCTACTGGCAACAATGATGACGATAATTTTTCCTCTCTCCCTATTAAAAGCAGCCTTTACGATGTGAAGCTAGGCACAGGTACTTTCACAAAAAAGGTATTTTATTATTCTTAGCAATATTCACCTTGAAGGAATATGAGGAAAGCATACACTTTTTACAGACAATATATAAACATGTTGTACATAATTAACAATAACTTAGTTCACTAATCCAAAAATAAGCAAAATAAAAATTAAAATAAAAACAGAAAATACTGAAGAATTTTTTTTTAGGCTGATACAAGTACAAAATAATTTAAATCTTGACTGCCGTTGTCTATGCTGCAGTGACTGACAATATATTGCACTTTGTCAACTGTATCAGTAATCCCTGTCTTCCACCCACATCCCGTTCCCACCCCCTGCCCAAATCCTAAAGAAATTTGAGTTGGGTACAAATAATGTACAACTGTACCATCGTAAAAGGTAAAAAGTAAAAAGGACACAAATTTTACCTCAGTAGATTAAAAATTCTTATGATTTCTCCCAACCAATTTAGTTTCCCGTTTATTTCCACTTCATTACAAAGTGCACCTATACGCCTATGCAGACCAGAAAAAGGAGGAAAGCTGGATTTTCATGGCTGCTTGGTTCTTAATTAATTATCAAACATTTGAATTACATGTTTAGAAAAAAAGAATTAATGTACATCCGTTTTTATTTGTTTCGTTATTTTGTTTTCTAAAGCAGGACTTTTGCAGTAAAGATACAATTGGCTTGATCAAAAAAACCAAAACAAAACAAAACCCCAACAACAAAAAAGTTAAAAATTTAAAAAAAAAAAAAAAAGCTTGTCACAGAGTTAAGTTTACGTGGTTTACATTATCAAACCCCTCTGTTCATTGGGGCATTTTCATCAGAAGTATAGCTAAATATGTACATTGTATGTTATACTGGAGCTTGTGTTCACGAGAGGCATCAGATCATAACAATCAATAGAATACACTTCACATTGGCAATAGCTTTGTTTTCGGTCATTTACGTACAATATGGTTTAACAACGGGAATTTAAATTTTTTCCTTTTTTTTTTGTTTGTTTTGTTTTCTTTTCATATAAAATACACTACGGAAAACGGACGTTCCTCTTAGAACGATGCTTTCCCTCGTCTCATCAGCTGTCTCTGTGTCTGGGATTTGACGGATGTGTGAAGCTCGAACTGATTGTCTCTCTTTTTCCCCTCTCCAGTGATCTCAACCTCATTTCTGCCCTTCTTCCCTCCTCCCGGTGAAGTCCGCCGGGGCCTGGATGCCTGAGACAGCACACGCAGCGCGTGGCGATGTGCCGGTGGCCGCACTGCCCAAAGTTTACCCAAGCAGCTAATCTGCGTTTTTAAGCGACAGCTGCCAACACAACACAACAAAATGCTTCAACCTCTACAAGTCTGTGAGTTGGATGTTTTTATGCCTTGCGATGGTTTTTGCTGTGTGCCAGAAGTTAGCTGCAGCACAGTTTGGTAAATGCCTGTATCTCACCCCTTGCTAGTGAAGGATTGCCTTCCCGAGAGGTTTGGTTGTTTTTTTTTTTTCCCCAACAGTTTGTCTGATCTAACTTGTCTGCTTTGAGGAATAATAAAGTAGTTGGGAGGGGGGGCTGGTTTGTTGGGTTTTTTTTTTTAATAAATCTTTCATGTTAGGGAAAAGAATGAAGAAATTGTGTCAAAATAATCGCCATCTTGGGCACATTAAAATCCCGTATTGTGGCTACCTGTTTGCTTTGTTCCCCCTCAATCTTTTCCCCCTTTCCTAGTAGATATTTCGGTATTTAAGATAGACGGAGCTAATCTAAGTGGGCTGCTGAATATGTTTGCCCCTCTCTCCCTTGTTTTGAAGGCAGGTGTTCTTTTTGGGTGGCCATTGCAAACAACAGCACAAAAACATGCAATCAGAGGGGTTGAGGCTTTTTGTGGAAAACAAGAGAAAAATAAATACGACTTCGTGTCTGATTTCCTTTTAAAAATTACATTTTTATAAAGATGTCCTTTTCTTTTTTCTCTTTTTTTTTTTTTCTTTTTCCCATCCCAAACAAAGTCCACAATAGAAATCCAGCATGTCTGGCTTCCAGTGAGCCGATTCCATCCTGGGAGGCTGCTTATATCTCTTTACAATATTCACAGTAATAACAAAGAGAGAAAGGAAAGCCGGTTCCAAGCATTTTCCTTCAGCTTCTGCCACCTTTTGCTTCCTGCTGGACCGTTAAGTATCGAACAGGTGAGTTCTTTTTCCTTATACCTGAGGGGGCAAAGTGCATTACAGGCACCACTACACGTTTCTGCAGAAGACCCATCATTTGCAAGGTTTTAGTCCAGCATTAAGAGTTAAACCACATGGGAACAAAGATCTCCTTTTGCCATCCCTACATTCTCCTCTTGGCAGAACATTTTCATACTTGCTGTCATCTTAGGCAAAGCCCCATGTTCTTAATCTCTGGGCGGGTCTCTTGGTCGTCGGGTTTTATCCCATGGCTGTAACCATGCTTGACGGGTGTGGATGTCCAAATGAGATGCTGGAAGATGGGTGGATGGGAGTAGGTGTTGGTAGGATGTGTCCAGAGTGGCTGAAAGGTGGCAAATGCCCCATGGGCGCCATGTGACTAGCAAGGGCAGCAGCGCTGAAGGGAGACGATTTCTCCTGCATGCACTTGGACAGTTCCTCAAAACACTCGGAGCCTTTCTTGCTTTTCTTTGATTTGTTGGACATTTTCCTATTCCTGGTCTGAATTCCTTCCTTTTTCATGGTCAGAGGCCTGTTCACCTGCAAGAAATGAGAAAATCAGGCTCATGCAGACAAAATGATGTTATTGTGCAAAAATGAAAATATTTGGACAGCCCCCATGTGTTTTTCCTGGATGGAGACCTTTTTCTGGCCAAAAAAAAAAAAATGGTGTTTCTCTCTGCAGAACTTGTTTATATTGATTTGTTTAATAAAACCACACACACAAAAACCCCCTAGACATGAAAAACAAATTGAACTGAATTTGGCAGCTGATGACTCTCTTTCCCGTAGGCTTACCCTCAGTCCTCATTCATTTCCTAATAGAAGAGATCAAACTAGGAGGCACATGGTGACCCAAATTCAGTCCTAAGACATGAGCAATCTTGTACCAGTAACCTCTGTTACTTACAGTCTAAATAATGTTCCAACATGTCAAGTGATTCCTGCTTAGGATTGATCGCTTTTTAAATATATATAATAAAACAAAGCTTTAGATATTTCTTTTTTAAATGTAAAACTAATATGCCCCACCAGAATTCTTTTTTGCACAGAGCCCATTCCAAATGGCCTCTGCATTTCTGGAGGGAACGTGCTTAGTTAAAAAGCAAGCTTAGTTAAAAGCAAGTGTGGTAGCTCTATTTTGCCTGATTTGCCCAGGCGTTAGAAGCCAAGCTAATACATTGTAATGTCACTGAACTTAGCATCACTATGCTGACAAAGAATGGCTGTCACTTCCCAGGGGAACCTTAGAGACGGGGAAGGAATAAAACAACAACCAAAACCCTGAAACCAATAAAAGCCTAGTGTACACCATGCAGTTAAGACATCAATCCCAGCTTGCCAAGCAGCGACACATGAGATGAGTAAATACTCACATTGTGCAATTTATAGTAGAGTCCGCAGGCATTACAAACTGGGTCCCCGTTTGCATTTCGTCGCCATAAGGTCGTGGTGGTTGTCTGACAGTTGGCACAACAAGTCCCTGCTCTCCTAGCCGCTGACTAACAAAAAGAAAAAGAAAATTAAAAATGTATCAGCGGGAGGAGGGAGATCATGAGAAAGGTCAAGTCGGACTCAACATTTAGGTTGGGTAGGACTAGTTACTAAGATTTTACAGAGCGTTGGGGCTGAAGGAGAGCTTCTCCAGTTCTACATTTTGTGGCCATTAGGGTTTTGTTTAAATTCAAGTATTCTCCTATGCGAAGCGCAGCTTCAAGCCCTGTGGCACCATGCATGCAGGGAAAGTAAGGAGAGAAATGATGAATCTCTAACTCCACAAACAAAAATTTTAGAGGGGGAAACATCACCTGATTTCTTCAGGTTTTCCCTTTGCGAGATTCTAGAATGCATCATGAAAATACATTTTTGTTTTTTTTTTTTTTAATTTTTAGTTCATGCCAATGTTGGAACTGGGTTTGAAAAGGGGGACTGATCTTCAAGAATGTGATTTTTACCCCTACTTTGGCCCTTTAAAGATGGATACAAAAGAAAACCTACCCCATTACTTAACTGGGTGCAGTATTTATCAGCGCCATCACTGAAAATTCAGTTTCCATTTACAAGTGAAAGGGAAAAAACAAAACTGGCTCCTACTTTCCTTAAATATTTAGCAAACCAAATTTCATGCCTTGCAGCAATGAATCCACTGACCCGTCTGCCGCCTCTGTCCCTGCTCAGCTCCTTGGTTGACAAGCCCTCAAACTGTCTTAAAAAAAAAATAAATCCACCACTCTTTCCTAAAACTATTGTTCTGCTGAAACCAAGGTGGGGGGAAAGAAAAATGCTCAAACATTCACCCACCTCCCAAAACAAGAACCGGAAAAGCAGAACAGCAGGCAGCCAGTAATTTCTGGATGGGCCCTTGTCTAGCAGACCCCACAATAATACATTCTTTGTGCAAGCGTGGTATCGTATAAAGCGTTATGGACGGGTTAATTGCACCCCGTATTTTGGGAAATAATTTTGTATGAGAAAGCTTCAGCCTGCTTCCAGAAGCAGCCAAAATCCAGTCCATTTTGTGCAATTGGATTAATAAGGAGGACTGTTATTTTTTCTTACATTAGCAGAGTTTACTTTCTAATGCATATCGACGGTGGCAATTTCTCCGGGGCCTGGACATTTCTGCAGTTAGGCACAGAGAGCCATCAGGTGAGTGTGGGGCATTTCCATGAGCAGAGAGCAGGGTCCAGAGGGGTGGGTTTCCCTGACAGAACTTTCTGCACTCCTCTGCCCGCTGGCACGGCTCGAAGCACAGACACACCCGGCTCCCAAAAGAGGAGCACCGGGTTCTGTTTTCACTTGCTCCTGATTTACGCCATGGCCCTCTAGCTTTCCCAAAGCCAGTGGACGGCTCAGCAGCTTAAGGCAAGAATCAGGCCCTTGGAGACTCATATACTTCAGTCCCGTACTTGCCTGCGAGAACAGGCCAAAGGCAGAAAGACGGGGTACCCCCTACTGCAAGTACACTCATGCAACCCAAACACAATTAATGCCAGACGTCCAAACACTGACATTATTAATATGAACACTTTGCTATTGCATGTCAAATGAACAAATTCCCAAAGACGGACATCTCCCCCACAAACAAGCAAACTACAGTGGAAAAAGGGGCAATAAACAAAGCTGTAAATCAATTAAAACCAAACATTAAAACAACTACACTAAAATAAAACCTCTCTAGTGCCCCAGAGCCCCTTGCAATGAGCTGAGTGTAAGTCTCCCAACACACGGGAAGGTGGAGACCTGTGTTTGCATATTTGAGATGGCTTACTGATATTCAACTATGCTGCTTAACTCTATGGCCTGTCCCATTCAGACTGCAAAGCACTTGAGCCTGAGAGACGATAATGTTACATTGTTGTCTTAACATTTTTCTATATGTCAGTCACTTTAGAAGGCAAGTCATTAAGAAGCTTGCATAGTTGAAATTCTGACTCACGACAGAAATCTTCTGTATCCCATCCCAGTGTTAAGAGCAGTAATGCCAATTTTCTGCTCTCCAAACCTCATTGAAACGTGCCCACGAATAACTAAGAGACTTAGGCACCATAAATCACAAAGGTCCAAAAAATATATTTATTATTCTTAGCATTTTACGCATTATTTGTGGAGTAGAGTGTATTAGAAATTTCAAAACAGCAAGCATGACTGGCAAGGCTTGCCTATAGAAACTCTCTAAAGCTTTTAGAGTCAGGAAACAGATACACAAAGTTTCCTTATCTTTAACGTACAGATATCCGGATAGGAAACTACTACCAGGAGCTTAGAAAGGACATTTTTTTTAAATCACTCAAATGAAAATACAAAGTATAGGTGACTCCATGGAAAAATAATGAGATTTTTTTTTTTTTTAAACAGTAGGGGATTGTCTGGGGAGGGAACCAATATTAATATTGCCAGAGAATATAAGAGTGAAAATTACTTCATGGCTTTTATACAAATAATTATTAAGTAGGGAGCAGTAGCTTTGACTCATCTGATTTGTTTTGCTTTTTGGAGCTGGAACTTTTTTTTAGTACACGGCGGAGGACATTCAGGCTCATAACCCTTTCGCTCCCAGTACGCGCCCAAAACGTCCCAAGAGGCCAAATAAATGAGGAATTAAATTAAAAGCTGTCATCCGAGGATAAATGGGGAGACGGATACACGATATCCCGCACGCATTGTGAGCGGCAGGGAGGCTCAGGACAGAGGCACACTCGTCAGGCTCGGTGGCAGCGTGGTGGTCGGTGGTCTGTGCCGGGGCTGGGGGTGGCAGTGGGAGAGAGATCTGCCCCCAGGCACGGCACTGACCTCGACATGGCTGACCCCCATGTACAGTACAGCTCAGCTTTGCGCAGGGGCTGGGCAGAGATGAGATGGGTTTGACTTGTGCCTGCGTGTGGTCCCCTTGCCTAATTTATCCCCAAACCCAGGAGAAACAGAGACACCTACCAGCCTTCGCTTAGGTTTAATGAGGGGTCGGTTTTGACCGTTCATTTTGTGGTAGAGCCCGCAGGCGTTACACAGGTAATGCCCGGTGCCGTCTCTTCTCCAGAGAGGGGTAGCAGTTGCTCCACAGTTCACACACTCTCTGCCTTCTAAATGGAAACACGAAGAAACCGGATTTCTTTCTTTAAAAACAAATTCACAAAAGCTTTTTGCATTGTCCTTTAGGCATTTTCCAGAAGTCAAAACAGTGTGTTAATTCAAGCACAATCAGACAGCAGTGACATCTACAGCACATGCAGCAAGGAGCTCAGTGTTTCGAGAACGCCCGGACTCTGGTGAGTATTTTATGTCACGGTCAGAAATAGGCAGCTCTCTCAGCAAGGTGAGAAAGAGTGACACTCTTATTGTGTCAAATAGAAGTTATCGTTTCAGTAACGAGAACTCCCTTAATCTGCGCTGGGCACCGCTCCCCTCCTGTATCTATTGCACTCCAGGGGTTAGAGCCTGTGTTCTCCTGCCACAAATACACACGTACACGTGGACGCACACTCGCACCCCTGCAAACACGCATCGTGTTAAAGAAAGAGTCAAAGGAAGAGGTTCTCTAGAATTAAATCTAGAGTCAAAGGAAGAGGTTCTCTAGAATTAAATCTAAGCAAAAAAGACCTCTTGTTCTGTGCTTTCCTTTTGGTTGCAAATGCTATGGGATGAGAAAAGTAAAGCCGAGCAAACCAGGAACAGACACTGAATGCCAAAGGCTTGGTTATGATTTTTGTTCTAAAGGCAGAAAAACGCTGTTAATGCTGATCTTTGAGAAAGTTCAGGTTCAGCAAGCACTCTGGAAATTACTGTTAAAAACAGGCTTTGAGTCCTTTTCTGTTTCTGTGATTTTTTTCAACAATACCGTCTAGATTTGGTAGGGAGCAATTTACCTTATTACTGCTTCATTATTAGTTTTAGTTGCAGGACGTGGGAAACGCGCCCTTGTAGAATGGGCTCTATTAAAACCCAGCATGTAGCTCCTAGATATCTGTTTCTGCCTCAGAAAACTCTGCTAAAAGTTCATTTGCCTCTGATGGTTCGAGGGCAGGTCTGCTTAATATAGAAATCTCTCTTAATATAGTTTATGCAAATCCTGCAGTATTTAACTGGAGAGGAAATTCTTTTTGCTAATAACTGAAGCAGGCCATGTTGGGTTCAGCGGGGCTTGTGTCTCCTTTAATCTAGGGAGTGGGTGGCTTTTTAACAACACAGTCTACAGTGAAAAATGAGGGGAGATCTGCGGCGCTGCATTTGTAGCTTTTGTCCCTCCTAGGGCAGGAAGCTGCAGGAGTCGTCGTGTCGTGAGTCTTAGTTTTCCTACAAAAACACTGAGTGGTCACGAACTTTCCCTAGTTCCTTGCACAGGGGGCTCCCTTACAGAAAAAAAAAAATAAAAAATAATCCACCCGTTAAGCTAAACAACAAAAAAAGCTCCTTTCTTCCCCCGTCTAATAAAATCATCGGCAACTACAGGACAAGTATTAAAAAGCTACTTGAGCTCTCCTTATCTTCAGAGACCTGGGTCTTGAATCTGTTTCCAGACTCGGGAGGCTTGGGCTGCTAATTGCCTTTATTTTCTACCCTCTGCGCTACTGAAAAATACATATACATAGTAGCAACCGCATTTAAATAATGACAGAGTGTATTTTTCTCCTCAAAGGAGCCATCTGAAACAGAGCTGAAGAGCTACGTTGTAAAATAGCTGATATTTTTGTTGAAAATTCGTAAGTGATCACATTCCTAAATTATTGTCTACTTTAAAAATAAATACGTGTCGCGTATTCGTAAGTATATATGTGCAATGGTATGCAAGAATACACACACAAGCACATATATAGTCATTTATTTTTAAAGGACTCTCTAAATTCAGTCCCCATCTCCTTCCATTGCTGAGAATGTTAAACCAGGAATGTCAGTAGAACTACACAAATTGTCTTAATTTGTCTTTCTAACTGTACAACTAGTGTGATTGCAAAGTGGAACCAAAACTTTGTCCATCACCTAATGTTTTGCTGATTTAGGACTGCACTGTAGAAAGAAATGCGGGAGGGGCTGTGAACACAGGAAAGGTCTACAGAGAATCGTTCAGAAGCAGGGATCTGTCCGGTTCAGGGTGGAAAAGGAAAAAATGAAAGGACCCTTTTCTAGTTAAAGTTAGGCTGGAGTAAGTTAGCGATGACCAGACACCTTAATCTTTCGCACTGGTATGTAAACTATATTTGAACTCTTGCTCCTGTAAAACGCGGAGCGAGGAAGGCCCTCTGCGCTGTGAAGCAGACCGGCCGAGTGAGTTTCGCTTTCATCCTGCGCTGGGGCCTCGGCTCGTCATTAATGAAGACGTGGAAATCACTGAGGGAGAAATGCCTGCGGCTAGAAGGTCCCCACGTGGGATCCGTGGGGGTTTCATTGACCTGGGGGAGAGGGGTCGGGACTGAGCCCCCTTGGGTGGCCGAGGCCAGCTTTCCTCCGAGGGAATTCTGCTTTCCTCACATAAACCCCGCTTTGCACACCCGGCTCCGCCAGCTCACGCTGCGCCGGTGCCGTGTCCCGGGGCCCGCTCCAAGCGCCCTGCGGCCGGTGCCGGGGGCTCGGCAGCCGCAGGACACGGCACAAGCTCCATCTCCTAGTTTAAAACCCCAGAAAAGCGGGACCAAGCAGCCACCTGCCCCTCCGTCCCCAAGAAGAGCTGACACAAGCAGCCCGCAGCCTCACCCGCAAAGGGCCAGCGAAGCCAGGCACGCACCCCCCGGCCCCCACCCGGGGCAAGACGGGGCCGGAACCGGGCTGCAGCACTTACCCGAGCAGGATCTGGCCTTGCTCCGCGGCTTGGGGGTGAAGCTGGACGCGGGGCCCCCCAGGAAGCTGCCGGGGTGGAAGAGGCCGCTGCCGTAGTCGTGGGCTGCCGGCACGTAGGAGGGGTAGGTGGGGATGGGGTGGTGGGTGGAGGGCTGAGCCCCCATGCTGGTGAGGCTGCTTCTGAGCGGGCTGGCGCTCTCCATCTTCATCCCCTCCGACAGCGACACTTGGTACTTGATGCTGTCTTTGTCCTCCTGCCGGGCCCCGGCGGAGGACGAGGGGGAGGCAGCGCTGGTGGAGTTGGGGTCTGGAGACACTTCCTTGGGAGGGGTCGGGGGGAAGCCGAAGAGGTGGGAGCCGGAGTGCGAGGCCGGGGTGAGCGAAGACACGGAGGCGGTGCTGGACGTGCTGCTGCCGGGGTACACGGAGATGGCGCCGGGCGCCCCGGCTGCCGAGGGGTGCAGGGGTGTCTTGGTGAAGGGGTTGACGGTCCAGGGGTTGTGGTGATGCGCAGACAGTGCCGCCTTGCTGCTGTCCAGCCAAGGGATCCCGGGGCTGTGGATAAGATGAGGCCGGCACATTTGACTCCCGGTGAGGCGGGCTGTAGGAACATAAGAGCGTTTGGGATCAGCGTGGGGCGGCTCATGCCGAGGCGGCTCTGGGAGGTCCCCCCGCTCCCGGCCCGGGCAGCGCCTCCGCCCGCGGGCAGCCGGAGGGGAGCCGGGCATGGGGAGAGATTTCACAACTCTGGGAAAAGCAGCCAGGCTGGCGCAACAGCCCCTTCGCCCTAGCCCCTCCGAGGAGATAGCAGCGAGAAAGAGCGATGGGCAGCAGGAGGGGGACCCAGGCAGCCGAGGCAGGCGCAGGGGCACCCCCTTTCCTCCCGCCCTACCCCCGGGATAAGCAGCCAATCCCTCTCTGCTCGATCTTCCGAGCTGCTCCAGCGTGCTCTCTCCGGCTCCTAAAAACACCCCCGAACAAAATCCATCGCCGATTTGAATCGGTTTGTATTTTGCATCCGGGAAGTAGCCGTGTCTGAGAAGTTTTAGCCTGTGTGCACACTATTTCCCCTTCCTCTCTCACCTCCCCCCTTTCTTTCCCTCCCCTCCGCCAGCCCTTGGTTATCTCTAGGGTTAAAATCCACCCGTGCCGCCCTTTTTATCCTGTTTTCTTAGATCTCCTTTTCCTCCAGCTCCGACACACCGAAGAGGCCCCCGAGTGAAGCCCCTCGCCTCCGCCGGCCCGCACGGAGGGGCCCGGGGAGCGCAGGCGGCGGCGGGCAGGGAAGGGGCCGGGGGTGCCACGGAGGGTGCGGATTTACCGTGTGCCTGGCTGTAGGAGACCCTGGCCCGGGCATGGGCGGAATTGGCATAGTAGGGGTTGCCCTGGGAGTCCAGGTGGTTGAAGAAGACGTCGACTTCATCCGGAGGTAGGAGCTGCGCTGGTTCCATGTAGTTGTGAGCCAGTCCGGGATGGTGGCTCTCGGGGTGCTGCCCGTTGAGCACGGCGTGGTGGGCCATCCAGCGAGGCTGGTCCGTGGCCACCTCCATGGCCTCGGGCCTCCCCTCCCACCCACCCCCGGACCAGGAGCGAGCGGCGCTCGGTGGGGGGGGTGTTGGTGCTGCTGCTGCTGAGGGG